>SJXQ01012021.1:228376-292460 GCA_006408695.1 Aepyceros melampus | reverse complement strand
TGGGGGGGAGGGGAGGTGTGGAGCCAATTTTGAGAGAAACCAGAAAAAGCACAGCAAACCAGACTAACTTTGTCATGCAGATTCAAGTCCTTGGTTTTTCCTTTGATAAAAGAGTTTCCAGAGGTTTAGAGTCATTCTTCTCTTCCTCCAGGAGACACTTCTATAAATGGAGAGAAGTATTAGTCACTCAGTTGTGTCTGACTCTTTGCAACCCCATGGACTGTAACCCACCAGGCTTCTCTGTCCATGGGATTCTCCAAGCAAGAATACTGGAGTGGGTTGTCATTCCCTTCTCCAGGGAATCTTCCCCACTGAGGGACTGAACACGGGTCTCCTGCATTGCAGGCAAATTCTTTACCATCTGAGCCACCAGGAGATATCTCTTATAAATGTAAATATCTTTTATAAAAAGGTATCTTCTCAATTTTCAGAGCTTCTGATGTGTTTGCTGTTTGTTTGTTTGTTTTTTTCTCTCTAATAACTAGCGCAAAATAATCTGTACCAAAGAACCATGTTTTGGAGTGGTGTATTTTGCTCCCTTTTATCCTCTGGATATTATAACTTTTCTTATTTTTCTATACAAATCATCTGTAGCCAAACCAATGTTAATTTTGTGGCAGCTCATCTTTTTTAAGTCTTTTCAAAAATTTTAACTTACTTTACATAAAATATCAAATATCCGTTTCTTAAATTTCTTAGGAATACTGACTAGAGGTCAACAAGAAATATAAAATTTAGAGACAAGTAAAAAATATATATTTAAGTTCCAGTATTAAATCTTTTAACATATGTTCACAATTTAACATATGCACACAAAATTCAAAGGAACTAAATTGTGCCTGAAATCTAAGGCTTTGGTGTGTGTATGTTAATCTGTCTGTTGTGTCCGACTCTTTGTGACCCCATGGACTGTAACCCATCATGCTACTCTGTTCATGGGATTTCCCAGACAAGAATACTGAAGTGGTTGCCATTCCCATCTCCAAGGCTGTGGTAGATAATGACAAATAAATAAAATTATTTATTATATATAAGCATACGCTTTATATATGTGTGCGTATATATATGCGCATATATATATGTTTTGGTGGAGGCATAGATAGAAAATATAGTATTCTCTGACCAAAAATATGATGGTGATTCATTGAACATTTTCACTCATGAAAATAGCTTCTTTAGCTCAGGGGGAAAAGAAAGAAGTGATGCATTTATCTTTCAAATCCATATTGGAGGAGAGGACTGTATAGTTATTTCTGGAAACAGTCTTCAGAGAACAATGAGTTTCTTCCCTTCATGATCAGCTCCATTTTAAATTATATCAAATTCATGAAGAAAAGGGGCCAAACTTTGAATTTATAGTCTGCAGATTTCCATTTTTAAAAGCAAAGTAGTTCCTGAGGAATGCAGATTTTTTTTAAAAAAGGCAACTAAAACCTCAAAAATTCTCTCCTTTTTGTCTTCTGGTGCTTAAAAAAGTACGTGAACATACTGTTTTTAAATTTAGGCTTAAAAAAAAATGTCCTCATGCTGAGTTCTTGTTTGCCAAGTTTCAGCTTGGAGAGAATTTTTATAGCTTTTATAAACCCCTGAAAATAGAAAATTTTAAGTGGAAATCCTTACACATTCTTAGTAAGGGCCAGAAATCTTGCCACCTTTTGAGAATGAAGGTAGCTTTTCATTGTTTAAAGAGGTGGCAATGGCTTGTCATCATAGTTTTTTCTAAAGACAAAATTTTGTTTAGCTGTAAATTTAATATGTTAAATTTTGCATGGGATAAACATTTAAAAATTTTTAAATGCATTTGTCTTCAACTAAATGTAGTTATGTGGCGAAGCCTTTGTGTTATCTATTTTGTGGATGTCATATATAGTTTAACTTCTTAATTAAATATAACTTGTGTTTTAGCTGCTAAATATGGTTTAGATTCACTGTGGAAGTTGAATTTGTCATGGTTGAATTGATTATGGCTGAATATCTTTGACAATATAAAAGATCCCCTATAAAAATCCTTGTTCTCTCATTTTTATCATGTAAACCAAAGAGTCCTTTGTCGTTTGGGGGAAACCCAGAATATGTCAAGTCTTTATTGCATCCCGGATCTGTTGTGGGGATTTTATGACATTGGAACCCAAAGTCTCACTTCCAGAGTCATAGATAGCATGTGGTACTTTACTGCAAATGGGGATCAATTTTAGATCAGCAAACAGAAAGGGAGAGTAACTGATTGAAACTTTGGGCACAGGGGACATGTTCTGGGTGGCAGATACCCAACAGAGACAGTTGGTCATTTTTGTCTGGACCCAAACAAAATTGAAGACATACTGCCAAACAAAGACCAATCAAATGCATGCATACTCTTTTGGTTGTCTCCTGAAAAAAAAAAAAACAAAAACAATGGTCTCTAAGCAGCAATATATATATTTATTTTAAAGAAAACCTGATAGAGCATAATGTTAATCATGTAGAAAATTTACAGATAAGTTTTGTTGCAGCCCATAATTCAGATTGAAAGAGACAGAAGTCCTTCTTTTCCCTGATACATGTCTGTGGCTTTTTTCCTCCACCGGAAAGGCAATAATTTCAGATTTGGCAGGAGCTATGCTTTTTAAACTCTTGACATGCATAGCCTTTGGCACAAGTGCCCCTAAAAGAAGGCCAAACAATTTGATGAAGGACAACTTTAAAGGGAAAAAAAAAGTAAAACAAACTACCTAAGACTAATATTTAGTCTTTGAAACAGGTGCATGAATTAGTGATCCAATATTGCTTGACTACGTCCTTAAAATCCTTTACATTTATTTCTTCAATTGAATGAGACTTTCTAACATCTGTATCTGGAACTAATTCTGATAACCTTGACATTCAAAATGGAGATAAAGGATAGATAGCTTTCCTCAAAATGCTTCAATATGGCAGAAGGAATTATCTAATATTGATAAATAAAGCAATGTGACATGTGTGCTGAATTCTGAAATGACTTGTTGAGCTATGTAAGAGGTAAAAGAAGGACTTATTTTCAAGATGTGAAATGCATTGAGAAAAGCCAAGGTCAAAGCCAAAAGAGGACTCCCTGCAAAAAATTTTCAATCTTAGTGAAAATCTTTGAATAAGAAATTGACAGTTGAGGAACAGTGTCATTGTCAGAAGTTTAACATTCTTTTCAGAGCCTAACAGACAAAGTCCCAGAGAACTGAGTTGTAATAATAGCTACTTTAAAATTTATGGCTTGGGAAGAACAGATTAATTTTTGGAGGAAAGCCTGAATTATAGAGGGTTGACCTGAGCTCTGGTATGAGTGATCAGTGAGTTCAGTGTCTGCAACTCTAGGATTTTAAGAACCCTTAAAGGTTCCTTGTTAGCCATTGGGGAAAAAAAACCATCATAGAGGATAAATCTGTTATAAGCCAAGTTTTGTATATGTGTTTATATGGCTTTATACTTCCAGTGTTTCTTTAAAGAGGAGAACCATGGGGAAATGGCACATGGAAGTGTATTTCCAGATGTGTATGAGAAAATGTGACTGGACTGGGCTTTGAAGGATTGGGAAGACTAAGATAAGTGGAATGGATTGGGTATAGTACGGACACTAGCAGAAGATGCAAGTTACACGGTTCAGTGATAAAGAATCCACCTGCCAATGCAGAAGACACAAGAGACACGGGTTCTATCCCTGGATCAGGAAGATCCCCTGGAGAAGGAAATGGCAACCTGCTCTGTATTCTTGCCTGGGATACCCATGGAGAGAGGAGCCTGGGGGGCTATAGTCCATAGGGTCAAAAAGTCAGACATGATTAAGCATGCATTCTTTTGAATCCAGGAGATCTTTTCTTTAAGGAATTAGCCTTGAAGACACAGAGTTAGAAACCTTGAGTATCATGCTAAAAGAATCGAACTTTGGTTAAGAGTAAAGCCACTGATGAAATTCCCTGGTGGCTCAGTAGTAAAGAATCTGCTTGCCAATGCAGGAGATGTAGGTTCAATCCCTGGGTCAGAAAGATACCCTGGAGAAAGGAATGGGAACCACGTCTATGGATTTCCCAGACAAGAATACTGGAGTGAGTTGCCGTTTCCTTCTCCAAGGGATCTTCCTGACCCAGGGATCGAACCCGCATCTCCTGCTTTGGCAGGCGGATTCTTTACCACTGAGCCACAATGGAAGCCTATGTGGTCATATCTTGAAACATTTATTACTTAGTCCTTAGCTTGCTAGAATTTTAATTCAGCATAAGGAGTCACTGAGAGGAATTTTTAAATCATAAAGGAGGATATTTACTGGGACACTTTTTACTTAGTTCAAGAGAAAGAAAGGCCCCAAATGCTGCGCTATATAAAACTTGTCTTAGAAGTGACCTGTCTTTCCAGGATATGCTGGACGATGCATTAGACACAAATCCTCCAGGAAAGTCAATCAGGAGGTGGAGAGTATTTTGGATTCACTTCCAAATGGCACTGGCCTCTGAGTTCTGCAGTAGGGAGCTAAAGTTCTAGAGAGGTCTGGGTTCAGAAACCATAGCAGAGTTACAAGGAAAGGTTTTCTAGCTTCTCTTTCTTATGCCATTCACCAAGATTTAGAAGGAAATACAGCCAAATTTAATGATCGTTACCTGATGAAAAACAGACGTCCTTTGGATTGTCTTCATGAAGTACTGAGCAAGACAAAATGCAATTAGAAGACTCCACTGAGGCCAAGATGGTTGAGAATCACAGAAAAACTATTGCATATGAAATATGGTCTCACTGTATTTAGGTAACCCAGCATTTTCAAAATAGTATTATAGGAAAAGCAGAAGAGCAACTAACTGTGTTGTGAAGAGCACGTTAGATTTGTCAACTTAGAATAGTATGAAGTTAGTATTTTCACGTTTGGAGAATTTTGCTTTCAGTCAGCTCCTCCAAGAATGGAGGAATCCTTCAAACTTGCTTATCATCCTTTCTTTATATTCTACCCCTTCATTCTTTATTATGACATCATTTTTCTCCAAAGAAAGTTCATGCCATAAACATTGATTCCATTATATTAGTGATATATGGCACTTTTTGTTTTTAAAGCAACAAATTCCTTGTGTATATTTATATGAAACTTGGATTTAGTCCTCGTGTTGAACCAGTAATTTTTGCATGAGTTGAAATAGGGCACCTATCTATCTAATTTGAATAATTATGGTAAGGTGGTCATTACTATTCAAGAGAAACTGATGTTTTACTTTTTTATTTCAGAAAGGCAAGTTATTAGTCTTTTTTGCAAGAAAGAGAATACAAAAATTATTGTGATCAGAGCCTCCTTTTGAAAAGCTAGACCAACTCTTTCCTGTACACCAGCCATGGAATGGCAAGACAATTTAGTAACTTAAGCAGTCATTAGGATTCACAGCCTATACAGAGGCTTCACCCTCGGGCCAGACCTATCGTAGTTGTAAGAAAATGATTTATGTGTTGTAATAAATGTTACTTCTCAATCTGTTTGCTTGTTCAGTGGTTGAGGTCCCCAAAGAAAAGGTCTATCTCAAATTAGGACTGGCATGTATTATCTGTCAACTTTATATAGTACTGTAAAAGTCATTCAGCTGACAGTAATATTAGCAGAATGTTTTATAGGTTTTGGGCTGTGTGAAGCTTT
Organism: Aepyceros melampus; assembly: GCA_006408695.1. Classification (NCBI taxonomy): domain Eukaryota; kingdom Metazoa; phylum Chordata; class Mammalia; order Artiodactyla; family Bovidae; genus Aepyceros; species Aepyceros melampus. Next base: position 286,843 of record SJXQ01012021.1, on the reverse strand, counting down.
GTATGGGTGAGGAGAGGCGATGGGTCTGTGGGGCTCTGTAGTCCGGGATAAAGTTGCGTGTAGATGAGTCGTTTCAGTGCTTCTCTGTAAATGAACATCTGGCTCCCATATTGATTCCATGTGTGAAAATGAGATCAGCCCATATAATGACCAGAATCAACAGACTTCAGCCGAGGAGTAACATACACTGGCCTTGATTTGTTAGACAACCAGAATTGGCAGCACCTTGCATAATTTGGCACCAATTGACAAAGATTAGGCTCTTTGGGGGCCTGGGTGGTTATTAATTTGAAACCCCCCTTAAATATTTTGCAGAGTAAAATCAGCTGTAACTTATTTGTACCAACCCTCTCCGTTTCATACTCGCTCTAATTGTTTTAGACAAACAAGTGAGCTTGCGGCCTGTTCACTTTACACAGGAAGACATGAATTCTTTGATCCATACAATATTCTTTAGCTCAACCTTGGAGCTATTTACTGAGGAGATTTATTTGCAGACAGACAGTAGAACAGTTCTTTGTGAGCAGAAATGAGTACAGCTTCCATGGGTTTTCAGCTCGTATTTCGGCTACTTACTGTAAGAGAGATAAAACTGAGCCGTCTTTATTTTTAACCTGAACCATTCTTTTTTTAAATGTATTCCTGAAAACCAAATTAGACCCAACCTTCCCATTTTCTCCTCACCTTTTAGAGATCGAACTCAGAAAATGACCAGATATCATTTCATGTTTGTGCTTTGCACAATCGTGATGAAAAAAAATTGTAAGTTTTAAAACAGGACAGATGTTAACGGTAAACATTTTACAAATAGGACTTAATTTCTGAGTATACAGGGAACTACCTGTGCTGTATTAATAGTAGATATTTGAAGAAAAGAGATAGCTATGATTGTCCAAATATAATTTGTAAAAATTGTTGTTGTCCAACAGTTTTAAAGGTACAGACTCTTTTCTTTGAATTTAGGTCATCCTGTTTAGGTAAGTATCTAAACCAGTGGGCTTCCCAGGCGGCGCAGTGATAAGGAATCTGCCTGCCAATGCAGGAGACACAGGAGATACGAGTTTGATCCCTGAATCTGGAAGATCCTGTGGAGAAGGATAATGGCAACCCGTTTTAGCATTCTTGCCTGGGAATCCCACAGACAGAGGAGCCTGGCGGGCTACAGTCCACCGGGTCACAAAGGTTGGATACAACTTACGCACGCACACATGCTAAACCAATATTTAATGTTTTCCTCCAATTAAATAAGAGTTATTTGAACAGAGCTTCTCTAAATGCTTTATATATGATGGACCAGACAACGCAGTAGTAACAATGGCATGACAGTTCTATAAATGTCTCTCTATAATGCTGTAAGATAAGAGCTCCATTAAGACTATTTGATTTCTACTTAGAGAAATTTGATTTATGAAATCAACTCTAAGGATAATTCTCAATTCTTAATTATCTCTGACAATTTATTTCTAAACTATATTCTCTTTTGTTATCTCAGAACTTCATTTCCTGGGCCTCTTGATAACCCAGTATATGAAAAGTCGAATCCCTCTTTTAATTTTTTTTTCCCATACAGATTTGTAAATTATAATTTAAAATGTGTTTCTTTAGAGAGAAGTTATGATCTTCTGATTTTATCTCCTGGTCACTTAGATTATTAAATCATATATGGCATACTTTCCCTTACATTTTCTTTTGAATAATTTATCAACAGCGTTTTAGAAAGCTGTGTGACATCATATAAATCTTTGTAGTTGGTTAACAAGGTAGACTGGTCTCACTGGAAAACCAAAACTGTTTTGACTCAAAAAATAATCACATATTGATCAAATATTTTATTTTCTAAAATTAAGTTGTGGATTAATGTTGATAGATCTTCAGATTTTCATTATAGTTTTGAAATACTCTCTTTTCTACCTGCTTAGAAAGCTACAAATAAAGAAATAAAACTTTGGGAACAAAGCTTTTGCAGACACTTAAACACACACACACACACACACACACACACACATTTAAATCAGGAAGCTTTTAAGTCTAAACAAGCATTCAGTCTGTAAGTCATCATTTTTCAAAATCTTTCAAATTGCCTCCATAAGGCTTAAGACCTAACTTTGGTAAACAAAGGTGTCTAAGTTTTTGCCAATGCTTTACAGGATCACTTTGCAAGAATGATGTATAAAGATTTTGGAACAAATGCATACCTCTCCTAATAGTTAAGATTATTTGTTATTTGTTAAAAGGATTAAGAGAAAGTTTTAAGAAATGTTTGTATGTATAGGTAGAAATGGGCATGGCAAAGGGTTTTTGTAATTTCAGGCCATTAACTAACACATCACATGTAACACTTATAGAAGATAACGCTATCAAGACGTCACATGCGGTTGACATTTTAGAAAAAGGAGGAATGTGTGGCTGTGTCACACATTAAAACAGTTTTGGCACACATGCATTTTCCTGACTTACGTCTAGCCTCAGGTAAGAGTTCTTACATATTAAAAATATTACCACCGTGATTTCAAAGTGAGGCCAAGTCCTGTTAGGGGAATGTGTGATAATTTACCGTCCTGTCTGCACTGTAAGTGAAACCATGTTAACAGCAGCCGTGCATAAACATGGTTTTCGTTATATTTCAAACATGGTGTGGACAGCTTTATATTTCATAAGACACTTCTTTCTTGTCTTTTTTGGTACATTGGTTGATTTGGCATAATTCTTTCCTTGAAAGCATCCATAAATGGTAATTGACAATGACAATAACCTTCAGAGCATTCTACCAGATACCCTGAGAAGGACTGTCTTTTATTTCACATTTATTTACAGAGGCTTGCTGAACTTGGTAAAACATATTTTTTTTTGCCAGAATAACAGATGATAACGGCTCTCAACTTGGATCTGATGGCATGTATCTTGTACCTTACAAAAATGTCAACCAAAGTCCCCCACACAATTGCCGTATCTTTGAAGAAAACACTATCTCATGGTGATTTTTACAGTGAATGATTTTTATACCTGAATAAGTTCTCCTTTTTACTTTATTTCAATTTTATTTTATTTAAAGTGTTACTGGAATATATATGAGCTAACTGTGAATGAATTCTTGAGGTAGGTGTTCATGCATTTCAAAAGCAACAATCTTTGGGGGATTTCAGAAATAAATATGCCTAGCAGATAATAATTTCATGGAAAATGACTCAGCACTATCAGTATCACTCATAACCACATGGGCTGACCTTGTTAAGAAAATCATTTCTCTTAACAAGATTTTTGAAGCTGCCTATTCTACCACTTGTTTTTGTTTTTTAAAAAAATGTATTTAAAGGTTGGGAAAGAACCAATTCTCCAATTGAGAGCTTTGAGTTTTGTGCATGAGAGCAGTGAATGATAAAAACAAAAATTTACATTCTGATGATGGAAAGGATCTTGAATACTCTGAAATCATCTGCACTTCATGTTTTAGGTGGTACAAGTCGTTCGCTAATGATCCTGTTCCACCCATGTATCATTCAGTAGCCTAAAACAAAAAGGAAATAAAAAAGTATGGAAATGCTTTTATAGTAGTCCTCAAACATTCCAGAATTTCTCAACCAATGGTGCCTTGTTCCCATTCCTTTTGTCCTAGGATATCTTGGACTTTGCAACTCCTCTATTTTAGGATGGGCTAAAACAGACTAAATATTTATATATGTATCTATGTGTATGTGTATTTTTGATACACAGTCTAAGTGAGACCTAATAATTTTCTGAAAGTAGAAGCACTGTAGTGGAGTTGACCCACAAGTTTTGGTGACTGGTTAGCTATGAGAAGGGTTTGAAAACGATGTAGGGCTTCCCAAGTAGCTCAGTGGACACAGATTCAATCCTTGGGTCAGCAAGTTCCCCTGGAGTAGGAAATGGCAACCTGCTCCAGTATTCTTGCCTGGAAAATTCCATGGATAGAGGAGCCTGGGAGGCTACAGTCCGTGGGATCGCAAAGAGTTGGACACAACTGAACACACGTACAGAAAGGATGCGAGGAAGTTACCCTGCCTGAGATGGGAAGCGTGGGACCAATAAGCAAGTTGTATAATTTTTAAAAAGCTCTTGGAAAAATATGTAAGTTGTCATCTATAATGGTAAGGGTACATAAATTTAATGCACCATCATGATTATACCAAATAAGGGAAAACATGGTTTTCATTGCAGTAGTAAGCTGGTGGTACAAATTACATTACCATGTTAAGAAAGGAATGTTTGTTCTTTCCTGTTAACCCAGAATAACTCCAGAATCAATCAAAATGAGGACAAAATGCAACTGTTTGTATATTTGCATCTTTGCTAATAAATGAATATGTTTTGCCTCTTTCAAAGTTATTTTTAACTTTTTCATTTTGTTAGCCAGAATTACAATATTTCTAGAGCTGCGGCAATTTTAAGAAGCTTGACCCAGCCATCTAATTTTAAATAAAACTGAATTCTGTCTGGCATTTTAGTTTGAAGATACCCTGTATATATGTATTTACCCTATATTTTTCTCTATTTCAGGATATTTAAATTTATTCCATTATGATTTATTTATGAAATATTTGTAATTAATATTAAATATTATTAAAATTATTTCTAGTAATTTTGAAGGAGGCTTTTTCTTAAAATGTGGAAAATAAGAGGATTTTATCCAAATCTGTGATTAGATTTGAACTATTTCTTTTGACTGTTGTCTTTTAAAAAAAAAAAATCATTTGAGTACAGCCTTTTTGACAGGCAGCACTGAACTTTGGTTGAATTGTATAGTAATTCACCAATATCTTAAGTGTCAATCTTAGAATATTTTGAATACAAAGAGAAACACCAGCCAGTAGGGTTTTAGCATTACGTTATGTATCAAGGAAGCCAGAGTATTTCTGGGCATTTACATTGAAGACTTATGAAAATAGATTATCTAAAAAAAAATGTTCACTATGAATAATGATGACTATGCATCCTGCAAACTTGGGCAAACTCCAGAAGATGGTGAGGGACACGTGTGCTGCAGTCCATGGGGTCACGAAGAATTGCTGATTGAAGAATTGGATTTCACGAAGAATTAGACAGGGCTTGATGACTGAACAATAACAAAAAATAAAATTTTAAATAAATCAGATGCCGTTTTTAAAAATGTGTGTACATATACATATATGTGTATTTTTAAAATTCTAAGCATGATTAGTTGACTTATTGTTTTTAACAGTTTCATTATTGTATCTAGTTGTTTGTTTAACACTGGAACACACTGCATTTTTTTGAGCATCTCATGTGGGCCAATAGAGTATATTTTTTCCACTCTGGACTTTGCTGTGGGCCTGGATACCATATAAGCTGGAATATCAGAGAGCCTTCAGGTGCTTGGACACCTCAGACCTTGTGAATGTCCCCATTTCTGTTCTGTGGCCTCTGTTTAACTTTCTCTTGTGTTTTGCCTGAATCCTGCATCAAAGAGGTAAGGGGGAGGGAGCCAGTGACTGGAGGTAGAAAGCCTTTCGTTATTCTAGTTTCTGAAATTAAGGCTGATTAGTACCCTGGCCTCCAAGGTATTCTCATCTGCTTTCAGTTGCTGGAGTCTATCCTCTGTGGACTTTCTCGTTCTGATCATTGTGATTTAGGAAACTAAAATCATAGCTTGGAGGAGACTGTGGTGACTTGCCTGACCTTGCCTTGGTCTTCTCACTGTATTTTGCTCTATCAAGAAAAAAATGGGCTCAAATTTGTAGCATATCCTAAGTGGGTGACTTTATTCTTCTAGATCAGCGGTCCTCAACGTTTTTGGCACCAGGGATCAGTTTCCTGGAAGACAGTTTTTCCACAGATTGGTAGTGTGGGATGGTTTGGGGATGATTCAAGGGCATTATACTGATTGTGCGATTTATTTCTATTATTATTATTACATCAATTCCACCTCAGATCATCAGCTATTAGGTCCCAGAGGTTGGGGACCCCTGTTTTAGATGATTCCATTCTTAACTCATTTGTAGTCCACATAGGAGAATTTATTTCCCATATGGTTAAGTATATGTTGGCTCTATAATGCCAGGAAGGTAGATTTGAAAGGTGGCTCAGATGGTTAAGAATCAGCCTGCGATGTGGAAGACCTGGGTTCGATACCTGGGTTGGGAAGATCCCTTGGAGAAGGGCATAGCAACCCACTCCAGTATTCTTGCCTGGAGAATCCCCTTGAACAGAGGAGGAGCCCAGTGGGCTATAGTCCATGGTGTTGCAAAGAGTCAGACACCACTGAGTGACTAAGCACAGCTTGATAGTGAATCACTGAAAATTTAACCAGGGGAGGACAAGATTGAATCTGCGTTTTAGGATTCTGCGGGCAGTGACGGTGTCCTGATAAGAAGATACCAATTAGAAATCAATAGAAGCCCTGAATTAAGACAATGGAATAAATTTAGAGAAGGGTAGTGTTTCTGAGAAATTTAAGAGATTAAGTTACCTAGAGTTGGTGAAGATTAGATACATCCTGTGAGAAAATGACCTCCTATTTTCCCCTGGCTGACAGTGTGAAAAAAATATACCATTACAAAGATAGAGAACTAAGACATATTTTTGAGGGGGGGTGGGGTGCGTGGGTGGGAATCATCTTAGTGATAATGATATTGTTTGTTTGTCTTTGAATTTCACATGTTTGGGTCCACTCCTTAAAACTGTAAGCGAATGAGAAAGTGGCTCCAAGTAGAGATTCTTATTTTGACTATACAGATTTGGAAATTAGGGGTATTTAAGATTTAGTTGAAATCAGAGGCATAAATGAGATTTCTCATTTATGTTCAAAGCTTCAACTAGAGTTTGTGGATACCTAGGTTATAGCAGTTACCCTATATCATCTTTTTTATTTGCATATTAATCTCCCCACTAAGCTGTAAACACCTTGAGGCCAGAATCGTCTTTCTTCCTTTTAATGTCTCTAACCACCTAATACAGTACCTGGAACATGGGCAGGTATTCAATTATGTATTTAGTGAATGAATAAATAAACAAATATATGAGTTAACCCAGGAAGCATAAAGTAAGAAGGGACTCTGAGAAAAGTATGGTTAGGAGTCATAGAACTAATTCTGAAGAGTAATCCCATGATATTGATGACACTTGGAAGAGACTGGTGGCTATAGCTACAGCCAAGGGAGGAGTTAAGAATTCAGTGTTCCAGGTCACAAGTCTCCTTCCATGCTGTACCCCTGACTCTGTGAAAAAGAGCAATGGAAGAAATCACCCCTTTGCTAGATTTTTTACCCACACTGGGGGGATGTTTGGTTCACATGCTTGAAGTTTGGGATTCTCTGTCACTGTCAGGAATGCATGCCAGACTGAACTATATTGGCATTAAAACCAAGTTCACCATGTGTTAATATTCAAGTTAGCTGAATACCGATGACCTCTTTCGTTTTTCCCACATCAAATGATCAAGTGGCAGAAATGTGTTTTAAAAGTACGGTTTTTCTTTTTACAGGAATTATTTGAAGGTACAAACATTTAACGTGAAGATTCTTGCAGAATTCATTAAGGAGGTGTTAATAATAGTATGCTAGTTAGTTGCTGTTGCACTAGAGGAGGTGGCTAGCTGAGACAAATCTGATTAGGCAGAATCCTACCCTGTTTGGTAATGACAGAAGGATGGCATTGAACTTAAGTAACTTAAGGAATAAATCCAGCATTTTCTGAAAGCCCTTTATGTTTAACCCAGTGTCACAAATAACGCCACATGGTATCCCAGCTCCCTATATTCAGCCCAACTGTATGCAAATATCTTTATACTGCATAATCAGTTATGTTGCTCAGACTTAGAAAACAAACGCAATAATTTATTTTAATCTGTGTTCATTAAATTTTGTTTAACCTACAAGAATAATGAAGCAGCATTTCTTCTGCCCTCAGGAAATAGTATGGAAACACTTCAGACAGACCGACTCCATTACTAAAGAAAACTGTGTTTCAGGAGACACCCCTAACTTACGGTTTTGATTAAAGGTTCTTCTTGCATTCTTATTGCTTTTAACTTTTCTGTTGTTTGTTGTAAAACCTGATCTATAAAAGATCTCAATTTGAAAATCTTAGACTTTTAAAACCTAGAAAATTTTGCCTACAAAAAACAGCGAGTATTCTCTTGAGGGTAAAGAGCACACAAACCGAAAAATGAAGGAAAGAAAAAGAAACCTAGTATTAAAACACAGGAAAGCTATTGGTCCTGGTTAATCTTATTTTTGTGTATTATCATTAAAAAAAAAATCGTTTTGTTTTCCAAAGAAGCAGGACATATTGATTCATCAATAGTACATACATGTTACTAGCATAGTGCACCTTCCACTTGCTGGGAATTTTTGTTCAGTATCTTCAAATGCATTATAAAAAAGTGAGTACAATTTTATTGGGAGATAAATTGTAATAAATTTGAGTCAATTGCCCTTTGTTATTTATCAACATAATTTCAGAGTTTAGGAAATAACCAAGAAGTGTGTCATCGCTGAACCTGCATAAAAATTATGCCAAAGTAGCTCTTCATCCATTCCTGAATTTATTCCTCTATAAAATAAAAATGAGAATAACAATAATTATATCACAGATTCTGCTTGAGACATAAGAATATTGTTAAGTGCAAAAAAAATATGTGATTTCTGAGGGCTTTATCATTTTTGGATATAAAGGTACTTCATTTTTCAAAAAACTTTAATATCATAATAAGTAGGCTGAAAGGATGAGTAAACATTTCTAGTTTATGGGATTTATTCTGAGGTCTACCAGACTTGCCAGGTGGTAAATACTTGTGATGGAAACAGGTTGCTTTATTACAACTTCAGTAAACAACCATGACTGGCTCATTTCTGTCTGGAGTTATATGTGTTTTCTTTTAGTGATAAGAAGTATAGTTGTGATGAATATAGTTCCATCAACCCTCCTGGCATTTCCTCAGAAAACTACATGACACGAAGTTCCTTTTGGTTTGATTTTCTTTACTTTGTGTAACACGAACCTTTTGTTTCAAATACATGAAACTCCACACTGCAAGATTCAAGTATATATTCATGGCTTCTACTACATGGGTTTCTGGCTTGTCAAGTCCTGCTGCTGCTGCTGCTGCTAAGTCACTTCAGTCGTGTCTGGCTCTGTGAGACCCCAGAGACGGCAGCCCACCAGGCTTCCCCGTCCCTGGGATTCTCCAGGCAAGAACACTGGAATGGGTTGCCGTTTCCTTCTCCAATGCATGAAAGTGAAAAGTGAAAGTGAAGTCATTCAGTTGTGTCCAACTCTTCACGACCCCATGGACTGCAGCCTACCAGGCTCCTCCATCCATGGGATTTTCCAGGCAAGAATACTAGAGTGGGGTGCCATTGCCTTCTCCAAGTCAAGTCCTCATAAGTGAATTCTCCAAATTCTGAAATTATTTCCCAAGATTAAAACTGGGAAAAAAAAAAAAAAAGGTTATGAGGAGTATTCCTAAAAGTGTTTGGTAAACTACCTAGTTAAAGTCAGTGAAACAACTGATATCTTTTGTATCTTTATTGATTGTTAGTATCATAAGGTAGCAAGCAGCACCTATTGTTTTCTACACTGCACCTTTCTTACATGGTTTTTGCTTTTGTCTTTTTATTCAACATATGACTAACATTTCTGCCTTGCTAGTGATGTTAGATACCTTCCTTACCCCACACCTATGCCTTTCTCTTTTGATGTTCTCCAATCTGCTAAGGACTTCAAACTGTAAAGTGAAAAGAGAATCTGATCAATTGATACAGTCAATTTTATTGATACAGTCAATTTTGGTTTTAATAAAGGCATGATCTTCATGTTTCCTTCCATCTGTTTTAACTGAGAAGATTTTATCTTTTGCATGTTTATCTTAATTTTGGAGACAAGAATTTATTTCATCCTTGATTTTGAATTTCAAGATTATTCCTACAGAGAGTAGGGTGAAAGAACCGATGTAACTTTCCACCTTGGAATTGATTGTCTTCTCCTACAGTAAGATTTCATGTTCAAAAGAGCAAAGAAATCTTAGGTGAAGCACGTTCACTTGCTGATTTTCATAATAATTTGCCAACCTTTGTCTGTAGCTGTTAAACACTGGCTTCAAGTATCTTAGTATAATATAGACTAAGGGGGTGATGACATGCCTAGGGTCATGAATTCTTAACTCCACTGTAAGATATTTAACATTTGTTACTAAGCTGACATTGTTCTAGGAAGACACTGGGGATACAATGAGCAAAAAAATCCTCAATTCCATGGAGCTCTTTTAAATGCTAAGACATCACCAATAATATAAGGTCTTTTTTTTAATGTCTGTTCCTGCTCAGATTAAGGTCGTAAAGTTAACCGAAAAAGACAAAACAATAATAAATGCTATTCTTGGTGAAGTTTTTCCCCCTCTCTTATTGCACTCTAGGAATATTTGTGTCTCTCAAAATTCTCTTGGCAACTCTTATATTTATTATAAACAAAATTTTATAAATCTTCAACTTCTTCTTCTAAACTCCTTGTAGGCAAGGTCCATCTCTTTTAAATATTCCCCTATTTCCTATAGGGTTTTGTACATGGAATAAGCTCAGATATTGATAAAGCTCATCCAAGCTCCTAGTTCCTTGACAGCATTGAGAATGTCTTCTTCTTTTTTTTTTTTTAGTGTCTATGACATCTATAAACACTCAATATATGCTGACTTTATATGTATTCCTGTGATATTTTAATATCACAAGGATGCATCTAATTGGCATATACCCACCATCAAAACCTAAGCTTACAATAGATGCCTTCTCCAGAGGCTTATTCAGTGTAACATACTTTTAACCTCTGATATTTTTGTGTCATACATATTGTCAAAAATTGAGCAAACAGATGGTTTGTCTTCTTTGAAACTGAACAACATGAAATGGGAGAAATATTTGCTTAGGTCCCATGGTTATGGCCCAGACAGAACTGGTAGAGTTATCCCTTCCCCTTTAATTACTTTCTCTAGCTTCCTTGTGTGCAATTTCCTCTTCTTTTCAGAATTAAAACTGGAGGACCCTTGAGCCCACGATCTCTAGACTTGATATACTCTACAACTATTGTTAAGTAAGGGAAGGAGGGAACAGAGGCGTTCTATGGCACAAAGCAAGCACTGAATTAGATTAATACTGTGTTTGTGCATGGATGCTAAATTGCCTCATCATTTCTGACTCTTTGTGAGTCCATGGACTGTAGCTTGCCAGGCTCTTCTAGGTAAGAATTCTGGAGTGGGTTGCCATTTTCTTCTCCAAATTCTGTGTTCACTTAGAGAAATAATCCCTGAGCAAAGTGAAGATAATATTTAATACCTGCATTTTTTACCTTAACTTTATAAAGTTGTATCATTAGTTTTTTTCCCTTGCTTTGGACCCAAGAGAACACTTCTTGAGACAAAAGGTTTGTTGTTTGTTTTTTTTTTTTTTTGAAATTGACATTTGCAAATGATTTAGCATTGAAACTTTATAAGCAGCAAAAGTTGGTGTGGGACGTATGTATAAATATAAAAATACAATTTTAGAAGCACATAAAATATATTAAAAAGTTTGATTTAAAATTGAGATACAAATGTAGGGAACTGATGTTATAACATATCTATTGCAACTTCGCTGTATGTACTGTTAGAAAATTCATAATTCAGTGGGTTTGTTGATGTTGCTTTTTTTAGTTATCAAGTTGGCATTATACTTTCTTCACAGTATTGAGAAATTCAGTCTACCTCATTTTTCTGTAAGACTTGACCAGAAAAAAATGCTGACAGCAAAGTTTACTATATTTTTTTCCCTTCCCTGGTTATGTAGTAGTAAATGATAGCCATTATATTTCAGAATTAAAAAACCAAGTACTTGCATACTTTTTAAGACAAACTTGTTATAGGATATTAACCACATTTAAAGTCTTTATCTTCTTTTGTGCCTAAATGATTCATTCTTCTGTCTTTTAACATTAATGTTAATATGTAGCAAAATAGCCATTTGGAGCAGAAAGAAATCTTATCCAGATGTAGGCTGTGTTTTTTATATTTAAAAATTGCTTGTTATATTTTAAAGACTTTATAGCTTATGGTCATAATACAAGATCTAGAAAATGCTCTTTATTTCCAAGGTGATCCATTGATTGGAAAGAACTTGAGTTTTCAAAAGAAAGAGGTTGATACAAATCCTGTTCTGCTAATCAGTGCCTGAGTCTTGTTGCGAGTTCCTTAGTTTCTTAGACTTTTTTTTTTCTAGTTTCTTAGACTTTTTAAGTTGCGGTTTTATTTTCCATCTAGTAGAAATAGCACCTATTTGTGAATTATTATTGTAGGGTTTTTTTTTTCAGATGCAAGTTTTGACATGTAGTTGTTCAACAGATACAGTTATTAATTTATTATATGACATGTGAGAAACAATGGGAGGAGTTGACGGGGAGGTGATGATGGGAAGAGGACTCTTAAGTGTTGAATCATTGACTATAAAGTGACGATTGGAACTAATCATCCAGGAAAGGAACTAAGAGACTCCAACTACTCCGTTTTTGAAGATATCTCCAAATTTAAGAAACACCATGCTTAATTGGGGCTTCCTAGGTAGCGCTAGTGGTAAAGAATCCACCTGCCAATGCAGGAAACATAGGAGACACAAGTTTGATCCCTGGGTTGGGAGGATCCCTGGGTTGGGAGGATCCCTGGGTTGGAGTGGCATGACAACCACTCCAGTTTTCCTGGCTAGAGAATCTCATGGACAGAAGAGCCTGAGAGGCTACAGTCCAATGTGTCGTGAAGAATCAGACACAACTGAAGTGACTTAGCAGGCACACATGTCTGCTTGTCACCTTAAAATTTGGACTCTACAGACTTCTTTGAACTGTATGTTGAGCTCAAAATAAGCCATTCAGTTCAGTTCAGTCGCTCAGTTGTGTCTGACTCTTTGCGACCCCATAAATCACAGCACACCAGGCCTCCCTGTCCATCACCAACTCCCGGAGTTCACTCAGACTCATGTCCATCGAGTCAGTGATGCCATCCAGCCCTCTCATCCTCTGTTGTCCCCTTCTCCTCCTGCCCCCAATACCTCCCAGCATCAGGGTCTTTTCCAAAGAGTCAACTTTTCGCATGAGGTGGCCAAAGTACTAGAGTTTCAGCTTTAGAATCATTCCTTCCAAAGAAATCCCAGGGTTGATCTCCTTCAGAATGGACTGGTTGGATCTCCTTGCAGTCCAAGGGACTCTCAAGAGTCTTCTCCAGCACCACAGTTCAAAAGCATCAATTCTTTGGCGCTCAGCTTTCTTCACAGTCCAACTCTCACATTCATACATGACCAGGAAAAACCATAGCCTTGACTAGACAGACCTTAGTAGGCAAAGTAATGTCTCTGCTTTTGAATATGCTATCTAGGTTGGTCATAACTTTCCTTTCAAGGAGTAAGCGTCTTTTAATTTCATGGCTGCAGTCACCATCTGCAGTGATTTTGGAGTGCAAAAATATAAAGTCTGACATTGTTTCTACTGTTTCCCCATCTATTTCCCATGAAGTGATAGGACCAGATGCCATGATCTTCGTTTTCAGAATGGTGAGCTTTAAGCCAACATTTTCACTCTCCACTTTCACTTTCATCAAGAATAGAGTTTCAGCTTTAGAATCATTCCTTCCAAAGAAATCCCAGGGTTGATCTCCTTCAGAATGGACTGGTTGGATCTCCTTGCAGTCCAAGGGACTCTCAAGAGTCTTCTCCAGCACCACAGTTCAAAAGCATCAATTCTTTGGCGCTCAGCTTTCTTCACAGTCCAACTCTCACATTCATACATGACCAGGAAAAACCATAGCCTTGACTAGACAGACCTTAGTAGGCAAAGTAATGTCTCTGCTTTTGAATATGCTATCTAGGTTGGTCATAACTTTCCTTTCAAGGAGTAAGCGTCTTTTAATTTCATGGCTGCAGTCACCATCTGCAGTGATTTTGGAGTGCAAAAATATAAAGTCTGACATTGTTTCTACTGTTTCCCCATCTATTTCCCATGAAGTGATAGGACCAGATGCCATGATCTTCGTTTTCAGAATGGTGAGCTTTAAGCCAACATTTTCACTCTCCACTTTCACTTTCATCAAGAGACTTTTTAGCTCCTCTTCCCTTTCTGCCATAAGGGTGGTGTCATCTGCATATCTGAGGTTATTGATATTTCTCCCGGCAATCTTGATTCCGGCTTGTGCTTCTTCCAGCCCAGTGTTTCTCATGATGTACTCTGCATATAAGCTAAATAAGCAGGGTGACAGTATACAGCCTTGACGTACTCCTTTTCCTATTTGGAACCAGTCTGTTGTTGCATGTCCAGTTCTAACTGTTGCTTCCTGACCTGCATATAGGTTTCTCAAGAGGCAGGTCAAGTGTTCTGGTATTCACATCACTTTCAGAATCTCCACAGTTGATTGTGACCCACACAGTCAAAGGCTTTGGCATAGTCAATAAAGCAGAAAGAGGTGTTTTTCTGGAACTCTCCTGCTTTTTTGATGATCCAGCAGATGTTGGCAATTTGATCTCTGGTTCCTCTGACTTTTCTAAAACCAGCTTGAACATCTGGAATTTCCTGGTTCACGTATTGCTGAAGCCTGGCTTGGAGAATTTTGAACATTACTTTACTAGTGTGTGAGATGATTGCAATTGTGTGGTAGTTTGAGCATTCTTTGGCATTGCCTTATCTTTGGGATTGGAATGAAAACTGACCTTTTCCAGTCCTGTGACCACTGCTGAGTTTTCCAAATTTGTTGGCATATTGAGTGTAGCACTTTCACAGCATTACCTTTCAAGATTTGAAATAGCTCCACTGGAATTCCATCACCTCCACTAGCTTTGTTCGTAGTGATGCTTTCTAAGGCCTGGGTGGCTGGTTCTAGGTGAGTGATCACACCATCATGATTATCTTGGTCTTAAAGATCTTTTTTGTACAGTTCTTCTGTGTATTCTTGCCACCTCTTCTTAATATCTTCTGCTTCTGTTAGGTCCAGACCATTTCTGTCCTTTATCGAGCCCATCTTTGCATGAAATGTTCCCTTGCTATCTCTAATTATCTTGAAGAGATCTCTAGTCTTTCCTATTCTGTTGTTTTCCTCTATTTCTTTGCATTGATCTCTGAGGAAGGCTTTCTTATCTCTTCTTGCTATTCTTCGGAACTCTGCATTCAGATGCTTATATCTTTCCTTTTCTCCTTGGCTTTTCGCTTCTCTTCTTTTCACAGTTATTTGTAAGGCCTCCTCAGATAGCCATTTTGCTCTTTTGCATTTCTTTTCCGTGGGGATGGTCTTGATCCTTGTCTCTTATACAATGTCAGGAACCTCATTCCATAGTTCATCAGGCACTCTGTCTATCAGATCTAGACCCTTAAATCTATTTCTCACTTCCACTGTATAATCATAAGAGATTTGATTAGGTCATATCTGAATGTCTAGTGGTTTTGCCTACTTTCTTCAATTTAAGTCTGAATTTGGCAATAAGGTGTTCATGATCTGAGCCACAGTCAGCTCCTGGTCTTGTTTTTGTTGACTGTATAGAGCTTCTCTGTAAGACATTACTCAAGTTAAATCTTGTCATCTGATTTTCCTGTAGCCCTTTTATAGATTTTTATTTCATGTTTCACAGGTAATGGAGAAACATGTTTAGTAACTGAAAAGGTAAATCAGTACTATTTTGTATAAGGAGTTGCTCTCTTTGTATGTTGTTTCTGTTCTTCAAATGAAAAACACTTTATTTCAAATTCTTTAGGAATAGGAAAAAGTTTCAATAAGATCCCATTCAAAAGGTGATTAACTCAGACCCTAATTTTTTTTTTTCCTGCAGTTTCCACCATAATTTAGCTTTTATTTTTCTGACGTAAGATCTCTTAGACTATAGTACAGGTTTCATCACAGAAGTAAATAACAGCATGTTTCCTTGGGAGCAATTGAACAACAGAATAAAACAGTACTTACTGTTTTTTGAAAGTTGTGTCAGATTGTCATGGTAATACAGAGTTGCCTTATGTTGTCATAGCAACCAGAGTTATAAAACGGATTTAAAGAGGATGAAGAGATACCCTTTGGTGTTGCGATTCCTTTAACTTTAAAGGTTTCATTCCTCCTCTACTTCTGTTGATTTCATTTTGCTTCTTTTTTTTTTTTTTTTTTGGTAAAATGTAGAAGGGGAACTGTGGCTAGAGGGAATAATGGGAACCCACCCATACTTTTCCCCAAATGAAGAGTTGCAGCATAAAGGCCTCAGTCATCACATTTTCTTTGAGCCAGGTAGGATGCAGGGTCTGGAACATGGAATCAGACAAACTGCTGTGTCAAGCCATCCCAACCCCAAGCAAGAGGAAGTCTCAACTCAAAGTGGGTTGCAAAGGTATTTCATCTTTCTTTATGATTATTCATGACTTTTCTTTCAAGCAAAAACATCCCAGTCTTCCTCTGAACAAAAAAAGCAATATTGGCTTTGGGAGCTGATTCATCAACTAGATCAGGCTTTGGGGAAGACCGTTTTTTCTCTGTAATTAGAATGATTTCGGTCATTAGACTTGTTCAAGAGGTTAAACTTTGACCCTTGAGGTGAAAAACTAATTTCAATGCTAAACCATTTCCATTATTCCACAGTAGGGACCAAAAAAAAAAAAAGCTTTACAAGGCTATTGAGATATTTGTTGCTGGTCTGCAGAATGCATGCAAGGACAGGACAGATTCTACAAATAGTAACTACTAAAATAATAATAATAATAAGCATGTTAAATATAAAACTTTGCTGAAAATCATTGTTTTAAGTATGTTTTCTCTTCACTTAGCCCTTACCCTCTTGGCATGAGCAGTTTGCTCTCATGCTCTTTGTTGCTGCGTTGCCTCCTCTCGACTTGCTATTTAACAGACTCTGCAAGTTGCAGCAAGTCTTAGACATTAATAGTGGCCAGGTAGCATAATACTATTTTTAATGAATGTCTGTTTTCTATTCTTTACCGTGCTTTCTTTGGAGAGAGGCCCACGAAATAAAGTATTAAGAAAACACACTGCTGCCCTGGAATGTGTGTATTAGCTGCAGATTATTTCCTATTAGCAGATTAGCTGCAAGGCTATTGGCTCAGAAAGGTCTTTGAGAGTATTTTGTTTTGTAACTGATTCAAGCCATGGGAGAGAATTGCCACCATGATTGGAAAGAAGAATTAGCTACTGTTGCCATGGACACTGGAGTTCACAGTCCCATTGTTAAATCTAGTGCTTGAGAATGAGATGCCCCAGCATGAGTTCAAGCTTTGTTAATGAAATGATCGAATATATTTTTTCGGAGCTGTGACAGAATCTTGTGAAAAATACATGAAATACATTATGGCTACAGAAAAATTTTGTTTCCTGTATAATTCAGTGTTCTTCACTAAAATAATTCCCTGCTATAGCACTTCATGGCCACTAATACCTGCATCTCTTTAAATCTTTAATTACCTTTGTAATACATAACCATTTAGAACTGTCTTTGAAAATTATGTTTTCATCAAACATATAAAAATGACATTAAAATGCAAATGTTCAAATAATTAGAAGATCTATACCAGTATGCAGCAGTATAAATAATGATGGCATTATCATGAGGTGTATCTTTAAAAATGTCTTTGTAGAAGCATGGAGATCAAAGCCACCAATTTGTTTTAAAGGTAGGCTGTAGACCATGATGTGACATAAAGTAGATGTCAATTTTTAAGACTCGAAAAAATTTGTGGAAGTTAAAGACTAGTGGCTCATTATGATGATGTGGGGAAAAACTTGTGAAGTTCAAAGAGAAAGTGACAAAATGTTATCAGCCCCAAACTTCTGCTAATAGTTCAGTCAACAGCTATTTAAGTGCAGGCTAAATGCCAAGCATAATGTTCTACACTTCAAAGAGAGCTTGTGGTCTTAACCAGGCTTCCCTTTTTTATATCTTACCCCTCCTTTCTATCAAGACCATTTCTGTTCCATTTTTTTCACCTTTATAATACTGTTTCATTCATTTACTTTTCAGAAAGATGTAGGTCTCAATCATGTTTCTGCCACTTACTCTTCAGTGTGACTTTGGGTCAATTAATTGTCTAAGTCTTAGTTTCCTCATCTATAAAATAGGATGGCAAGAGCACCTACTCCCATAGAGATTCATGGATTAAATGAAATAAAAATGATAAATTTAGTGATGCCTGGTGCTTGGCATTCAGTAAATACAATTATTTTCTCAAAAATTCAGCGGTTCCTATATCTCACAAGATGCTTAGATATTCTAGCAATGAAACTTGGATTATTCCTGCTAATTTATATGCCTTTCCAGTTACTTGTGAAAATGTATCTAGTTATTGTCCTGATTACCTCCCAAATGTATTTCATGAGCATTCTCACTGCTTTGCTTAGCAAAGTCCCTTTTTAGGAGTTCCCTTGCCCCCTCTGCCTTTTTTTTCTACCTAAGGTCAATATTTTAAGATCCATAGTCTCTGAAGTATTTCCTAACTAATCTAGCCTCCTTCCCCAATTTTTAAAATTTATTTCTCAGTATTTTTTTCAAAGATTTAAATATATATATATTAGAAGCCCGGTGAGAACTGGTTTGAAGTTAAAAGACTCTTAAACTCTTCATAATCATCAGGCCTTCCTTGGAATATTTCATTTATGAAAGAAAGATCACAAAAAGTAAGTATATCCCAAGGATATTAGCTTTCCACAGATTTCATTTATTTTAAACATTTTAATTAACCACTTTGTGCTTGGCTTTATTCTTCATTGCTTAACCTGTTACTGGTTGGGTTAACTTGTCCTCTGGATATGTATCATCAGACAATAAATAATTCGAATGGCCTCATTGCTGCCGGGTTCTCGTCAGTAGGGAAGGCAGCATTACCAAGCTTTCCATGAGGCTTTCTGTTGGCACTGTGAGGGGAGAGACCACAGCCAAGCCAAAGCAAAAGGACAGAAGCAAACCAACAGTACTTCAAAATGAGTTGAGTAACAGTAGGATCTGTTACTGGACTGTACCTACTCTCTCTTCAGTGGAATATCTTAGAATCTAAGATTCATGAGGTTAACTCCTTTATTTAGAGGTAAAATCTGGCAAATGCAGCTACCTGTGACATGAAAAAGACAGACACAAAGGTCTCATGAAAGAGGATAGTGAGTAACAAAGCTGCACAAAAAGGAGTTGGAACCAACTTCAGCAAAGTCTAATTATTAAACAGTGGAAGTACAGATGTCTACTTCGTTTATCTTCCAGTTAGCACTTCAGAAGAAAAGAGAGTTGTTAACCATAAACTGACATTCTAAATGATACATTGAAAAATTATTTTCTGAAAAATTAAAATGGAGAATATTTGTTCCAGTAATTTGTTGTTGTTTCATTATGCCGTGTTTAGATAATAATGGAATTGGATTATTGAGTACAAAGGATCCTGCTAGGTTTGTAGTCAAAGAGCTGTCAGTTTAGCCTCGATTTAATCTGGATGGAGGAATGATTGATTTCCAGGTTACAAAATTTTGGCAGAATAGGTTTTTTTTTTTTTTTTTTGGTTTGTTTGTTTTTAGTCCTTGATAGTAATTTAAAGGAAAGTTTCATTAGAAGATAATCACAGTTTCAAATTCCATGAGATTAATTATGTGGTCTGGGAGAATGGAATTATATGGGCAAATCAACCTGTGACTGTTGGCAACAACAATAAAAGATAAACACAAGTTTTAAGAGCAGAAAAGTCCTTTGACTCAAGGAAGGATATAAAATAAAAGACTTCAAAAATGCTGATTACTGTACTAAATGTACAGCCTCTTTTAGTGGAAGTAGGAATATATACTCTGGGATTCCCAATTGTTAGACTTTTATCTATTGTCTGTATTAGGAAAAGAGTTATCTTTCTTTACATAAACACACCATGTATAGGGTATGTTCTTTATGGATTTTAGGATGCAAATTATAATTGAAAGATTATGAATAAATGTAATGGCGTAATTAACTATGCTTATTTATCCTCACAATAAAGGTATTTTAAATTATCGTCACCTTTTAAGGAAAAATTGTGATGCAGAGTTATTTTACAGACTTACTACTTGCTTATTATAATTTCTGCGCTTTATGAGAATTGAAACGGTTAAGAATTCCCTATAAAACTTGGTGATGTCCCGGAAAAATGCCCTTGTTTTATTTAGTAAGATAAAATGTTTATTTGACCGAACCTCTATATGTGCTTTGCACTGATAACTATATAAAAATACAAGTGTACAGCAAAATGTAGCGATAGCCATCAGACAAATTCCATAGACATTATTTCATTCTTTCTTCTTCTTCACAATTTATTAGGTAAAAATGGGATATTAGAGGATCAGTGACTTTTCCCCAGCAGAGGACAGAAGGACACAAGGCAATGCAATGCATCTTTATGTATAGCATAGGAAATGGCTTTAAAAAAATCAGGCTTAAGATTAATCAAGAAACATTACTTTCTTATAAGGAATTAATATAAGAAAATAAGAAACATACTGCTAGAGATATAAAAATGGTAAAATAGCATGCACTTGCTTTTGAGTGTTTTAGAAAACAGTTTAAATGATTCAAAAAGCTGTAACTTTAAGGAAACTCTTTTAATAGGTTGAATTCATACTTCTAGGGATTCTAACAAAAGTATATCTCCGATAGCATTTATTGTCGTATTCAAAATGTCACAGGCACATTTTCATCTTCCTGCTTAAAGCCACACTTGGCTTTGAAATTAGAACATAATGTGTCCTCAGAGCATCATAACTCATGATCTTTTGATACAAGTAAATGAAAACAAAACGCGTGCTCTTTAATTAATGTTTAAAAATCTCACTCTGTATTAGTAAACCCAGAAATATTTGAATGCCGAACTGAATTCTGTCATAGGCTGTAAACTTTTTAATTAGAAAAGATTGAATGCTGCAAGAAGAATTCTGCTTCTTTTCTAAAACGCAGCATGAGGAGAAGCTTTGCTTTTCCTTAAAAACTTGTTGCTTTTTAAAACCAGTAAAACGCTCAACCAGAGTTTTAGTTTTGGTTTTGTATGTTGGGAATAACTGGGCAATGTGGCCACATAAAAATGAAATAAGAAAATATGTCCCCACATGCTGTGATGAAAAATGCTAGCATTTTAATAGCATCCCATATATCTCATCCATTTCTAAATGAAAATGTATGTACCACGTAATTCACTTGAGACTAGGTATGTATCCAAGTTTAAACACAGTGGGAGCTGGATATGGATATGAAGACTAAACTAAGTTATATAGATTGTTATCCTGTAGACAAAGGGTGTCCTTATAATGCAGAGTAAAAATCATCTGTACTCTTAGAGAATAGGAATGTTGTCACTATTTTTTAAAAAAAATGTAGAAGTCGTTGTGACATACCAAAAAGAGTATGTAGTTATTTTTATGGGAACATTTTTTAAGTATTGAAACATACATACCTTAACCTCAACTTTGTGTGTGTGTGTGTGTGTGCGCGTGCGCGTGTTTTCATGTCCAACTCTTTGCAACCCTGTGGACAGAGTAGCTCACCAGGCTCCTCCATCCATGGAATTTTCCAGGCCAAGAAACAGGAGTGGGTTGCCATTTCTCACTCCAAGAGACCTTCCTGACCCAGGGATCAAACCCACGTCTCTTGTGTCTCTTCCATTGGCAGGCGGATTCTTTACCACTGCACTGCCAGAGAAGCCCTACCTCAGTTTTAGTAATCCTCAATGATTTATGAGCTTATTATTTTAATTCTGAATTATCCAGTCTGTATCATTAAATATCTTGTCCTTTGCTTTTGGGTATAAATTCTCCAAAGCCATCTTAAATAAAAAGGAAGGATTTGGTCTCTGAAAGATTCAAGAGGGACTCTTTTAAAAACTGTCCAGGGACTTCCCGGGCAGACCACTGGTTAAGACTTCCCTTTCCATTGCAGGGGTTGTGGGTTTGAACCCTGATCGGGGAACTAAGATCCCTCATGCCTCACAGCCAAAAATGAAAAACATAAAACTGAAGCAATATTGTAACAAAAATCAATAAAGACTTTAAAGAGTGGTTCACATTTAAAAAAAAAAACAAAACTTTAAGAAATAATAAATAGCCAGTTACTAATTGGTTGTCTCACTTATACTAAAACTAACTAAATTGATGGGTCACTGTGACGTTCCCCCAACACATATGCAATGACAATTTAAAAAGAAAAAAAACAATTTTTTTTAAAAAATCAAGAGAAACATGCTTTCTCTTCCTCTTTATGGATGGCCCTGAGGGAGTTACTCTAGCTCTGTGCCTTGTTCCTAGTCCTAGAAGTGGGAAACAGGCTACATTTTGACTTTTAGGTATGGCTTTAGATCGCTGCTTACACTTCTGCTATTACTATTCACGTATACAAATAGTTCTTTCATTAGTTTCAGTTTTACTTCTTCACTTAAACTATCGCAGCTGTTACAACTTTTATTATTTTTTATGAGGAAAAAAATGTCATTAATTGATGATCACTTGACCCATCACAGGAGGCCGGGCCTCGTGTCATAGCCTAGAAGGCTTCGGTAGATGGCTTCTGGGAACACAGTGAGCCACACCTTATTGTGTCATGAAGCGGCTCACTATTCCCTTTGCTACTAATATTACTAGGAGCTGAAATGAGGCATTAGGAAGAGTCTCCTGATTGTGTATGTCATTTTTACCACTTCATATTTTATTAGCAAATTTATGATGGTGAACCAGCTTTTCTCAGTATATGAGTCATTAGGAAGTTGTGGAAGCTGAGAACGGCAGCACACATTTTTATTAAAACTGGAAGTGAGATGTACAATTTGCAAATTTCACTTTATGCAAGCAGGTTAATTCTTTATTGGATGTATCCGAAAGAATTAATTTTCAGACTCATTTTTTTAACGTCATTCATGTCAAAGCCATGGCTATAATTGGGTTATAAAGACGTCTCCATATGTGGAAAGGCAATATTTCTCAATCTTTTTAGTCCATGCCCTTTTCTTTTTGATGAATATGAGAACCCTCATCTGTTCCATTACTAGACTCTCTATCCATGTTCCAATCAAGAACCACTATTCCTGCAGTTTAATAAATACCAGAAAACACAAAAGATCATTGAGAATTTTTAAAAACTAATCTGTTATTCTTGACTTCAGACTTACAGTCACATCCTCCAATCTGCTACCTTTGTTTCTATGAGAGAAATAGTGTTTCCTCTATAGAGTACCTTTAACAACAATAGAGAGTGTGGATTTTTTTTTAAAGAGTGAATAATAAAAATAGTAGCTTATTTTCACATAGTGTTCTCTATTGTGCTCCATGCTGAGCACTTTACCTATATTATCTTTTTACTTCCTGAGGACCCCGTGAGGCAAATCTTATTACTAGACTCATTTTATCCATGAGGAAACAGCTGTGGAGAGTTTGTTTCAGGTTTGTATTCTGACTTTGTTTCTTTCATGGATATTACCTTTTCTTCAGTCTTTCTTGCACAAAAATTCAAATTGTGCTGGACTCACTCTCTTTGCTTCTCCTCCATCTCTCATCTGTCATCTTTCTTGCTTATTCAACAGTGCTAGGCTTTGTGACAACAAACAGCATTGTCTTACATGATTTTTTTTTTTTTTTTTTTGCTTTTTTTACTTTCTGCTTTTTCTCAGACCATTCAGAAAACTAATATCATGGCATCCAGTCCCATCACTTCATGGCAAATAGATGGGGAAACAGTGAAAACAGTGGCTGACTTTATTTTTCTGGGCTCTAAAATCACTACAGATGGTGATTGCAGCCATGAAATTAAAAGACACTTACTCCTTGGAAGGAAAGTTATGACCAACCTAGACAGCATATTGAAAAGCAGAGACATTACTTTGCCTATAAAAGTCCATCTAGTCAAGGCCATGCTTTTTCCAGTGGTCACGTATGGATATGAGAGTTGGACTGTGAAGAAAGCTGAGTGCTAAAGAATTGATGCTTTTGAACTGTGGTGCTGGAGAAGACTCTTGAGAGTCCTTTGGACTGCAAGGAGATCCAACCAGTCCATCCTAAAGGAGATCAGCCCTGGGATTTCTTTGGAAGGACTAATGCTAAAGCTGAAACTCCAATACTTTGGCCACCTCATATGAAGAGTTGACTCATTGGAAAAGACCCTGATGCTGGGAGGGATTGGGGGCAGGAGGAGAAGGGGATGACAGAGGATGAGATGGCTGGATGGCATCACTGACTCGATGGACATGAGTTTGAGTGAACTCCAGGAGTTGGTGATAGACAGGGAGGCCTGGTGTTCTGCGGTTCATGGGGTCGCAAAGAGTCAGACACTACTGAGCGACTGAACTGAACTGAGAGCTTCTTCAAGGCGTAGTGTTTGTCTGATGTATATCTATTACTAGCCATGTGTCTGGCACATAGGGTGTATCCAATGAAGATTTGTTTGCATGAATGCACTGCAAAGATTCCACTCCCCTCTAAGGTAGAAATGAATGTCTCCCAATGTGTGAAAAGGATAGTGGAAGCTAGTCTCAGTTATGTCACAGTGAGTTTCTCCTCTTTCACTGCCCCTGCTGACTATAGCCCTCTTTCCTTCTCTCTCTCTCCCCACCCTTTTGGCCTTGTCACATGGCATGTGAGATCTCAGTTCCCTGGCCAAGGATTGAACCTGCACCCCCAAAGTGGGAAGCATGGAGTCCTAATTCCTGGACTACCAGGGACGTTCCTTTCCTTCTCTTTCAATGCAGTGCCTGTGGTCTATTACCTGGCTTTCCTGGTCTCTATTCTCTCCTGTCCTCCCAGCAATTTCTGCCAGATTAACGTTCCCAAATTATATCATGTTCTAGCTCATACCCTTCTGATGACTCAGGCTGTGACTTAGATTGCCATTGAGCTCTATTTCCTATGTCCATGCCTTGTTCCCTCAACTCCTCACTAAAATCTGGCAAATAATATGGCAAAATTCTTTACCATTTTCCTCCAGAGTGGCCGTACATCATATTGATTATATCATTTGACAACAACGTATTTCTGTACCTATTCAAGAAGCATGGGATACATAAAAAGCTAAAGAAGCAGTATAGCCCAGGGATAGCACAGGAAGAGCTCAACTTGGTGCTCTGTGATGACCTGGGGCGGCGGGGGATGGGGGTGATGATGGAGGGAGGGCTCAAGAGGAAGGGGATATATTCATGCGTGGGTGCCTGCTAAGTTGCTTCAGTAGTGTCTGACTCTTTGCCACCCCATATTCTGGACTGTAGCCCACCAGGCTCCTCTGTCCATGGAATTCTCCAGGCAAGAATATTGGAGTGGATGGCCATGCCTTCCTCCAGGGGATCTTCCTCACCCAGAGACTGAATCCACGTTGCTTGTGTCTTCTGCATTAGCAGGCAGGTTCTTTACCATTCGCACCACCTGGGAAGCCCAGATATATATATACATATAGCTGATTCACTTTGTTATACAGCAGAAACTAACACAACATTGTAAAGCAATTATACTCCAATTATGAAAAAGGAGACAGTTATAGTGAAAACTAAAGAGTCATATTACTTTCCTACTGCTGTGTAACAAATGACAGATTAGCAGTGTACGATAACATAAGTCTATCCCATCACAGTTTCTGTAGGTCAGGAGAGTGGATACTCCGCTTAGGGTCTAACGGAGCTGACACTGAGGTGTTATCTATAGCTGTAGTTTTCACCTGGACTCGGAGACCTCCTATGAGCTCACTGGCTGTTGACAGTTCATCTCTGTGCAGCTATATTACCGAGTACCATTTTCCTTCTATTCTTAGCTGTTGGCCAGGGACCACTTTTAGCTCTTAACTGGCAGTTCCTTGCCCTGCGGCCTCCATGATTGTTTGGTTTCTTCTAGGCAAGGTAGGCTACATCTGAATTTTTCTTCTGAGACCAGCCAGAGAAAGCTCTTTGTTTTTATAGGACTGATGGGATTAGCTCAGACTACCTGGATAATCTCCCCATCATAAGGTCAACTGATTTTGGACTTTACTTACATCTGCAAAAACCCTTCACAGCAGTACCAAGCTCAGTGTTACTGAGTGACTGGAGAAGGTGTGTGTCAGTCAGGGCAGCCAGGAGTCCTGGGGGGCCCACTTTAGGGCTCTGCTTATTCCAGAGAGTTCCAAATGCCATCGTCTCACAAAGAAGTGTAGGTCTCAGGATATCCTAACGGGTTCTTCAAGACTTCTTTCATTCAATTAGTATTTCTGGAATTTCTCTTAAATACATCAAGCACTACTCTAGGAATTTTTGAAGTCTCTTTCCATGAGATAAAAT
Organism: Aepyceros melampus; assembly: GCA_006408695.1. Taxonomy (NCBI): domain Eukaryota; kingdom Metazoa; phylum Chordata; class Mammalia; order Artiodactyla; family Bovidae; genus Aepyceros; species Aepyceros melampus. Next base: position 260,608 of record SJXQ01012021.1, on the reverse strand, counting down.
TGGGAAACTAATATAGAGTGTGTGTGTGCTCAGTTGCTCAGTCTAGCAATAATTAAATTATTTTTAATTATTAAAATAATTTTATTATTTATTGTTATTTAATAATAATTATTATTATTACTGTTGTTTAATTGCTCAGTCATGTCTGACTCTTTGCGACCCCATGGGCTATAGACTGCCAGGTTCCTCTCTCCGTGGAATTTCCCAGGCAAGAGTACTGGAGTGGTTTGCCATTTCCTTCTCCAAGTGACCTCCTGACCCAGGGTTCTAACCTGCATCTCCTATGTTGACAGGCAGATTCTTTACTGCAGAATTACTGGGGAAGCCCTAACTAATATAACATCTTCCCTCAACTACCAAATTTTGAAGATGGTATTGTAGAAAGTGTTATTTTACAGAAGTAATACATTTGTGATGTTAAGTTAATTGAAGCTGAATCACTGAAGTATTCTCAAGAATACTTGTATGATATATTTCAAAGCAAATAACATGGAAGCAACACTCTCAACAACTGAAAGGAAACAGGACAAGGATTTAGGAAACCTGACCTCTAGTCTCCGTTTTCATCTTGTGGGTAATATTTGAAATGTTTGTAATATCTTGATACTGTAGCTATTTCTTCTGTTGTATTGACTGACTTCTCCCAGGTTAGTGTTACAAGACTAAAAGTTGTAAATCTATATGAAACATTGACTATTCTCACTTCTATTGAATCTTTAAATATTGAATATTAGATATTTAAAATGAATATACATATATTGTGATAGCATGTTTACCTGTGTTTTCTTTGTCAGAACCTTATTTTAGGCTTAAGCTAAAAAATATTACATGTGTTGAAAATGAAGAAAGCTTAGATTTTCTAGTTGGGAAGTAGTCTCACTTGTTTTGAGATATACAGATGTTGGTTTATTTTAATGAAAAAAGATGCTTTCACTGTATAAAAGATTTTACTTTTGATGACCTCATCCCATTCTATAGCAAGAAAAAATTGTTATTTTTTCTCCAGAATTATAGGATTATAATGATTAAAGAGGGGAAGACATATTTTATAAAGCAACTATGAGTCAAACACACTTTTCCATGTGAGAATATTTGAAACTGGGAAATAGCCTCCCTTGTTCTCAGTATTTTTTGTCTGGAAGAAAGCCAGTTTTTGTTACTTACATCCCTTTCAAACCATCACTCATTTTAGAGGCTACTGGGAAGCAATTATAGTGTGGTTTCTTTGCTGTATTACACTGTATGTATGAAATTTGCAGCCTGGTATATATGTGTCCTGTAGCTGACTTACAATTAAAAAAAAAAAAAAAGGTAGGTAGTCCCTTTTCACACATACCTGCGGTGTGTATCTACAAAGGGTTGGGAACCAGACAGACAAGAATTTGAATATTGACTTTGCTGCTCACTAGCTGAGTGAACTAAGGCTAGTTTCTTGTCTCTGAGTGTAAATCTCATCTGTAAAATGGTGATAGTTATTTCTTTATCACGGAATATTTAGAATGAAATATAAAGGTTTAGGTACCTAGCATTATATCTAGGACATTCTAATGACAAATACTTTATCATTTCCCACCACTTCCTGTCTTTTATAAGTCATCATCATATGTCTTTTTTGATAACAAACTTTTTTTATTAGCAAATAGTTACTGTTTATTCTGTGTTGAGATCTCCGTGGGGTTGCATAAGACCTGGCCTCTGCCCACAAAGAGGACTAGACCAGCTTCTATGCAAGAAATTCAAGACAGTTAAATAATCCTCATGAAAATGTCAAATTGCAACTGCTTATTACAGAAGATAGTAAATTGTATTACAAGTTACATTGTTCACATGGAAATAATTACTTTAGTCTTCTTTCTGGGTTTTGCCATGGCTTTCCATTCATTTTGGTTGCAGTTAAGGTGGGGTTCTTTCATCTGAAATGCCCACAGGATATGGATCCTGGCTATTTAAGTTATATTCTTATTTCCTTTGCTGCTGGAACTGTGTTGATGGTCAACTGACGCTGTTTTCATACTCTCTAGATTTGATGTTTGATGAAAGGAGCCAAAAAGAATTCAAAGGAGTTACCTTGCCTTAGGGACTTCCTTCTATTAAATTGATGTCTTCCAACTTTGCTGGGATTTGAAAAACACTAAAAGGCCCATGTTTATGCAGTTTTGACTTGAAAGTTGGGAGGTGGGTGTGCTCTCCTAGTGACGTGCTGTTTGCAAGAGAAGATAGATGTAGCCGTTGCTGATGATTTAATGCATTGTTTCTTGCCGTAAGGATTTTAGATATTCTTGGTAATTGGAGCGAGGAAACTGCTCTGTAAACTGCAAAATTAATTCTTTATTACCATGAGATTTTGTGTCAGAATGGACCTGTACATTAAATTATGGTTTAATGGAATCAGTTTTCATATGGAGGCTTGAGTTTCATCTTACACATAAACCAAAATGTGTCAAGCTAGGACTCTAAATAAATGTCCAAATATGTATATGGTTAATCTCATTTTCAATCATGTGTTTTTTAAATCCTTATTGAATAGTTAGTTTTCATTTAAAACTGATAGTCAAAAAGCAGAGTTAATTTGGGGAATGTCCCAGTGAAATATACCGGTTTGGTGTCCTGACTGAGCCCCTTATTTATGCTGACTCTTTAGCCCAAGGATTCTTTATCTCCTCTGTCTTTGCTTAGCATTTTCTGAAATACATGAAAAGCACTATCCTATCCTGCCCTATATTCTGTTTATTTGTATCATTATACTTTCTTCCTGATCATATTGAAATTTCCCAAGAACCATCTTTCATCTTTGTATTTATCATAGTGCCTTTCGTAGCATTTCATCTGAAGCAGTACTCAGTAGAATATTTGTTCATCAGACCCTTAAGGGTAAAGTTTGATATTTGAACTATACCAAAACATTTTAGAAAAACTCAGAGGAAAGAAAAACAGTCACTTTCTCAGCAGATGTACGTATTCAAGTTTCCAGTGTTCAGTGTTCCTGAAAGCCATCCTAAACATTGTCAATTTCTGTTCTGCAAATAGTAATCCTCTTTATTTGTGATGAGCCGACAGGAGATTCACACAGTGAAAGTAGTTGCTCATACTTTGGCATGAATTGAGTTCTCATCATAGTTTTTATGCCCTAGTTTTTGGATGATCCAGTTCAGTTAGATGAGGTGCTCTAATGCTTAAGTTATGAAACAATCTTGTTTCATTTCCAGCATATTCTCCCACCCTTGTGATTGTTAAGGACAAATAATATTATAATTAGTATTGGAATTTTTGTGGGAGAATGGTTGAAATTGCTTAAGATCAAAGGACTGTTTGGGATAAATGAGGGATTGGTAAGAACTTTATGAGCTCCATTTCCTAGCACCAGAAAAGTTTTAAGACAAATTGAAATTTAAACTCCGTGTTATTGGATGAATAGTGTTAATACTTGGCTAGGGTCATACTTTGCTTCTTAATTTGTTTTCATTAATTCTCAGCAGCAACCAGCCTTTTGAAGAGTTTATTTGTAAACCTGAAATTTTTGATCTAAAAATGGGCAAACAAGTCAAACCTGTCTATATCTTATTTACCAAATAGTTTTACCTTTCTCTGAATCTGTCCTTTCCTTTGATTCTTGAGGGAAAGGAATAGTACTTAGAAAAATATCAACAGCAAATAAGAAAAAGCAAATATCAACACATTGCAAATAATAAATCACATCTAATGTTTCTCTTTGTGGTGGTGAAAAAGAAGCATAGCATTTGATATTTTATTTTAGTCTAAAATGCTGAAAAATATTTTGTAGTCAACCTTTTTCCTAACCAATGTTAATAAATCTGTCTACTTATCTTAATGGTTGAAATGCACATAAATTTAGTGTTCTTATTGAATCAAATCATTAGCATGAAAAAATTACACAACAGCAAGTCCTGTTAACTAATTAATTGGCTCTTCAGAAGAGGTTCATCACATATGAATATTATCATTTATAGAAAGGAATCTTTTCAAAGAAGGCATCTATTTAAAATTTATTAATGAAAGGAATTTTTAAAAATAGATATATACATATGTAGAAATTGTTTCTGAGGGTTATGTATATATCCTTAACATGCATTCATCTTATAGTGAGAGATAAATTAAGATAGTTTCCCAATTTGATGGGATGTTCCAGATTTTTGATCTTTGGAAGCATTAAGTAGAATAAAGGAAAAACAAATGAATTAAAAGGAAGAAATAAAATTAATCTCTTCAGTCCTGGGTGTTCATTGGAAGGACTGATGTTGAAGCTGAAACTCCAGTGCTTTGGCCACCTGATGCAAAGAGCTGATTCATTTTATTTTTCCTTTACTTTTTTATTTTTTTTTTAATTTTTATTTTTTAGTTTGTTTTGCTTTACAATACTGTATTTGTTTTGCTATACATTGACATGAATCAGCCACGAGTGTACATGAACTCCCAATCCCAACCCCCACCTCCTCCCTCCCGCCCCACACCTTCTCTCTGGATTATCCCTGTGCATCAGTCCCAAGCATCCTGCATCCTGCATCAAACCTGGACTGGTGATTCGTTTCACTTATGATATCATACATGTTACACTGCCACTCTGCCAACTCATCCCACCCTCTCCCTCTCCCACAGAGTCCAAAAGGCCGTTCTATACATCTGTGTCACTTTTGCTGTCTTGCGTACAGGTTTATCATTACCATCTTTCTAAATTCCATATATATGTGTAAGTATACTGTATTGGTGTTTTTCTTTCTGGCTTACTTCACTCTGTATAATCAGCTCCAGCGTCATCCACCTCATTAGAACTGATTCAAATGTATTCTTTTTAATAGGTGAGTAATACTCCATTGTGTATATGTACCACAGCTTTCCTATCCATTCATCTGCTGATGGACATCTAGGTTGCTTCCACGTCCGGCTATTATAAACAGTGCCGCAGTGAACATTGGGGTACACGTGTCTCTTTCAATTCTGGTTTCCTCAGTGTGTATGCCCAGCAGTGGGATCGCTGGATCATAAGGCAGTTCTATATGCAATTTTTTAAGGAATCTCCACACTGTTCTCCATAGTGGCTAAAAGACCCTGATGCTGGGAAAGATTGAGAGCAGGAGGAGAAGGGGATGAAAGAGGATGAGATGGTTGGATGGTATCACTGACTCAATGAACATGAGTTTGGGTGGACTCCAAGAGTTGGTGATAGACAGGGAGGCCTGGCGTGCTGCAGTTCTTGGGGTTGCAAGGAGTCGGACGTGACTGAGCGACTGAACTGAACTGAATTTACCAGATTAAAAACTCAGCAAGCCTAGAAGCCATCAGGTTTCCCATTCCTTATAACATTGATCCTTTGTATTGAAATTACCCAGACATAGACTATAATCTGTTAACTGACATTTTCCCTGCTAAATTCTATAAATGAATTTGGACACTTGAATAGCCAATTTCATGTTGAGTTCTTATGTATAAACATCTTAATAATAATAGCTGCCACTTATTGATCACTTCCTTTATGCTGAGCAGTCTGCTAAATGGTTTGTATAGTATTTCATTTAATCTTCTTTTTAAAAGCTATAGATTAGGTGGAGCAGCTCAGAAAGGAAACATGAATTTCCTAAGATCACATACTTCTAAATGGAATTAAGATTTGTGTTGCTGGTGATCTGACTTACATGTTCAAACTTCTTCATCTATATAAAGCAAGTGGAAGTAAATGCTATGGAAGGTAAATGTATAAATATGAATAAAACTATATCCCTCTTCCATCTCTCAATGGTTTCTAGCCTCTGCTTCTTTGGAGAGTTGAAAATCATCACAGGGTCTGAGCACTGGAAAGTTGTTTAGTCCTTTCTGCCCACAGCACTAATCTAAGGACTTTCTGATGTCATGATCAGATGCTTTTGGGAGGAATCTTCTAAGAAATACATTTGGACTTTATGTCGTGTTTCATTGCTTATTTTTCTGGCTTCAGTTATTTATTAAATGTGAAATCTGTGACAAGTTTACTGCTTCTTAATAGAAAAGCTTTTTCTTTGCTACCCATTTATTCCTATAATATATAGATAAATAAACAGGTATCTTAGCTGTCAGTGGTTTATGATGCCGTTAAATATAGAGAAATACACATAAAAAGGGGTATATCAGGTATGTATACTCAGTTGCTCATTCATGTCCAATTCGTTGTGACCCCATGGACTGCAGCCTACCAGGCTCCTCTGTCCATGGAGTTTTCCAGGCAAGAATACTGGAGTGGGTTGCCATTTCCTACTCTGATATTAGGCATAAGATTTTATAAAAGATAAAGTTCTTTAAGAAATTCAGAGAGGTCATATATTGTGTGTGTGTTTAATACTGATCATCAACATTTCTAGATCAGAAACATTTCACAAAGAAAGGAGATATTTTCCCTTGATTTTACTCTTCTTCATACAGATCACTGTATTTTTTCCTGTGTCAAGCAGCTCCAGGCCAGGTACTCTTTACTCCCAAATCTTTTCCAAGTCAAAGGAATCTTTAACTCAATACTTTCTCACCTGAATAGTGATATCTGTCCACTTGTGCCTCTTACACTAGACTTGAAGTTATATAAGATCAACATTTGACTCACTCATAATCTTGGGTGAGTGCTCAATTAGTGTTTGTTGAATCAATGGGTATTTATTATTTTAAATAATAAGTCTTTTAATTGTGTGCGTGAGTCCTTGCTAAGCCACTTCAGTCATGTCCAACTCTATGCGACCCTATGGACCATACCCTGCCAGGCTCCTCTGCCCACAGGATTCTCCAGGCGTGAATACTGGAATGGGTTGCCATGCCCTCCTCCAGGGGATCTTCCCGACCCAGGAATCGAGCCCGTGTTTCTTATGTGTTGGCATTCAGGTTCTTTGCCACTAGTGCCACCATACTTAATTTTTTGAACTGTCTTCTTACATAACTTGAAAAGATAAACTCAAGTCAGGAAATTCTCCTGGTGTGTTATTTTATTTTCATAACAGTAGGGCCTTGCACATAGTATATGTTCAAAACCTGTTAGTTGAAAGTTAGCTGAATTCCACCTTCCAAGCAGAATTTCCTAACACGTCTTCTGTGCCCATGTAGAAAATCTTTGTGCTTCACCTGCAAGCACATAGAAAGTAAACATTGAGAAAGAGCTAGTAATGTTTCTAGTCTTTAAGATTCAATTTACAGGGACTTCCTTGGTGGTCCAGTGGCTAAGACTCCATGGTCTCAATACAGGGGCCTCTATTTTGATCCCTGGTTGGGGAACCAGATATCATAAGCTGCAGCTTAAAGTTTGCATGCCACAACCAAGACCTGATGCAGTCAAATAAATAAATAATTTTTTTTTGGAAAACGTTCAATTTATAACTTTCTTTGGGGGGGTGGAAAAGGGTATATGGCACTAAAACTAAGCCAGTAAAATTCAAAAATAGAAGAAATACAGTTGACCAGTTAAGGATATTATGTGAGTTTTATTCTTATTTACAAAAAGAATATACATTTGAATAAGGATGAAATTCTGTTTTTCTACCTATGTTGTATAGGTAAGAGCTAGTGGGTACTTCGATGATGTAAACTGATGTATCCTTTTGGAGATCTATTTGACAATACTTAACAGAATTTAAAATACACATACCTTGCTAGAAATCCTGCTCATCTACTTCTTCTAGTAATTTAGTCAAAAGAAATATGAAACATGTGGAAGTTCATCATATTGTTTCTGTTAGAGAAAGAAAAGGGGAAAGGGAAGCAAAAGAAGAGAACGGGTAAAGGGAAGAGAATTGGAAGCAATTTATAGCCTGGATTTTGCTAAATACACCATTGATACTATGGAATGGATCCCTATGTACACTTGTAAAAGGACAGTGCAGATTACTCTGTATTTATTGATATGAATGATGTTAAATGAGAAAAAAAAGTATAGATTGAAGAAACAATCTTTTTAGTAACATCTTATTGCCCTTTGAATATATGCTATGTGATACTGGATACAGGAATGGAGACAAGAGGCTATGTTCTAATGGAATTTACTACTATGTAACTCTGAGCCTGGGGAGCTGACAGTGGATATTTTATGCTCAAAAGATATGACTTGGTTCCAAAATTGTGGGTCTAAGCTGGAGAAGCATCAATATATCTATAATACTAAACCATATTGGAGTTCATTGGTTATAAATATATCTCTATTGTAGAGCTTCCAGATCAGTCTTTAGTTAGAATTTCTAATGGCTGGGAGGAAGTCATTGGAATGGCAGTTGAGAGGTACCTAAAAACCTTCCCCTATAAGATGATGATACAGAAGCAGTTTTAGGCTTTTGAAGATGTGAAGCAAGCCAGTTAGTCCAGAGCTAATGCTGTATAAGCCATTGGAACAGCACAGTAGGATATTGATACCCACTGGCATATCTCTGTTTTATGCTCAGTAAATATGTTCCTTAGTGCTCTTGTCAACTTTCTTTCTGTAACATATTAGTTTATTATAAATGAATTAATCTTCCAAGGTTTATGCTTTCTTCCATACCAGTATTTTCTAAATCCATATCCAGGAATGATAGTGTCCTGGTATTTCTGTGACACATTTCTCTCAATCTCTTCGGGGTGTTATTTCAATTTTTTAACTTAGTAGGAAAGGCATAGGGTTTCCCTAGGTGGTACTAATGGTAAAGAACATGCCTGCCCATACAGGAGACACAAGAGACGTGGGGTTTGGTCCTTGTGTTGGGAAGATCCCTGGAGGAGGAAATGAAAGCCCACTCCAGTCTTCTTGCCTTGGGAATCCCATGGACAGAGGAGCCTGGCGAATTACAGTTCACGAAGAGTGGGACACCACTGAAGCGACTTAGCATGTAGCACGTAGGAAAAGTATGGATAGTAAGGAAATTATTCTGACTAACTTTAGCATATTACTATGTTTCTGTAATAGTGTCCATAAAATGTAAGGTTATTTTGTGATGTGATTTTTTTTTATATCATCAAAGTATCACTTATTATCAATTATCAATAGTTTATTTTTTTGAAAAATGCACACATGTTAAGGAACTATGTTATTTATAATATATTTGTTAGAGGAAAAGTAAGCATGGAAGTGTGGTAAGCAGTCTTTGAGTCTTATTTTGAGTGTATTTTCAGAAATAGTGATATTCTTTATTCACTGTTAAGACTTTGGATAGAAATCAAGGGCATCATATCAGCTGCAGCTCCCAATATTGTGTGGTTCTCTGTTTTGCTTCATCCTGTTGGTCCTTTGAAGCTCAAACATTTATGTAATTTATAATTTTGTGCAAATATTGAGGACCTAGATTTGCAAAATCTATATAAACCACGATCTGCTGCTTGCTTGTTAAACAAAAATGAAATTTCCGCCTAGCTCTTCCTCTCATTTTTAATTAGAATTACTTGTTTGTTACAATATGACTTTCTTCAGAAATAGATGCTCTGAAGCAAGAGGAACCACAAGCTATATGTTCAATAGAAGGTTGATTAGTTGGCCAAACTTCAGTAGTGGGAGCCTGCCATGCTTCCTAGGGAAATAATTCCTTCTGTGAAAGTTTATTGTGCTAATTACTAGTCCCAACTTGAGTTCAGTATTGCCAACAATTGTTTTAGAGCTGCTTTTGAATCAGCTGCATAACAAATTGTGTATATTTCCTTGTGCCTAAACAAAAATGGATTTTCTGAACATCCATTTGTGGTCAAGTGTATATCATCATTAAAGATCTACAACTTGGTGGGGTTTTTTTTCTTTTTTTAAACTTCCCCTGCTTCAAGTTCATCGAGCTATGAACTAGCGCACATCATAGACGATAAATATGGGAAAGGTGGTATACATGAAACTCCTGTCACATGGTGAGATAGGTGATGACATTGAATGGTAATTGACAGCAAAGCATTCCTGGAGTATGTTTGTTGTGTTTCTTCATGAGGCACAGTCCTGGGTTTAAATGATAACTATTGAGGTAGCACTGTTAAAGTGTATGACAGGCAAAATATAAACTGGGAATAACAGAATCTTGGGATAAATTTTTTTAAGTAATGGCCATTAACATGTCATTTTTTAAGACTAAACTGCTTTCTTTTCAAATTTTGTGATCCTTACCAGGCTTTTATTCTATGTGCAGTACCTTAAAGGTACTTATGCAGTTATGATGGTTTCCAAGAAGAATTTCAAATTGGTACCAACTATTTGCAAAAATCGAGTGATCCAGGTTTCATAAGGAAAGGAAAAGGTGAAGGAAGTAGAAACTGTGTGTGTGTGTGTCTATGTGTTTTCTTTATAATGAACAGAAATAATAAAAATCTCCTAAAATTACTTGCCATTATCCCTAGAAGCTATTCAAATTCATGCTAAATTTATAAATAGTACATGACTCAATATGTGTTTTATGATAAGAAAAGTTCATAAAGTAATGCTTTTGTTATGGTAGTCTTTTAAATACCATTTATGCATTTTTTATGAACCCGATTTTTCACTTAATCCTCTGCTTTATGCACTTAGAGTTTAAAAAGTCCTGCAGTAAAAAGTTATTGTCTTTAGCTTTCCATATTTTAGTTCAGGAAGAAAACAGTTTCATTCTCCTCTTGATTTTAATTTTCTTTTGAATCTAGGAAGCCATTACTTTTTTTTTCTTAGCGACCAGAGAGACTGCACCATTACGGTCTGCTGTTTTTACAACCTGTGGGCAAAGAGAATTTTTATCTCTATAGTCTTTTAAGTAGAGTACTAAATCCACCTGCATAACTTTTAAAAGTGCCCTTTCCCCAAAGTTTTTTTCTTCCACTTCTTTAAATTTCCTTTGCTTGAAACTGAAAATTTGCCTTGACTTTCCATATACAAATTACAGAAATACTTTAACTCCTTTTGTAGTTTGATAAATGAAATTTACAGGCTGCTTAGTTGGCAATACCATTGTACATTATATTGTTTCTGCTTACTAATGAGTCACTTTGAAATAAAACTTTTCGGTCTTCTGAGAGTAAGGAACTGTCCTCTCTTCTCACTAATAATGGAATGGGAGAAAGTGTAACAGAAATGCACAAGCCAGTTCTAGAATAGTTCAATTGCTAAAGGAAGCTTTGCAAAGGAGTGTGAATTCTCCTCCCCCTTATCCCTCTCATCTTTTCCTCCCATCCTTCCATTCTAGAATATGTTGTCATGACTCTGTGAATTTATTTATGGTCCTAAATAAAGTTTTTTAAAAGGACATTTTGAGCTTCTTTCTATCATGACAGTGATGGAAATAAATTGTTTTGCAAATTGCTTTTCAGTAACTTAAAATTTTTCAACTGATTTTTTTCTTCCTTTTTTTTGGAAGGAGGGGGAATATTTATTTCCCCATGGCTACCAGAATTGTTATATTAGTTTAGTAAGATTTTGTAATGCTAAACTCTTGGCAATCCATAGTGAACAATTTTCAGTAAATATCACAGAAAATTTTGTTACAGGACTCCTACTGGCTAAATCATGAAAATAATTCAAAATTATTTATTGAAGAGCTCACAGTGTAATAATTCTCAAATCTCTGAATTATGGACAAGTATCACAAAAGAGACTCTCCCCAGCAGACTATGGTTATATGGTTTATAGAACAAAATATTTCATCAAAACCTGGCATCTTCCTTTATTGTTGATTTTGCCACTCATAACTTGAATGATTTTGAAATTTTTGTAGCAGAAAGTTTTGCTTCCTCATCTCTCTCAGAAAGACATATTTCTAGTGCTGAAAATCAAAACAACTCCTTAAAGCCCAAAGTCAGAAAACATAGCTTATTCCAGACCACTTCTCTAAATATTAATGTAACTTAACATGAATCACACATAATATATACAGCTCCTTTGTGCTGGAAATGCCACACTTTTTATAGCCGTTGCTAAACAGCTAGGATAATAGGAAGCAAAGTCGTAAAACAGTAATTAATATACTTCAGAAGTGAGCTGTTTTATTGGGTAGATGCTAATTAAGGATGATAGATGGCGGTGATTGAAATAGGCATAAACCATTTGGTCAACATAAGTGAAAGGTCAGGTATCATCTTGAAGGCTTTAATGAAGGAGGCTTTGTCCCCATCCCCACCTTTTAATATCCAAAGAAACATGGAGGGAAAGATCCACTGTAACTAAAAGTGAAACGATGTGTGGTACATATCCTAGGCGTCTGAGGATGGATACATATATGTTATAACTTTTGGTTGATCTGAGTCCCCATGAAATTGCATCATTCTCTGCAAACAAATCGCATTAGTGCTTTCTGACCCTGGCACAAGTCAGTCCGATCTTTACGGGATTTTTGCATTAATCGTAGAAGTACTGCATTATGTTATGGAGACTACTGCTGCCCACATTTAAAGTAAAGATTCTAGGCCCAGAAATAAACTCTGAAAAGTGAGGAAAAGGAACTGTCTCAAGATCGGCTCCATCTAATGGACTGCTTACTATCTATGAGTTCATCTGTAATACAGAATGAAAGGAACTTCACCAGAATGCAGACCAATAAAACCTAATACGTTTTCACATATTTGGCATAGAGATTATGAACGGTAGATATGCTAGTTATTAACTTTAATTTAGTAGCTGCCTGTTACCCATTTGGTTACATTTGTTTGCTTTTTGTCTTTCTTAAATGATATATACTGCTGTCATTATGTTTAATAGAAAGATTCTTTCATTTCAGTGGCTAATGTTAAAATATCTTAAATAACTGATCTTTGGTAAAATAACATTCATGAGACAAAACAAAGGCACTTTCTTTCAACCAAACTAATGCCTGATTATAATAACACAAGTACTTGTTATTCTGTCCATATTATATACATAACATCCATAGATAAGCCTATAGTTAGACAACAGTCTTTTGTGGAATTGTCTGCCAACACATATAATTATATTTTTGATATGTAAAAGCATGCATTAAAATGTTTATATAAGTGCAAAACAAGGATAAGTAAATAGAATTCTGCATTTTCCAATTTGGATAGAGATTCAGTCTTGCGTAGAATTATTTTAATTGTTGCATGATATTATTTCTCATTTCAGTGTTTTAGCCCAGTACTGGAAAGGACATTAAGTTTAAGGAAGTGTGATTCAAGATTGCTGATCCATAGATGTTCCACTCTCTGAGTAGAAGCCCTAATAATACTGCTAAAAAAAAGAATAAAGAGTAAAAGTTCCTGCAGTTATCAACTAGGCAAGCAAAGAGTAAAAAGAGACATCATCCTTTAAAATCCTGTCTTTATCACCCAATCATAGAGAGAGTCAAGCTGTCAGTGACCAAAGCATGTACAAGGCTGGACATGGATATACTCAATCTGATTCCTGTAATAACCTTTTAGGAAATAAATCTCCAAGTTTATATTTCAAAAAGTTTTCAAAGGAAACTGTACTAGGGCTGTAACCAGTGGGAGGCATTGATGTGGTGTAGTGGTCAATTATTATTATTTTTTTTTAAATACTGAGTATATATAATTCATGGGCTTCTTGGTGGCCCAGTGATAAAGAACCTCCCTGCTAAAGCTGGAGATGCAAGTTTGATCCCTAGGTCGGAAAGATCCCCAGGAGAAGGAAATGGCAACCCACTCCAGTATTCTTGCCTGGGAAATCCCAGGACAGAGGAACAGAGGAAACCCACGAACAGAGGAACCTGGAGTCCACGGTGTTGCAGAAGAGTTGGACACAACTTGGTGACTAAACAACAACAGCAATATATAACCCATAGATAGTCTTTGGAAGAGAAATGATAATATAATTGGGGCTATATCCATTTGGGAATTATGGGCAAAGGCATAGCTAGAAAAAACTTTTTCCTCAAATAGCCAGTTTACTGAAGACAACACCAGGCACTGTCTTCTTACCACCAGTTAATGACGTTCTAGTTAATTTGTAACTTGCACAATATCTGTTCTGGCAATTGCTGCCAAGCACATTGCACATCAAGGAGCCTGTTATGCAACTGAGAATAAGAATCTTGGGCCACTTCACACTATTTCATCTTGCCAATTGGGAGTTTTTTTTTTGATTGTGCATATGTGTGTGTGTTAAATAAAGTCTAATGACGTTTAAGCAAACAAGTAATGGACTCTGCAGATCCCGTTTCCAAAATGTATCATGAATTCTTTAATTTCTAATTCTCTATTTGGCATGGATCCTTTGGAAGAAGGAAACATCAGTATATATGTATACACTTTACTTCTGCTTTTCAAAATGATAGGCCACCAAGGTAGCCATTCTCTTCTGCTGATCAGTTTTTTTGTGTGCTATTGAGGAGTAAGAAGCTTTTTACAAAGACATTTCCATTTCGCTTTGACGTGGGATTTTTTTTTTTTTATTGTTCAGTGGAGAGTTGCTCTAATCTGAAAATTCTCCATAACTCAAATACTGTAACCACACAGTTCATATGTGGCTCATGGAAGCCTGGAAACACTGCCTACTTTTTCCACCCTGTCCTTCAAAATCCATTTACCGCTTCTGCCACTTTATTCTGGGAGTCGACATTCATCCAGATGTACTATTTGCTGGTTCCTATGTTCAAGGGAAATTATTTTTATTCCTGGAACATTTCTGTCTCCTAAAATCCTGGATTAAATTAAGCAAATATCCTGTATATGTAAATAAACGTTTAATTAAGCAGAGTGGGTAACAATGTCAGAAACAATAAAACGGATGATTTGTCAGAAATAAACTGCAGGGCATCTGATCCTTTGAAGATAATGGAAAGTTGACTATTTAAAAACATGAACTGAAAATATATAGAGATGGATCTTGATGAGTTCCAGTTACCTAAATTACTGTGGCCTGAATATTTTGAGAAGTAAAACTCAAAAACAAAAACAGAGGTCTAGCGTGTCACTTCTCATCAGTAAAGTGTTCTACAGCAAATAGTGGTAGAATCTCCATGGGCAATTTCTGTAGGTGAGAAAACTCTAGAGTGTCAGCCATGAAAGGAGAAAGGGGGGTTATTCTTCTCTGGTACAGTGGGACCTCACTTGGATACCATTTCTTTTACATCCAAGTTTACAAAGATTTTTCTTCAGTCAAAAGAAGTTCATTTATGATCAGTCTGGAGGAAAATGATAGTATCTCTCGCTAAGATAGCAGAGGAGGTTTCAGTGTGCTCCAAGCATGGAGTTAATTTACATGGCAAGGTAAGTGATCAGTAAGGAGTTTGATGTGTAAGGCTGGTGTCTTATCCTGTTGAGTGTCGCTCTCATCCCTTTATAACGTGCCAGCAATCACATTCCATTCCATCCTCCTTCATAGCTATCCACATCATTTTCAATGTTGTAAATTATCCCTCCTCATTTTTTTCATGTCTTCTTACTCTGGGCTTCCCAGGTGTTGCTAGTGGTAAAGAACCCACATTACCAGTGCAGGAGACATAAGAACTGTGGGTTGATCCCTGAGTTGAGAAGATCCCCTGGAAGAGAGCATGGCAAACCACTCTAGTATTCTCGTCTGGAGATCCCATGGACAGAGAAGCCTAGCAGACTACAGTCCGTGGGGTCGCGAAGAGTCAGACACAACTGAAGCAACTTAGCATGCATGCACGCACTCGCTGTCTAGGGTCTGCTGCTGCTGCTAAGTCGCTTCAGTCGTGTCCGACTCTGTGCGACCCCATAGACCACAGCCCACCAGGCTCCCCAATCCCTGGGATTCTCCAGGCAAGAACACTGGAGTGGGTTGCCATTTCCTTCTCCAGTGCATGAAAGCGAAAAGTGAAAGTCGTCGCTCAGTCGTGTCCGACTCTTAGTGACTCCATGGACTGCAGCCTACCAGGCTCCTCTGTCCATGAGGTTTTCTAGGCAAGAGTACTGGAGTGCGGTGCCATTGCCTCCTCTGGTCTAGGGTCTGAGATACACATACATCAATTCGGATCCTTTAGAAAAAGAGTTTAGAATAAATAGGGTTTATTTATGTTGAAAGAGCAAATTAGGAGGACTTCTCTGGAAGTCCAGTGGTTAAAAGACTTTGCCTTCCAATGCAAGGGGTGCAGGTTCAATCCCTGGTCTCAGAGCTAAGATCTCACATATCTCCTAGTCAAAAAAACTGAAACATAAGACAGAAACAAGATTGTAACAAATTCAATAAAGAGCTTAAAAATGGACCACATCAAAAAATATTGGAAGAGCTAACTAGGAATATATATATATATATATATATATATATATATATAAATAAACTAAAGGCCAAATTCCGTTTTTTTCAAGGAGTTCCTCCATTCACAACTCTGTACTGCTAACTTCCTAGCAAGGCAATTTCTGGATCAGTTTTGGTCACACAGCAGGTTTTGCCCTCCCTGTTTTGTTTGTCACTTTTCCTTCCACATACCAGACTGCTTTTTCTTTTTCTTTTTAAAGATGGGGCCAAAAAAAAAAAAAAAGGGGGGACACTACCACTCTAAATGAGGGTATAAAGTAATGTCAAACCTGATTTTTTATGCTGTAACTTCTCCAATTTTTTGATATGTTCATTCTGGTCATTTTGTATATGTAGATGATTTTCGAGTGAAATAAGAACCTAATATGGGAATATGATTCAACATTCAAGAAAATTCAAACCTGGCTTCAAATACAGGTCTATGGTGAGATCTTACTAACTGTTACACTATACGATTACAATGAGAAAATTATTTTTATCCAATTCTGAGGGGAGGTCTATTAAAGTGGTGCACAATTTCAGGGTAGTTCTCTAGAGATGAACTTTTTTATGGTAAAATGAAGCAAGTAACATAATGCAAATCATACTACCGTTGCAGAAAGGAAATTAAAGTTGGAAGAATGTGTCCAAATATTGTGAAAGATGAGAAATCAAACTTTATTACTTTATTTTTAGAATTTGCAAAGATGTTCCACTGCAGAAATGCCTCTGGGCATTTGTGAAATGGGAGGGAAAGAAAAAGAGCAGTTATACCAACATGCTGTAGCTTCAGCCTTTGGCCCTCCTCTTTGCTTTCATCCTGAGCCTGCCTTACCCTGACACTGTCTGCACAAGGCAAGAGCCAGCCAGTATCTGTTCAAAAGAGTTTTGTGATTTCATATGTTTCCCAGTGTGTAAGCTCTTCGGCATACTAATTGTTTCTCATGTTGAAACTAGATTGTGTTTCATTAGAAACCCTTCATCACTTTGTTGAAGACTTTGCGTTAAGGTTTCAGAAAAATTCTCAGACTCTCAAACCTGTAGGGAAAGGAAAAAAAGCATTTGCCTGTAGTATATTTGTCAGTAGTTTCCTTTTCCAAATATATTAGGATGCACTTTATGATATTACAGAGTAATGTTTCCCTTTAATCTTTTCATCAAACTCCTGACGCCAGTGGCTTAAAAAAATAAAATCAGCACGATCTGCTGTTTGTGTTTGCTTTGTCTGTGGCATCACACAGGTATTAGTCAATTCATTTTTTAAAAGTTTAAAAAGTCAAGCAAAAGTGCCTGTAGCTACTACTTTCTAATGACTGAAGCCAGATTATAATTTATAAGTTAAAACTAAAATATTGAGTTTTTGTTTTATCTCCAAATTAATGTATGGAAAGTTTATGGGTGTAACAACTTGTGAGTTCTGGATTGAATTTCAGTACATAAGCAGAGTTGGTGCTACGTGTTTGTAACTACCTGCTTCTGTAGAGGTAGCCTTAATGATCTAAAGTCTCAAGCTCTGTATCTCCCACCCTTGAGTGCAGTAAATGTCTCAGTGATTTTTTTCAGATTTAAAATACATATTTAATTTTTAATTCTACTATAATAAGTCTCAGACTCCAATTAATTTTGTCAATTACTGCTTTTTTATAACAACTATAGTATTTGTGAGCCTTTATAATCTAAAGTGAAATGAGCCCTCATCTTTAGATTTTATAAATGTGAGCCCAAAGCTTCTATGTCATAGTCAGTTCTTATGTGTGTGATAATAGAATATCTTTGCACGGAAAGTAGATATGCTCGATTCATTCCCACAAGTTCAATCTTAGAATATCACTAAGGATAGTTTATGTATCTTTTCTATTATATATATATATGTCATCGATATTACATATAAAATTTAAATATTTTATATGTAATATTAAAATAGATATAATATATCAAGTGTATTAAAATAGATATAATATATAAAGTGTATCTTTATATATGGTGAATAGATGTATATAAGAGAATACACAAAGATTTATTTTTAGATCAATTTAATATTTGAGAATGTCAGGAACTTAAAGCTCTATCCTATTTCCTTCGTCCTTCAGAATTCTAACTAGCTAAGCTGCTGCCTTTGATGGTTTCTGTTGGCCGAGGCAGAGAAGGCCAAATGTATTATAAAAATTTATATTGAAAACTCTTAATAATGAGTTTAAGCATGCATTTTTGATGCCTGGGACTGTGTTGAATTGGTTTCCAAAGGCATTTAGAATTTTTCTTAAACCCTGGAGAAATGCCTTTTGAAATACTACCCTGATTTACCAACAAAACATAGCAATTATAATAGGACACATTGTAAAGATTTTTAATTTTCCATTTGTGATCTTATATTCTTTGGTGGTTAAGTCTTTAAACCCCTACTCTTAAGTGAAATTGGAAAGTTCTTAAGAAAAGAAAGCTGTTGTTACAGAGTCTAGGGTAGGGGAGAATAATTACACATAGCTTTTTGATAAACACTCTAAATTGTGCTTCAAAGGACAGATGTGGCTTTAATAATCTGAAACATTTGCATTTTCAGATTAAACTTTGCTTGATTGCATTGTACTTGATATGTGTACTTGAATCTATATGTTAAACGTTATACTTTGATATAGCACATCTTGTTTGACTTTGTTCCTATGATCTGACAAGCTTCATTATATAATAAACTAGTTTAAATAAATCTTAAAGACATAAAAGTGTTCCTGACAGTAAGAAAAAATTTAAAGCACACAAATGATATATCGGGTAGATGTTCCAGAGAGAGTCAAAGTTTTTTCATTCAAATCTTTGAACATGTGTTTTGAATAAAGCTGTAAGGCATTTCCAGTAACCAGTGTTGTATTACAAAAATGAGTAAAGTAAAACAAAAGGAAAACATGTTTCAACATTTTATTCAGTATTGTCACATATTGTTGCACATTTCCTGCTGGAAGTCAATGTGACATTTGTAATGCTAATTTTTCAAACCTAACCTTTTATATCATATAAAATATTACTGATATTATTGTACTTTTCTCAGACAAGCACAAATAATGAACTACTCCATCAGAGTTCAAATGGGTCCCTAATAGTTTGTGTACAATTACATAGCTGCTCTGATGTCAATCCTTCATTATAATTTTTGAATTTTTCTACTAAATTCCATGTAAGAATAGCTGATAATAAGCAGGTTACAGAACATTTGACCCAATATTGTAGCCTTTTATACAGGGTCAAAACCAGGAAATAACATCACTATAGTTAAACTGATTGTCGGAGTGGACGAAGTATTTGGGTAATATAATCTCATGATGTAATGAAAATAAAAAGCAAGAAGTTTACTTAAAAGTAGGAAATGCCATGCTCTATTCCTAGGCCTTTTTACTCTTTTTCTTTTATTTGAAAATTAATAACTTAGCAGACTCTGAAGTGCAAGAATACATCAGGACATCTATTTGGCTATTTTGCTTTTCATAATAAACAGCTGTCAGGTGCTAATAGATAGCAGTAAAGGGGCAAAGTGCTGAGCATGTACAAACAGTTTCACTATTTAAAATGCCAAATTGGGGAGAGAGGTACTTAAAAATATAGCTATGAACTAATTTAGAGAAAGATGGATATAATTTATTTGAATGTTATATTTTGTTATATTATATATTTTAGTAAAATATTAGCTTTGGAACCAAAGCTGCAGCATGTACTTTGTAAGCTATCATTAACAGCCCATGTCTATGAAGGAAGGCTACCTCTTTTGAAATAAAGAAAACTGAAATTTAATATTCATGTTGAGGACTGTTCCCTTTTTACAATGTTAATTTAGGAAGTTATTGTAAAATTTAAAATTGTTTTACAATTACATTGTTTGAATAATTGATAGACTAAAATCAATGCAACACTTTAGCCTGTTCCTTTAGCAAAGCTGGGAGTTCTTATAATGAGGGTTTCCAGGTTGCACAGCCCAGGGATGGGTATTTGGTTTCATACACTGAGTGTGGTCAGCAGCTGGCCAGGCTCCCTTGCACCACTCCGTGGGGTCCCCAGTCTGACCCTAAGGTTAGGAGTATTTACGTGAATTCTGTCATTGTTGTGTCTAGGAATTTAGACAGAATTTATGAGGAGTGTGGCAAAATATATTACTTTTCATTTCACTATCCCCTGAAGATAAAATAATTTAATGTTTCTTAGAAAACAGTGAACATGTCTTTTCCTTGGTGTTTGAGTTGGTTATACTAAATTTCATTTTTATATCCAGCTGTTGTTTTTTAGGAGCTTATGTTCAGTCCACGTGAGGGAAATTGTGGTTGTCGGGTAGGTTTCTACCTAAGCTTTGTGGCACGTGGCTTCCACGATTCATACCCTGCCTGGATAGACCCATGAATAGTTCTGAGGGAACATATCTAAATAGCCAAGCCAAAGTCAATATCATGAACTCTGATTTGGATGGTGTTTCAGCTTGCTCAAAGTGTGGTTATAGAAATGATCTTATTTCAGCTAACAGCAAGATGAAGAAGAGAGAACAGGTGTAAAATAAATAATGCCCTTATTTATGAACGAGAAAGTTGAGGCTCAAAATGGGTCAACATTTTGGGTTAGCAAATGAAGGATCATACATTTAGTCAAATGAGAGTGTAATTGTGTGTTTAGTGTATGACTTTCGGGCAGTGTCCTGTCTGGTTCATCGTGCTGAATCCCCCATGGAATGATATTTCATATGTGCTCAATGAGGGCATTGGGTGAATGAACAAAGACTAAAAGCAGGAGCCTGTCATCTTCCTCTGTGAGTACAGGCTCCAGACGTGTGTATTCTTTTTTGGGGAATACTGCAATGAGATCCAACCAGTCCATTCTGAAGGAGATTAGCCCTGGGATTTCTTTGGAAAGAATGTGCTAAAGCTGAAACTCCAGTACTTTGGCCACTTCCTGCGAAGAGTTGACTCATTGGAAAAGACTCTGATGCTGGGAGGGATTGGGGGCAGGAGGAGAAGGGGACGACCGAGGATGAGATGGCTGGATGGCATCACAGACTCAATGGACGTGAGTCTGAGTGAACTCCGGGAGTTGGTGATGGACAGGGAGGCCTGGTGTGCTGCGATTCATGGGGTCTCAAAGAGTCAGACACGACTGAGCTACTGAACTGAACTGAACTGAACTGATACATGCATGTCTCTGAGAGATTTCTAGAGATGGTGAAAAGGAGGTAACTCTTCCCTTTGTAAAATTTTGTTTGTGAACCTAAGATACAATAACAGTTAACGTTTTTTGTGTCCTCACTGTGTGTCAGATACTTTTGTAAGCATTTTACATGCAGCAAGTCACTTAAGCTGAACAGCTCTAT
Organism: Aepyceros melampus; assembly: GCA_006408695.1. Lineage (NCBI taxonomy): Eukaryota > Metazoa > Chordata > Mammalia > Artiodactyla > Bovidae > Aepyceros > Aepyceros melampus. Next base: position 239,168 of record SJXQ01012021.1, on the reverse strand, counting down.
GAAGTAGATAACCATTGTCTTCTCTGTTTTATAAAAGGAGATGACTGATGTAGAGGAGGTTGAATAACTTGCTCAAAGTCACAAGACAAGAGCAGCGGTCCCAAGCTCCAGCTGTGACCACTGCAGTATACTGCCTCTTGCAATCTTATGTATTTCTTTATTGGTTTAAGTCATCATATGAAGGAGCTGTGACTGGTCACAATGATTCTGCTACTTGGGCAGCTGCTAGATCATTTGCAGAGATTTTTGTGTGTGTGTGTGTGCTCTCTGAGTATTGGAGTTGCTTGGGAACAGGCTTGTTCCTTGGGGGCCAGTTGTGATGACCCAGGGCATTGTTGAAACTGAGATATTTCTTCAAGGTACCCTCCTGATGAACTTTGTTTCCTTCTGGCTGTGAGCTTTGCTCTTTGGGAACAAAAAAGATACACATCCAATTAGGATCATTGTTATCCCTTGTATAGGAAAAAGAAGCAAAGTATTGGAAACAGGCAAACAAGAGGTATCTTATCTACTCCACTGATAGTAGGTTTGCTTTGTTGTGTATATTGTTTGTTTGCTTTAAGGTGAGAATCGTTAGAGTATACTTTCATCATGTTGTTTTTATATGTGTTCAAATTCATTCCTAATTTTAAAAAATGAAGGAACATAATTCTGGACCTACAGACAGTCACTAAGTATCTTGAACTTAGCACTGATGGGTTCAAGAATAAAGTTTGTGCAGGCAGTTTGTATTCATAGCCTGGAACAATCATATTCTCTTTTTTACCCATCTAACTGAGATTTATAGAGATAAGTTACTTAGAAGGAAAACTTTATAATGTTTTTTTTTAACCTCAGAAAGTCCTTAGAGACCAACTAGATTGAAAAAAATCTGAAGCATAGAAATATTAATTGACTGGAGAGATACCACAAAGATAGCTGGTTCAGGTGTTCATTAGTTTGAGAAACTTTTATGGAATGCCTGCCAGGAGGAAGGAACCTTAAGTGTTGCTGGAGGCACATAGACAGTGTCCACTAGGGATTCATGGTCTTTAGAGGAAAGGCATCTGAGTAAACAAATAATTATAATATGAACTATTAATTGCCTTAAAAAAGATGGCATTGATGGTCTGCCTCTACCTATGTATCACCTCTGTATCTGCCTATGGATGTATGCAACTATTTATCGGTCTTGATTCATATCTACCTATGTATATATATAAGTATTTATCTGTCTCTATATCTCCTTCATACATGTAAAGCATTTAGCACAGTACCTGGCACATAAAGAGCTCTTAATAAATAGTATTTGTGTGATCTTACTACCTATGATTCCCAGATTTTTCATTGTGTTTTATAGCACTTAGAGAGAATTCTGCCAAGACTGCTTGTTCACCCCTTCTGTTTGTGAAACTACGAAACCTTACTTAAAGTACTCCGGCAAAATTGTTAACTGCTTGGCTACTGCAGGGCCTTATAAATACTCCTGTATATATACTGATTTGGCCATCATTGAATTATTTGTCATGTAGTTTGGCCTCAGCTACAAGAAAGACTTCTATATATCAGGTACTGGATCTTACTCATATGTGTATGCTCAGGGCTTAGAATATAGAGGCGATCAATGGCTGTTTGTTGGTTGAATTAATGCATCTCACAAGGGTTCAGCCAGGTGCATGGCGAGGACAGGCGGTGGAGATTGTAGAGAGATTAGTTGTCCAAACTGCTCCTTAGACCTTTCTTAGAATGAAAGCAATTTTGAAGTGCTCCAGAATGAGAATATCGTGGTGTTGATTGTAAGGCTTGACTTGGTTACAAAGGCTTAGCTCTTAACTCATTTCTAGATCACATGACTGACTCCTTTTTATTATTTTGCCACCATGTGATGTCCCTGCAATCTAATAGCAAAATTCTGCTCTAAAATGATATTCGTGGGACTTCCCTGACAGCCCAATGATTAGGATTCTGCACATCCGTTGCACAGAGTAAGGATTAGTTACTTAGCTCCCAGTTGGGAAACTAAGATCCCACATGCCACACAGTATTTTGAACCTGATATGGTGTGTGGAGGGGTGGAGGGAGGGCTTAACTGTGTAAAGTAAGAAGGTAATATTTAGAAAAGGAAAATTATTTTTTCATCTACAGTCTGATCATAAATTTGACTGAGAAGATGATTATATTTAAAGATTTACAGTTCATTCATTTATCAATTATTTATTGAACACTTACTATGTGCAGGCCACTTTAGGTACTCATGTAAACAAAAGAGACAAAAGTCCCTCTCTGCTCAATACCTTTCTGATATTTTTTAAAAATGAATTCCTAACTTGTAGCTAGTTTATTTGACAAGAACACACTAGTGTGTCATTGAAGTACATATTATATATATATGTTGCCCATAATTCCACACTTGGTCTTTGTTGCTAAATCATGTCCAACTCTTTGCGACCCCAGGGATTGTAGCCCACCAGACTCCTCTGCCCATGGAGTTTTCCAAGGAGGAATACTGGAATGGGTTGCCATTTGCTTTTCCAAAGGATTTTCCCCACTCAGAGATCGAACCCAGGTCTCCTGCATTGCGGGCAGTCTCTTTACTGACTGAGCCACCAGAGAAACCTGTATTACATAGTTTCAACTTTATAATACCTATACATGATTGAAGAAGGAAGTGGCAACCCACTCCAGTGTTCTTGCCTGGAGAATCCCACGGATGAGGGGAGCCTGGTGGGCTTCCATCTATGGGGTCGCACAGAGTCGGACACGACTGAAGCAACATAGCAGCAGATACATGACTGGCCACATTTTGGCACTATTTTTACTTAATTGTGTTCAGGAAAGACATGTATATACATTTATTATAACTCTATGCTGACAAAATCCTAGCTTCAGAGACATGTGGATAACTTTAGTGGTCTGAATTTGATTATGCTCTCCATAAGGGGAACAATCAAAGTAGTGTATGGGGATTTTGTAGTGTAACTCCAGTAAAATCAGTGAGAACTCTGCACACCTAAACACCTGTTCATGATTCAGAAATTCAGGCAGGCAGTTCCACTTAAAAGATCACTAAATCAGCAGTCTAAAAGCCTTTGGAGGTCATAGTTTTATCATCTCACATGCTTTCTCATTTAACTTTGTCATTCTACAAACCCATTATTACTGGTAAGATAATTACACAATTCTTTCACCCCAGTTATGATTCTGGAGGTTTTGATGCTGTTTGAAGTAAGACTCAAAAACTAAGTAAATTGGGGACTGTGTTAGAAATATCACCAAGTGGAACTTTGGAAAATATAGTGAACTGCTGGCTGCCCTCAAATATAAACTGGTTTAAAAAAAAAGATAAACTATAACTTCCAAGACTTGTGAACAAGCTGTGAATCTTTAATGGGCAAAAAGCACTTATTTTGGCCTGTGACATTACAGTGACTTGAAATCCATTTGGAAAACTAATAGCAACCAATTAATTAATTGCTTTCATTCATAGTGACTCTTACATTTTAGTTTTTCATGGACTCTGTCTAGCTCTCGGAGAAGGCAATGGCACCCCACTCCAGTACTCTTGCCTGGAAAATCCCGTGGATGGAGGAGCCTGGTAGGCTGCAGTCCATGGATCGCTAAGAGTCGGACACGACTGAGCGACTTCACTTTCACTTTTCCTTTCATGCATTGGAGAAGGAAATGGCAACCCACTCCAGTGTTCTTGCCTGGAGAATCCCAGGGACGGTGGGCTGCCATCTTTGGGGTCGCATAGAGTCGGAGACGACTGAAGCGACTTAGCAGCAGCAGCTGTCTAGCTCTTAGAGTGTTCTGCTCCATTTTCAGAATTATGTATGCTGGTATTTTACCTTACACTGCTCTGAAGCTTTATTTTCTACCATGAAGAAAAAATGTTAAATAAGGTAAAATGTAAATGAGGCAATAAATGGCTATTTAAGATTTTTTAAGGATCCTAGACTATTAACTATTTGTCTGTTTACTATAAATTATAAGTTAACTTGAGTTGGTTAACACCAACACTTGACTTTATATTTCAACAGTTAGCTTAAGTCAATAATATGCATTGGAAAAGCACAAACCTGCATTAACAGTTGGCCTTCACAACTAATTTAATAGTTTCATCTTTTATTATATTTTAAAACTGGAATTTAAACATAGATTTGGGAAGATTTGTTTTCTTTTTAAAGGCAAATAGTTTTCAATTCTCCATAATAAGTGATTTTAATTTAAAATAGAATTACTGATGTCTATCATAATCAAGCAATACTCTGCTCTTTCAAAACGATTTCCCTAGGTGCTAAATTCTAGGTTATACCAGGATATACCAGTACCAGGTACTGCCTTGGTTTATACTGCCTCATTAAATACATAATTACTTGTATTTTAAGTCTCATCTGATTAATTTTTACAAATGTATTGTTAAAATTTGAATTGAAGTTTGGCAGCATTGTTTCCTAGAATCATACCCAATGGGAATGAAGGGCCTATCTATACAATGTATCCAGCCCTTTCTGTTTACAGATGAGACCCACAGATGTGTAGTGAATATCCAACAGCAACTACATACTGGGCTTTGATGTTGCCCATTTGGTTCAGCTGGTCACTTCAAACTGCTATTGGTGATATGATTAGATAGATTTATGCATGTTAAGAAGACTACACTATGGTGGCTCTTTTGAATAGACTACTCATAGATTCACATGTGCCATACACCATTTACAAAACAAAGTTTTCTGAGCAACTCAATAGTGTTTCTATTTTCGGAACACTGTAAACAGTCTAAGAGCACAGCCTCCTGTGAGCCATTCTGTAAGCTACCAGATCATATCCCTAGGGAACCCCCTCTTTGACTGCCCCCCTTCCATTTCCTCACATCCAGTGATTGAACGTCAGGGTCGAAAAGGAACTTAAAAGTCATGTGACTTCAGGCAGTGCTGGAATTTGTCTTGAATTTAACCCTTCCTTGTGGTTGCTGCTGCTTAGTCATCAGAACCTCGTGGACTTACTAAACGGACTGCAATTTTTACTTCTCCAATTTATAGCCCATACTTTCCACAAATGTATATGCCTAACACACAAACTGGAGAAGGCAATGGCAACCCACTCTAGTACTCTTGCTTGGAGAACCCCATGGACAGAGGAGCCTGGCAGGCTGCAGTCCATGGGGTTGCTAAGAGTCGAACACGACTGAGCGACTTCACTTTCACTTTTCACTTTCATGCATTGGGGAAGGAAATGACAACCCACTCCAGTGTTCTTGCCTGGAGAAACCCAGGGATGAGGGAGCCTGGTGGGCTGCCGTCTGTGGGGTCGCACAGAGTCGGACACGATTGAAGCAGCTTGGCAGCAGCAGCAGCAACAACACACAAACAGATTATATTATATCCAGCTCAAAATCCCTTAATTGTCCTTGTTCTAAGTAGTCACCACCAACTCTTTTACTGAGCTATTCCATTCCCTTCTCCCCAGAGGTACTAACCCACTGCCCTTCCTGCTTTAATAGTCACTAAACTCTTTTGTTTGGCGCCTGGTGGGCTGCCGTCTCTGGGGTCGCACAGTCAGACACAACTGAAGCGACTTAGCAGCAGCAGCAGCAGCAGCACTACCCACCATTCTCATCATTATAAATGTTGAATCTGAGCCAGCCTTGACGGCATTTTTGTTTTTGCTTTTTCTTAACCTTTAAAGGTAACCTACCAATATTTAATCAAGCTAAACTAACCTAAATTGTTTACCTTTTAAAATAAAGCTACTATGCTTTATCTAATCAGTCTCAATGAACCACTTCCTCTTCTTTGCATCAATACTGTTTTGGGTGCATACTGTACTTTCTCTCTTCATGCTTTTTTTTATTTTTCTTAGGATAACAGTGTTTTAGCATTTCTGTTCTCTCCAGAGCATTTGAATAGTGCGTTTTCTTCCCCACTAGAATGAAAGCAAGAATTTTTGTCTAATTTTTTTGTGTGTGTTCTGTCCCCAGATTACAGGATACCTTGTAGGCTCTCAATGAGCACTTCTTGCACACGTGCTCAGTCACTTCAATCGTGTTTGACTCTTTGCAACCTCATGGATTGTAGCCCACTAGGCTTCTCTATCCATAGGATTCTCTAGGCAAGAATACTAGCCTGGGTTGCCATTTCCTTCTCCAAGCCAGGGATTGAACCCATGTCTTTACCACTAGGACCAGCTGAGAAGCCCAGACACTTCTTAGAGGAGCAAATAAGTATGCTCATTCCTAGATACTGCACTGCATTAGTTTGAATAGAACACCTCTTGAAAAAATGTGTTTCCATGTGCTTTATTAAGATTTTCCTGTCATTCTCTTAGCAAATTTCTTTATAAATATAAATGCAAATGATCTTAAATGGTGAGAATTTTATTATATCTAAGAAAGAAGAAAGAAATGTGTCCATGCGTGTTTCTTTGAATTTTCTTGGGGAATAAAATAGAGGAGATACATATTTTTCTTATTATTTCTTTATGATTTGCTTAAAGATATACTAGGAAATATTCTAGACAATCTTCCCAAATAATATCCTGAGAAATATTCCAGATGATCTTCCAACATATAAACCTTAAGATGACCATTGCCAAAGTGAGTAGTTTGGACAAGATTTCTAAAATATTTTGGATTTTTTCTTAATCCCCAACTGTTATTCATTTGAATATTGTAAAATAAAAGGTAGAAAACACATCTTAAAAGTTAACAATATCTTATAGGTTAATAGATATTCAGGTTATAATTCAAGTCCCATACCAGAATAAGAATTTAGGAATGGAAAACAATATCAATTTTGAATCATCAAGAAAGAAGGGGACTAAAAATTTCAAAGTTCCAAAGGGACACCCTGAGAAGTTAAAGCATATAATGCAAGGTCAGCTAGAATAAAATAGGATGTCTGCAGAGGTTCATCATAGATTGTCTAATTTTTAATCTAGAAAAATGTGTAATTATAGAAATATGATACCTGTTTTATAAACAGGTATTTATTTAAAAAATACCTGTTTTATAAAGAGGAAAGAAAGTATTTTCCTCTTTCAAAAAGAAGCCATATGGTATAGAAAAAAAAGAATTTCAGCTTTGGGGGGTTGGGGGAGACTCAGATTTGAAGCTTATTAGATGATTATATGGTCTCTCAGCCATGTTTCAAAATCTGGAAAGTAAGTTTAGTTTCACCTGTATAGGTTTGCTCTGGTGTTCAGCCAGGATTCCCCAAACTATCTTAATTGTGCAAGTCCAGTGAAGCCCTCTTTCACTTTTCACTTTCATGCATTGGAGAAGGAAATGGCAACCCACTCCAGTATTCTTGCCTGGAGAATCCCGGGGACGGGGGAGCCTGGGGGGCTTCCATCTGTGGGGTCGCACAGAGTCAGACACGACTGAAGCGACTTAGCAGCAGCAGCAGCAGTGAAGCCCTAAGAATTCCATCCAGCCTTCTCTCTTCACAGCTTCACTTATACGTAATTATACAGATTGAACATCCTTGCAAGGTCTGAAAAATGTTTTCACTGATACAAAAAATGTTTGAATACCACAGAAATAATGTATATAAGCCATAAATGATCATGCACTCAAATTATAGCTTCCACGATTTGGTAGTACATCTAAACCTATTAATCATTGAATACATGAACCTCCTATTAATAAATTGTAACCTCTTGGGTCATGTGGACAAATGTCTCACAGAGGCATATATCTTATGTGGAATTAAACTCTGATGCAGGTGTTGCTACAACCTGAGGTTTTACTCGCTTAATTTTTTTTTGCCTTTGTTGAAATTGGTGCCATTAAAATAGGTCAGTGTGGAACTGAGCAGTGAGAACAACTACAAAGACAATTATATGCTGTAAAGTACAAGAAAAGTAATGTGAAAATACCAACAGATCTTTGGTGTCATTCAAAGCCAGGAATGAATTCTCAAGACCTTTAAAAACACAAAGAAACGTGGAACAAATGATGGTGTTTACGTTGACCAAGATACCATAACCATTCTTAAAAATAAATCCATATACTCTCTGGAAGTCAAAAGCTTATAGAGACCTCACTTACATCTCTGCTAACTAATCTAATAATGGACTCTTATGAAAAGTTTAGGAAATGAGAATACATTTTTAAAGTATAGAGAGTTTAAGGTATAATGTTGGTAATACAAAAGATTTACATTTCATGCTTATAACAATTTTTGGAAAGAAGAATCTAATGTTCTTTCATTCTGTTGTATAGAATTCTTTTCTTTGCAAACATTCTATATTTTAAGATAATTCTTTGAATTTCATGAGAATGATATAATAAAATTGAACTCAGCCAGCTTCCACCTCATACATAGAGTTAATTAATGAGGAGTGCTACAAGATTTACAAATAATCCAATCCATCAAAGCACAGTGATAATAATATCACTGTTGACTACATCAGATTGAGATTAATCAAGCATCAGTGTCTTGGGCTCTGTAAAAAATATTAAGTAATAGAGCTTTCTATCACTGCAGTAGTGTGAATGCTGATGAAAGAACTGGTGGTTAGAATCCTCTTGTGGAATTAAATATGTCAAAACAACTTATACACAGTGGAGCTTACTTTGCATAAAAGCCAAAAACCTTGAAAAACTTAAAAGACAAACAGTCATAGCATGGAAGTACAGTAGTACGAGTAGAATAATTTAAAACATTACTAGAAGACTATTTGAATGTTTTTAGGCCAGCCAATTTGAATTACTGTATCCAAGGTGATATTCAAATATTGAGTAGACAATATAGCAGACACCAATCATCATACAGACACACTGTATGGTACATCTTTGTCCAGTGTAAGTTCATACATGGTGCAAAATTGTACAGGATGGAGAGGCTTCATAATGCACAGAAAAGTCTATCAATGGATTTTATGAACAGTGTAGATTACATGACACTTTCAACTTTATACATTTATGTATTTGAATATTTTATATTCTAACATTACTTCTAAACTTTATTTTAAAATAAACATTTTTAATTAAAGAAAGTAAGTAGACCCCAATATCCAAAGATTGCAGAGTACCATCTTAGAAGTCCTATCGTAGGCTGAAGCCTAGGAATTTATTCACATTTTAATACTAAGCAAGGTGATACTAATAAATAGAGGAGCTTGGGAATGACCAGACTAGACACCCTATTTCAGCTTAACTCAGATTGGATGACCAAGTGAGTAAATTCTCTTGCAAGTAGAGATTTCTCTTACTCAGAAAAAGAATTAACTTGGGTAAAGGGCCAAATGTATATACACTGCAGTAAAAATTATCTCAGTGCAAACAGCAATTCATAGGTGTTACGTAGTCAAATTTATCCAAATCGATTGCCTGTTTCTAGTTTGGGTGCGTTAGAGATCGGCAGTCTTTTATAGCTGACGCTGCAGTAGGTACATGGCTCTGTGCAGGTGTTTTGAAAACCAAGTTCATTTTAATGTGTCTTTAGTAGTTACTGTTGATAGAGCTGATGTGGCTTTCCCAGGGTGCCAAGCCCACAAATGGGTTTCACGTCTTGAACTAGCTTTCAGCTTTATCTAAGACACGCGATGACACGTGATGAGTTGTCTGAAGGCAGGTGTGGAACAGGTTCACTGAGATATCTACACGGGGCAGGGGGGTGGTGCATGCACGCATGTGTGCGTGCGCGCGCACACACACACACACACACACACACAGATATTCTTATTAGCAAAATTGAGAAACGGATCCAAAATCATGGAGGGGATTTTTGTTTGATTTTGTTTTTGTGTTTTGCCAGTGAACCCTGAACCGATGTGACTGCATCCAATTTAGGTTTAGAAATGAGGGATGAAGGACATGTAAAACTCTAATGATGGCTAATACTCTTTTCCAAACATCCACTGAGATTTTTCGGTTTTGTTTGTTTTGTTTTCTGTTAGCCTAGGTTTGTTAAAACTCTGTTTCCGTACTGATATATCTAGAGTGTTATTAATGGTGATACGACATTTTATATGTCAGGCTCTTGAAATGATTTAGGTAAAAGAGACATTAGTTTCCTCCGTTTCAACCAAAATGATAAATTCTTACATTACATCTGTGCTCAAGGAAATGCCACTAATATCGTCTCATTTATATAAATACTTGTCAGGTGACTGCCTAATTTTCTAAGCATCTGAGCCTTCTCCAAGCTTGCCAAGGCCACGGGACTTGGAAGTTTCTTTGTATTTCAGTCTATGGCATCAAACATAGCTTCCCCCTACACCCCCACCCCATACAGAAAAGCAGTTTGAATGTTATCACATCAAAGGAAAGATGCCATTGTCTGTGAACTGTCTTAGATCTGTCAGAATAAATCAATTATGGGACTGAATTCATTTGAGTACCATTTCTTCCAAACAAGAGACAACCCCTCTCCCCTATTTCCTTCTCAGAAATGTAAATATATAATATATATTGTGTGTGTTTGGTGAAAAGATACCAGTAAAGTGATAACATCTGGCTGGAGAGAAACGCTGCCAGCTAAGGAATGGTTTCCTCTCTGCGGGTCTGACCAGAGTCTGATGCTGTGCAGATGTGCGCCCAGGCCTGACTGTAAAAGTTATAAACATTGTCATAACGTTGTTCGACTTCTCTAGTATTTCCTGTCTTCTGCTTAGCACTTTATTACTGAGTCTGGCCCGCTGCCAAGTGAAATGCAGGGAGTTAGGGCCTCTGGCTTGAAATTTAAAACAAGTCCAGAATTCATTGGGTTTAATTTGATATGCGAACTCCGATAACTCACACTTGTTAAAATAAAGCCGCTTACTATTCAAGTTAGATTTACACAGCTTTGAGAGAACACGGGAGAAG
>SJXQ01012021.1:106981-228145 GCA_006408695.1 Aepyceros melampus | reverse complement strand
TCTGGGTTTTCGAGGTGGGGGTGGGGGAGGGAGGAGGATGCTGAGCGAGGAACAGCTGATTCAGAAGCTGGACAGCTTACAGCAAACTTGTGTTCATTTCCTGTATTAGATGCAGTTCCCTGGGCACAGAATGGGTCTTTCTTTCAACACTTCTGAGCACGTTCTTTCTCTTGGCTCATTTTCAGATTAGGAAGGCCGCATGAGGCTCATTGCCTATATACATCATAACAAAATGGTGAGGTGAAAACAAACGAATGGTACAACCACCCGGCTGATTTTCTGCACAGGGTATCTTCTGCCAGGGTGGAACAGAATGTCACCAAGCAACAGCATGAAGACATGTTAACCCGATTTTCCTTGTAATGTATACATGATTGATTGGCAATTTTTGGACCACAGGCTGTGGTTAGGATTACATCAATCAGGAAGCAGTAACCCTGGAGGGGCTTCCCTTAAGTGGCCCAGTGTTTATTGGCCAAAGTGGTTGCATTTTTGCTGTCTGTTCCTTTCATGTGTTCATCAGTCCCATTCTTGTTTGACGTGTGGTATCCGTGCATGAGATAGGTCATTTTTTTCTCCTTTTATCCCCGTTAGTCACTTAAAATGCAAAACGACACACTTAGTACAACGTCTGGTACACAGAAGGCACCAATTTTAAAACAGGAATGAATTTTGAATGAATGAGAGGTGAATAGGGAAACAGGAGTAGGCTTAAGTGTGCATGCAACCAGATTTGGCTTTGATGCCCTTCAGAAGTGGTTCGGATCCCTCTGTGAGTTAATGGCATGCCAGACGTTTACCTGGAGAGCATCACTGACCTGAATAGAGCTCGGCACATATAAATATATCAGTTAACATCAATATGCAGTTTTTAACTTCCTTCCTAATTGTGTTACATCATGTAATCCTAATAAATAAAATTAAAAGTGAATATATGAAAAAAATAGGCTAGAGGAGGAATTTGCTGGATGCTGGACATCCTCTACGTTCAAACACACCATACTTTCAAGGGTAGTAGGACAAATTTCATCTGCACTGTGCCATCCAAGTTCTGATTACGATCTCTGTTGTTTGATGGGTTTCCATAATGGTCTTGAACGTATATAACTTACTGTGTTCCCCAAAGGATGTGTTATGGATCCATGAAATTTTTGTAAGGTGTGAATACTAGAAAACTGTCCCAAGGCTCTGCTGTTAATTTATTTTTCTTGAGGGGCCGGCAAGAATGAGACACATGTGAGCAGAACCACTTTTCCCTGCTCTGTTTTTTCATGTGTAATGGGTGTTGAGGGTGCATGGGTGACACGCGAGTTACAGTTCATAACTCCAGAGAAGAAAAAATGTCCTGACACAGATTTTCCAGGCAGCCAGATTCTAAACTTATAAAACGGAAAGGTAGAAAAGAGCAACATGCGTACTGTGACTTTCAAGTTCAAGGTTAAAAGTTGTTTTCAAAAGAGAGCATTAGCTAGTAACTTCTGTGGACTCAGTCCTCACAAAATCATTGGCGCTTAATTGTATTATCTAATTTTTGGACATGGAATGTAAGGCATTTGAAAGTTAAATAGCGTGAAGAATGAAAAGCATGTTCAAAGCATTTAAGATGGTCAGCAAGGCCTGTGCCGTTCACAGCAGCTCCTGCAGACCTAGAAGGATTCTAAATACCAATCATCCAATCACATCGGGTTTGGAATTCAGTTTCTGGCTCCACAGCACGATCAGAACAGATGTTTCCCAGGCTGCATAGGTGGGTGCAAGAAATGAATTTCAGAAATAACTCACTCAATGTACAATCAGATTTTGGTAACAAAACTTTGGACCCGTACTTCTCCGACTTCTCCACTACACACAGGCTAGTGGCTCAGAGCTAGATATGCTTGTCGATAATAGTTCATCACATTCCCATAGACTTTTTTTTTCTTTTCACACAAGAAATTTCCTCTTTTTTCCTATTCCAAGTGTTGTGTGTGTGTATTTTTTTTTTTAATCACATATTACTTTGGCATCTCCAAGTGAAGACAACATGCATTTTATAGTATTATGTGTGAAGTTCAAAGTATTTCCTGTTATTTGGGACTGTTGCTTTGACCGTTATTTTTCTTCCAACAGTCTGATGGGAACACAGCATTAATTATGTATGCCTTTATTGGAATGATCAAGTGAAACAACTTGCTGGTGTTTACCGGTCTCCTTTGAATATTAAGTAGGCAGATAAGAAAAGCTCACCTTAATACTGATGCTCTTAATCTCTGGTAGCCTGTTACAAAAGGGATATGTGGCAAAGAATACAGATGAGAAATCATGAAATCTTGGTAGGGGGCCAGCAGACCTGGAGCTGGCTGCTGAAATGGTAAGAATGCAGCTTCTGCTGTCAGAATCAACATTACTCAGACAGTTGCAGAAGCTCTGAAGCCTTTGGATTTGTTTGCAATGAGAGATTTGTTGTGGATTTTTAACAAGGCTCCTGTGTGTGTGCCATGCTTAGTAAATATTGGCCTTCGGGGTATTTTGCAGTCACGCTGACTGGACTGTTAGTTTCCCCAAACTGCAAAGTGAAGAAAATCCATTTTCCCGATTTTGTTGCCACTGAGATTGCATCATAAGTTTTGCAGTACAAAAGCAAAATTAAATCTGGCAAAAAATCTTCAGAGCACTGGAAAAGCAATCAGGAAAAAGCATAATACCTGTGATTATATAAACGAATGGGCCTCAAAAGGATCTATAGAAGTATTTCATAGTTAAATAATTCAAAATAAAGTAGCTGAAACATTTTGTTTTTTTTTTAATAGGGGAAATGAATAACATCATAAGTATTATGACTAATGTAATTGTTAACCTTTTTCGATATTATGATATATTGAACATACTTTTAAAAGCTTACCAAAATTAATTTTATAAAAAGTAAATTAATCAGAAATAACCATGATTGAATTTTTGTGAACCTCATCCTATCACCAGATGTTTTCTTCTTTTATATATAAATTCTATTCTATGGCAGGTTTTCCTCCAGCAGATGAGACAATATTGGCAATTATTTATACTCTAATGACTACCCAGGTGGCTTAGTAGTAAAGAATCCACCTGCCAATGAAGGAGATGCAGGTTCAGTCCCTGGCTCAGGAAGACTCCCTGGAGAATGAAATGGCAACCCACTCCAGTATTCTCACCTGGGAAATCCCGTGGACAGAGAATCCTGGCAGACTGCAGACTGTGGAGTTGCAAAGAGTCGGATATGACTTAACAATTAAACAACAACAATGAAACAACAAATATATGTACTCAAGGATTACTTGATATTTTTTAAATCTGTATTTAAAAGTCACTTTCAAAGGGTGATCACGTTCCATTTGGTCTTTGGGAAAGAATTTCAGGACCTATCACCGTATGCGAGGGCAAACTAACATTGGGTCTAAAGGTTTTATTATAATTGTTTAACTGTGAAGAGATCCTAAAAATGAAGCTATCTGGCAGAACTAGGGTGCTTATATACTTTATATTCTTTCAGAAAATGATCAACAGTCCTATAGAAAACACACTGTAGGACCTAAACACTCAAATTTGTGATATGTTGGTGATGAAGAGAGGTATTTAGAGACACACATTTCAGCATGGATTTTAGAAACTTTCCCTGGCCTACATTTTCTTCCAGAGGCCTTATGCATGGAAGAATAACCGGAAAGAGGGTAGTTTTCCATATGTTGTCCATTTGGCTGTCAGCGCTTGTTCTGACGGAAAAGGAACAAGGTCTTGAGTGACTGCTAGTCTGTCTTAAAGTATGGTAATGAGGCTAATTAGGAGAGAGGAGAGCCCGGCTAGATTTGTGAAGGCAATTATCCATCTAGCTTTTGTGCCATGCTTTATCTTTATCAGATCCCTCTTCTCTAATTTTGTCATTTCTCAAACATCACAAGAATAATGAAAGTGTCTAAAGCAATATGATCAATGTGATTGGTAGAAAAGAATAAAATATACTAATGAAATTCTGTGAACCTGCTTTCTATTTGGACTCTTCCAAAATAAAGAGTTGGAGCATAGCTAAGATAGTTCTTGCTAGTAGTGTTGTTCTTTAGTTTACAGAAATGAAAATTAATTGTGCTTTATTATTATGAGTCTATATATCTTCTTTGGTAAGTGAACAGTATTTTGCTTGGTCCTTTTATGTTAGTCATCATGGCAAGTTAGTAATTTAGTGAACTTGAAAGGAAAAGACATCAGAGGCTTGCAAAGCAAGCATAAAATGTATTCTCTTTTATGTGATTTAGAAAGTTGAGACATTATAGTCTCTGTTTTCAAAGATTTAATACATTTTAACTTTGACAACAATTATGAAAGTAAACTAATGGACTCAGATCTCTACATAGCGATTTCATAGCAGATGACATTGAACATACGTTTCATTTGTTCTAAGTTTTAATCACAGAAGTTAACAGTTAAAACACTTGTCTTAAAAAAAAAAAACCTGCTGATTTATTTCTGAATAGTGCTATTGACATTTCTTCTGAGATATATAAAATATGGCCTTCTAAGAGCATCACATTAGTTCTAAAGTGTAACTAATTTTAACCCTCTCACCTCAAAAGAAGAAACCTAGAGTTATTGAAGATTATGCTAAATGTTTAAAAGTTTACAAACTCATAGAAAAAGAGATGAGACTTGGGTTTACCAGAGGTGAGAAAGGGAGAATTGCAGGAGGGTGGTCCAAAGGTACAAACTGCCAGTTATAAGATAAGTAAGAACTAGGGAGGCTTACATTGCAACAGGACGCTTATAGTTAACACTGCTGCCTGGTGTATGGATAGGAAAATTGTTAAGAGAGTCAGTGAGAGTTTTCATCACAGATCTTTTTTTTTCTTTTTTCTGTTTTTGTTTTTATTGAATCTATATGAAATGATGGATAGTTAGAGGAACCTTTTGTGGTAGTCATTTCACAATATATGTAAACCAAATCATCATGCTGTGTGCCTTAAACTTACACAATGATGTATGTCAATTACTTCTCAATACAATTGCAGGGGATTGGCTCTAGAAAAACAAAGGCTGGCTTAATCAAATAAAACCCCAAACTGGGTTTGATTGGGAATTGTGTATGCCCACATTGCATCTTGGGTCTTGGGCATACATTAAATTACTTTTAGCATATTTTATGATAATTTTTATTACTTCTCTCTTTCATACAAAAATTCATCAGCCTGTAAGCTTATAGACATAAAGGAAGAATTTGGGATAGAGTTGTTTCTGTTTTGTAGAATTAATGGAAAACCTAATAAATCAGAAACAACATATAGGCAGAGAATCCAAATTGCTAAACAACTTTCCTCATATGAAATTCCAATCGCTTCAAGTAATTCAATAGCAAATCAGAAAAACTCTTTTATTTCGTGTTTCAGTGATCACAAGGGAGCAAGTATGGGACAAAGGTATAGCTAAGTAGTTTGATAAAGAACTTGTAGCTGAACTTGAACTTGGACTTGATCAAAAGCCGACCAAAGCTGAAGGACTTAGAAGTGACTCAAACTTGAACATGTCTGAGAATTACTAGGGGACCTCATTAAAAATATAGATTCCAGATAGAATTGTAGACCTTATAACTGGTGGTTCTGATTCAGTGGGTCTTGGATGGGGTAAAAGACACCACATTTTTTCAACAAGTAATCCTGGGTCATTTTGATGCCGGTGCTATAATGGACCACACTTTGAGAATCTAGCTCAAGAGATTTACCATCCCGAATAACAGGGCAAGGCTAAAGGGTGAAAATCAGGAGGAAAACTGAACATGAAGCACAGGAAGACATTGCAGGAAAGCAGAAAGGAGGACCGAATCTGTAACCTCATAAAGTACATTCTACTGGGTTGAAGAATTTGCATGCGTACTCAGTCACTTCAGTCGTGTCCTACTCTTTGCAACTCCATGGAGCCCTGCCAGGCTACACTATCCATGGAATTCTCCAGGTAAGAATGCTGGAGTGGGTTGCCATGCCCTCCTCCAGGGGATCGCCAACCCAGATGGCAAACCTGAGTCTCCTGCATTGCAGGCAGATTCTTTACTGCTCACCCACCGAGGAAGCCCTAAAAAGGGTTGAAGTATAAAAATAAAGTGGAATTACATAAGGTCCAATCTATAATTCTGCTTTGTCAGAATGAGATTTTGTCATCCCCATAACTGGTTCATGATTGTAATCTGTAAACTAGTTCTAGCATTTGGGGATTCTCGAATAGGCATGGATAGAGAGAGAATGCAGAGTAAGAACGAAATTGGGAGGATGCTTACATCAGGGACTGAAAAACATAAGTGATTAGAAACCATGCCACGAGCGGGGAACCAAGAATTTTAGAGGAGAAAAAACAAGGAAACTAAATTGATGCAAGATTCTTTCTCCGAACTGAAGCAGCCTTCTGCCTCAGGCCCAGGTCACTTTCCTGGTTGTTTTTCAAACAGGAACCAAACTCAATACACTCCGTGGGGTCTTGCAGGTGGGAGCAGGTAATTAGAAGCAGCTGGTGCAGGTGAAAAACGATTAGGGGAAGCAATTTTTTTTTTCTTTTTTCTTATTTTGGTTTGATAGTAAATAAAATATATTCTTATGGGGGAACAAGTAATAAACATATACTAGTAATGTATACACAGCACGTTGCTTTTTATGTAAATAGTATTTCTACAATAGCTTGAAACACTTACCTGAGTTTTTTAAACATTCTCACTATACACATCCATAAATTTTTTAACGAACTCTATAAAGGAATACTTGGCAAAGGTGAAACAAACTGCAACTCATATACCCACACCCAGCATCACAACATCCACATGTGTGCAAGCCCAGTGATCATTTTACAGCACTTTCATCCAAATTCAAAATTTCAAAGTAGTATTTGAAAGGAAAAATTATTGCAACAAAGACTAGTATTTACTTAATGGGAAAACCATCATGATAAATATATGCATCCTATATTCATCCTTTATAAGTTAATCCATGAGTGAAATTGAGGTTAATGACTTGCTGCATTTTATATGAAAAGCTTTATGCATTGACATTTATAGGTAAATCTCTTAAGTCTGTAGTGGCAGTGTAGCAGTAATGTATTATTTTAGTGATTTCTCTCTGGTGACTCCATCTCTCTTTACATAAATTTAGTCTTTTGAAACAGCCATGTTTTGAAAGAAAGATTATCTGTAAGTTAAATCAGTGACCTCCTTTTCTTGAGTTTAGAAATTGAGCTTTTAATTCTTGTCAGTTCTTTACTGAACAAAATTTTGCTTCATTTAATTAAAAGTCAGTTTCCCACCTCCTAGAATTCACAATCTAATACATAAAAATAACTCCATTTTTCATTGGCTGTTTTTGTTCCCTTAAGTGAAAAAGGGATTTTGATGCAATTTAATTCCAACATCTCTGGACCACCTTAAAGAGGAATGTGATTTCAGGTGCATGATTAGAGAGTAGAGAAGGTTTCAACAGGACTCCCTGTTGAAGGGAAATTGGGAGATAATGGAGAAAAGGTTAAGTAGAAAGAGAAAGTAAAATGTTTATTTAGCTGGTAAGGTTGGTTATGAGCATAAGGGCAATAAAGCAAGTTACCTGGCTTAGAAGAAGTGCTGAGAGCCACCACTTTTTAGCACTGAATGCTTTTTGAAATCTGGACTGTTCGCTTGGGCTTTGAAGGTTACAGCAGGTTTTAGAAGGTTGAGAGGAGGGGAGAAAACAGTATATGAAAATGCGCTGAGCTGAGAATGTACAACATCTGTGTGAGAAACTTGGAGTAAACTGGTTTACTTGGAGGGTTCAAGGAATGGTGCCTGCATGTGTGCGTGTTCAGTCATTTCAGTTGTGTCTGACTCTTGGAGACCCCATGGATTGTAGCCCATCAGGCTTCTCTGTCCATGGGATTTTCATGCAAGAATACTAGAATGGGTTGCCATGCAACCCCTTCCAGGGGATCTTCCCAACCCAGGGATCGAACCCATGTCTCTGGGCATTGCAAATGGATTCTTTACCACTGGGCCTTAGGGGAAGCCTCTCAAGGAAGTGTGGGGGAAACTAATTGAAAAATCTAGATTGTGAAGAGCCTTAAGAATGTGGAACAAGTAATTTGGGAATTTATTGATTGACCTGTGGAAAAATGAAAGTTATAAACAATGTTATAAATAAAGAAAGTAACTGTTAAGATTGTCTTCAGTGAATTAATCTAGAAATGGTACTCTTAGTGTATAGGAAAGTAATAGAGCCACACAAATAATGAGGAAGAGGAGGAACCAGTTGTCAGTAAACAAAGATTTTCTTTGAACAGTTATTGGGTTTTGAGATGATTTTTTAAAGCATGATTTAACTGAATAATAAGCACTAATGATCTGCAAAGCGGTTTTAAATGACCCCCCAAGAGTGTGCCCTCTGGCCTTTATTAGCTCATGGTTTCATAGAAGTAACCATATTCACCAACAACACGACTGAGCGACTTCACTTTCACTTTTCACTGTCATGCATTGGAGAAGGAAATGACAACCACTCCAGTATTCTTGCTGGAGAATCCCAGGGATGGGGGAGCCTGGTGGGCTTCCATCTATGGGGTCACACAGAGTTGGACATGACTGAAGCGACTTAGCAGCAGCAGCAGCAGCACAGAAAACTTATACTTTGAAAATGTTAGAACTACCAGCAAAATGAAATAGAATGTTGGAAAGACGGATCTTTCTTCTTGAAAGAGGAGGTAGAAGTGTTTTGTGCTGGACCTAGAAAGATGGATAAGAATAACTTAAGTTGGCTTCATTCTTCATTCATTCATGGATTTAACAGAACTTTGTAGAGCATCTGCTCTATTCCAGGTACTTTGTTGGACACTAAACAGTGTGATTTAAAAAAAAAAAAAAAAGGCACAGTCTCCATCAGAGAAAATAAAGACAGGCAAGTACAGAGTCTGAGTGAATGACATGTGATCCCAAGTGGATGGAGCTAAGGAGTGAGGATGGAGGGAGTTTGTAGAAGATTAGATGGTAAAGATCAGCTAGAACAAATGGGGAAGGGAGGTGGGTACTCAGTCACATTGTTCACTGAATGATGGAGAACTTTAAAAGTTTGGGGAGATGGGAGGATCTGTATTTTAGATTTTGAAGACATTGTAGAGATACACTAAGTCAGAGATAATCTAATTTACAATATTCATTTACAGAGAGATTGCATTTTAGATGATAATCAATCACAGGAAGCTTTCTAATTTTGAGTAACCGAAAAAGACTGAAGTCTGAAATCATAGTTATAATAACTATCATCTATTGAGTACTTAGCATTATCTAAGCACCGAATTAACTCCTTTACTCTGTGAAACAACCTGACAGGTACCATTATTATACCCTTTTTACAGATGAAGTAATGGATCAAAGTGAGTTTAAGCAACTCACCTAAGGTCACACAGGCTAACTAGGGTCAGATACAGGATGTGAATCCAGGCTGGCAGGCTCCAGTAACTCCAGATTATGAAGGCCACTCAGACAGAAAAGGCCTGGGATAACTAATATCAAAGGACTTGAAATTATCATGGCAAAATTAAGTGCTTATGGGAGCTAAGCGGGTTGTCTACATGCCAAGGCTCAGAGGTCCTGTGGGGAGGTGCCAAATACAGTTTCTAAAAGAGGCAGTCATAACCACCTCCACTGTGTCTTGCCACGAGAGAGAATGAAACGAGCAACATTGGACTTTACAAGTTCCAATAAAACCTAGGGGGGAAAATGGATTTTGTGAGATCACCCAATTTTTAAATAGTGATAGCTAGTTGAAGTTTTCCTATTATAAGACCTTGTGTGATCTACCTTCCTCCCACAAACACATCAGCAAACAAACAACACAGGCTACACTGCCTAGATTGAGCTGTCTGCTCATCAGAAAGAGAACTCTAATTGACAGTAAACCCTTTAAAATCTTTACATACATTACGTATATGTTCGTGAAGCCCCCTCTTTCTTGTCATGGACAAAAGAGAGTTTTCAAATATAGAACTCACTACAGTTTGCAATTTTAGGTGAAAATTCCTACTGACTTGTCTCCCACATTTCTGCAAACAAAAACAGAATATCAGATGTATGTTCTTCCTTCAGAAAATCAATAGGTGAAGATGTTTTATTGCTGCCCACACTGTGTCATCCACTCAGAGAATTTGATTGTTTATATAATTCTGGTGAACCTAAGTCTGACATTTGAAGTCAGTCCTCCAAGTTTTCAAATATTGACATGCTTTGCATCTTGTACACTCAATAATGAACTTCACTCCAGTTATTTTTATACAATTTTACCCAGAAAAGTTAAAATATTAGTGATCCTATGGGTCCATTCTTTGGCGTTGTGAACCATGGTAAGAAACTTGTGCATTTATGAAGAAGTTTAATAATAATAAAAAGCTATAAAGTTGTGTTAGTGCTTCAAAGGGAATAACATCAAAAACTTGTGGAGAAAAGCCACAGGCTACCATCAACCTCAAAACACACACACACACTTGGTTGGGAGACCTATTTTGGTAGAATGAAGCCTGGTTCACCAAAGAAGAGGGATAATGAGGCCTTTTTCATTATTTTCCCGGTGGATTTTAAAATAGTTACCTCATAAAATAAATAGTTTAAGTTTCCACATTACTTCTGCCTTTAATCGGTGCCTCTGATGCAAATAAATGAGTGGGGATTTTTATACTCCCTAAGGTTTATACAGAGGCAAATATGTTAAAAAGCATCCAAGGTGAGTGTAACTTCTTGCTCCAGACAGGAGTTTACAGGATGCTCTGGTTGACAGAGGGAAGACGCTTTATTAAAATGAATCTGTAAGTAGGTTTGTTTTTAGATGCATTGATCAAGTAGAGGCGGCACTACCCAGTCATATCGTCATAGTGATATGGCTCTCTGTCTTGGACTTGGTCTAAATGGAAGACTTGAAAACTGAACTAGGCTGCCCAGTGAAATATGCATTTGGAATGTGAGTCCCTATGGAAGAAGGTTGGACCCAAACTGCTTTTGATACAGACACCAGCAAGTCAAGGAAGGTGTTGAAGATCAGTACTAAGCTTTGATAAAATTAAAAACCCATGCGCTAAAATTAGAAATCATTTACTGTCCTTGTTAAGAGGCAGCTGAATGAACCTAGCTATCTAACTAATAAACAGAAAGAGTCCACCTTGGCGAAGCTCTAATTATAGCCTCTGAACCTTTCAGTACGTTTACAGCTTAAAACATCTAAGTGATTCTGCCTTTTGAAAGCCATGTGAAGTTAGAAAGGCGGCCTAATTAAAACAAATCTTGGATAAACCACTTCACGGAGATAGAAGTTTGATGGTTGGATATATCAAAAATTGTTACCAGATGTTGCGCCGAGGTCTTAACAGTTTAAAGATCATGAGGGTTTTTTGGTTTTTTGTTTTTTTTTTTTAAACAAAGCAAAAATATTCTAATTGAAGTTGTCAGCAGGAGTGAGACTAATATGCCTGTATTTGATTAAATAATAGTTTATTTAACATTCAGTGTGGCCCAAAATTGGCCAAGACAAAAGTCAGAAAACATTTTAGCCAGCAGACTTAAAGGAGAAATACAGCAGACGACAGCACTATGTAGGTAACTCAGGCACTGTGGTTTGATCATGTCAGTTTTGAAACCATTTGCCCATCATCCTCATACGCCATACCAAACCTCAGAATTGATTCTTTAATGTACTTTGTATTTTCCCCAAAAGCAAAGAAAGCTGGGAGACCAATGCAAACTTATTCTAAGACTTAGGGCTGAAACCCTGGAAAGCAAACATGGTGTCTCTTTCCATTATACAAATGTAAACACCTATATTTTTAGGAGTTATGTGTGTGATGTAGACTGCTGTTCTGACTCTCACTGGGATGTGGGGGTTTTCTCTGTATAAAATAGAAGAGTGTAAGACCCACGTGGTCTGTAACAACTTGCAGGCACCTTTTCCTGATTACATGATAGGAGCACGTAACTACTTCCTTCCTCTTAGGCAGACAGCTGTGCACGGCTCTCAGATGAAACCAAGCTTGTCCTCCTTTTGAAGAACTCAGAGTCTTACCTCATGTACACAGCCCGTCCTCGTGACTTGAGCCTCTGTCTCCCCTTCTGTCTTCTTCCTATGTACACATCCAGCCTTGCACCCGTGAACGGTGAGGCTATAACTTGATTTTTCCAGAATAAACATTTTGGGCTTTTACTTGACATAAAATTTAAGAACTTGTCTGTGTAGAATACTGGGGAAATGGATGGATCTTTAAAAAATAATAATAAAATGGGTTTTCCACATAGTGGTCAATATCCGAGCTCTCATTTGCTCTCCATAATACACAGAGGTCTGGATTTTCAAAGTAAATTGCAGCTTATTCTGTGGCAATTATGAGAAGACAACTACACTAGAGGGTCATTAATCATTTAAACATTCAAATAAAACTCAATGTTTCCTTTTAGATCTGAAGTGCAGCCCATAACACAATCGAAATAACATTAATGGGAGAAGGGAATGAAAAGACAGAAAACAGCTGTTGCTCCCTGGGCCAGGGTGCCCTGGGCTCTAATCAGAGGGTGAGACACTGTATATAGTCAGGAGAGGACTCTGGTTGGTTCCGTCCTTTCCTACCGTCTTGAGCTCTCTTCGTTTAAAGGAAGTTAGAGTGGATGTTCTTACATGTCATAACACTGCATTTCTGGACATTCAGCAGAAGAGACCAACGGCTGGAAGATTTAGTTTTCCAGCTGTTGTAAAGGAGTGTTTAAAAGTTGCTTGTTAGCTACAAAGTGCTAATAATAACGTAAACAGGGTACAGAATGTCCCCTGTAGCTAACGAGTAAAAGCTCTGCTCTTTAAATCTAACGTTTTCATTATGAAAATAAATTTCAGTTTTACCAGCGGTTCGCTTTAAAAACAAACTTGGTGAAGACCTGAAGGACATGACATAGTTAACCAAATGTGTCCTAGATGATAGCACGGAAAATCACTTACGGGCCAGTTGAAAAACTAATGACTCCATCATGTCCCTGCTCTGTTTGCCATTTTAACAAGTTCAGTTTCTGTCCGTTTGATAGCCTTTAAAATGCCCTGACATTGTGGTGCGACTTTTACTTTCACGTCCATTTCCTGTGTCCTCATTTTTCTTATCTTGTTAGTGTCCCTGAAAATGGCAATGGGATGCCATACCTTCTTTTTTTAATTATTTAAAAAAAAAGGGAAATTTTTCTAAGAGAGTATAATTTGTTCCAGTCGAAAAATCATCCCAAGTAGAACCAGGCTACAGTGCGGGTCTTTAGATTCCTAGGTTCCTGTGCTTGTCAGTATGCTGTGCCAGAAAATGGAAATCATAACACTTACCATCCTGAAAGGCTCACTTCTATTCCCCCAGGCCCCCTGGGTGATGAGTTCCATTCCTAGTTTATAGAAACGATGACTGAAGCCAGTAAGGAACTCGTCACCTACACTCCAGCTCAGGCACTTTGTTGACTGTCTAATGTTAGCAAAAGAAACACATCTAATGCTATCTCCACAGGCAGTTAAGACCATTGGGATCCCTCCCTTCAACAAAAAACAAACCTGGAAGTGCATTTTACTGAGTACTCAACAAATGTTAAGGGAGTGAAATCAACATGAGTTATCCTACTATGAATATGTCTTACCTTAGGACAGATCAGACACCAGTCATCATATCATGTTTTTAAGAACTGCCATAAGATGATCTTGGAGTGTTTCTTTTATTGGGAAATAAAGTTTTCTGTAGGATCACCAGTGTATAATGCCTGGAACTTGAGTAGTCTGAAAAATGACAAATGAAGAAAAAGAAACAAAAAGGGAGAAGGTTGGGAGAAGGGAGAGAGAGGGGAAGAAAGACAGGAAGAGGGAAAGGAGGGAGGAAATGGGAGTCTCAAAGCTGGTGAGGTCACTCCTGATCGTCTAGGAAAAGAATGAACTATTCATGGATTACTGGAACTGAGAGGGACCTTGGAGATCATTTGTTATTTACACTCTCTGCACTCCCTTTTATATAAATATATAAAGTGAGAAAAGGGGGACTAATTTATTGAACACCTTCTATGCAACAGGCATAATACAAGATGTTCGACTTGCATTTTATTCATGACCCTTCAGAAAAGCTTGTTGTTGCTTAGTCTTTGCAGTCCGATTCTTTGCAACCCCATGGACTATAGCCCATCAGGCTTCTCTGTCCACGGGCTTTCCCCGGCAAGAATACTGGAGTAGGTTGCCATTTTCTTTTCCAGGGGATCTTCCCAACCTAAAGATCGAACCCACTTCTGTGTTGGCAGGCAGATTCTTTACTGCTGAGCCACTAGGGAAGCCCTCAAAATTTGGGAGCTTTTACTACTTTTTTCTGAGTCAGAACCTATTGAGAAGCTCTCTCATAATTTTGTTAGATAGAGCACTTATCGGATCTTTGCTTATATGATTTCCCTGATAGATGGTGAGTACCTTGAGACGATGGGTCTTGTCTTTTACAGCTATGTGTCCATAGTATCAGCAAGGTGCTAGGCACAGTGTACATACTCTATGAATGCTATCAAATATTAATGAATGAGAAAATGAACTACAGATAAATATCCCCTGATTTTCCCTTTTGTATGTTTTATGGCCTTGATGCTTATGCAATCCTGTGCATGGAAACTTCTCACTGCTAGACTTGCATGATTTTAGCAGTAAGTGAGCCTTACACTCTTTATGCTCTTTAGACCTTTGAGTATCTTTTTGGGTGGTATCAGTTTGCTTTCATTTAGATGTAGAAAAAAATATGCCACATTTTAATATTTTAGCCTTCATACACTCATATTTCACTTGTAAAATAAACTTGCTAGATTATAAGACACTTTCAGTTCATAGAGGAAAATAGAACTCATAGGTATTCTTTACCTTAGAATATAGAAAGTAGTCTCATGGTCTCTTTAACTCTGAATTATAACCCAGACAAACTAGAGACATACCTAGTGATGCAGAATTCAAACGAAGTGTCTACCAACTCCTTCAGGATATGAAGAGACCAGAAGTTGAAACTGGCAGTGCATGGTAAGTCACTTCAGTTGTGTCCAGCTCTGCAAGCCCGTGGAATGTAGCCCACTGGGCTCCTCTGTCCCTGGGATTCTCCCGAGGAGAATACTGCAATGGGTTGTCATGCCCTCCTCCAGGGTATCTTCCTGACCCAGGGATCGAATCCACATCTGTTACATCTCCTGCATTGGCAGGCAGATTCTTTACCACTAGCACCATAGCTAATCTAATATTTACAGTATAAATATGAGTGATTATCAGAAGAGGTATATTTTTTCCCCAGTTCACTTGGGTATCTCACATAAACGGAGGTAAGTCTGTCTTCTTGTCCATATAATTATTCAGTCTCCCTAGAAGATAAAGGATGACACTTTTGTCAATTTTTTTGACATATGGGCCAATGGGATCAGTTATTGACCCATTAAATGCTTTTTGATACTTGACACAGGATAGTAAATACACACACTCAGAAAACAATCTGATGCTACCTTTGTCATCATTGTGATACCTGAAAGGTCTTTTGGTCTTTCAAGTACAGATAAACCTTCAGGAGAGTTCTCAGGTACGCTATCCACAAGGACTTTTATTGTGAACTGTCCACACATATCCTGTATATTCATTGTGAACTAAGGAAATGGCATAGTTGAATCTCAAATCGTTAATCATGGCATCTGTCATCTGGGTATCCTTGCTTTCATGCCGACAACGTTTTTCCAAGTTCTTCTAAACAGACTCTTTGGTGGGGTAGTGATCATTATACTGTTTTCTCATAGTGTGGCCTTTGTAGAAAAAATATAAAATGGCAAGGATCGATTTTATCAAAAAAGTTACATGAGAAGTGTAGATAATGATGAACCCTTTCAAGGATTATTCACACCAAAGAAAATACTAAGTGGCTCCTGCTGCTGCTGCTGAGTTGCTTCAGTTGTGTCTGACTCTGTGCGACCCCATAGACGGCAGCCCACCAGGCTCTCCCGACCCTGGGATTCTCCAGGCAAGAACACTGGAGTAGGTTGCCATTTCCTATGGACTCCTAAAATGAGATCAGGATTGTCTCTGCTTAAGTAGAAATTCTCTGCTTACTAAAAGATTTCTCTACTGATAACATTCAGACAAGTGTGTGTGTGTGTGTGTGTGTGTGTGTGTGTGTGTGTGTGTGTGTTATAGAAGAAACTTATTTTACTTTTTTTAACTTTAACTTATTTTTAATGCTTCACTTCTGGGAGCAGTATTTGATTTTCTTTTGAGAATCCGCACTTCCCTCGTTTTTATTTCGTCTAGTTCAGATGAAGCTGATTTTGCCCTAGATTGAGGGCTTATTTATGTATCTGCTTAGATCTATGTTACTCAGACAGGAAGTTGATTGAAAATGCCAAATCTCAAGTCCTGTTTCAGATCTACTACATAAAAATTTGCATTTTGATAAGACAAGTGATATGTAACTCAGATGAAAGAAACTGCCCTAGACCTAATAAACTAATCCAGGCATTTGTGGACTTGCCTAGTGGCTCAATAGTAAAGATTCCCCCTGCCAATACAGGAGACCCCAGTTCCATCTCTGGGTCAGGAAGTTCCCCTGGAGAAGGATTTGGGAACCCACTCCAGTATTCTTGATTGGAGAATTCCATGGACAGAGGAGCCTGGCGGTTTACAGTCCATGGGGACCAAAAGTGTCAGACACAACTGAAGTGACCAAACAGCAAGGCATTCCATCATACATTCCACCCGGCCATAGTGAGACAAGGACATTACCTGAGTTTGGCCAACAAGGCCCTCTATTTGGGGACACTGAGTTGAGCCAACAAGAAAGTATAATCCTTGTTTCCCCTTCACATGTTCAGTTGAGCATATTATTTTCAGTGTGCAACAGTGATGTCATCAAGGACAAGGTCTATATGAGTAAGACTGTAGTCAACAAGGAGGAAACATATTCCAAAGAGGGAGACAAATTGTGCTCTCGTGATAGTATTTGAATCCTGGTTAAAATATGCCTAAAGTCAGGGTTTTTCCCAGTTTTTTGACTTGCATGAGTCAGATTTATCTTCATATTGATCTGGTTTGGGTTGTAGTTTCTGCCACAAGCAACTGAAAAAAAAAAAAAACTAACAGATACAGTGATGAGTAATGATTAAAAGCTTACTCACGTCCACCACCTACTTGCGTGAGCTCCTAAGATCAGAGAGAGAGAGACAGAGTCTATGTGTGAGTGTTTTTCACAGTTCATGTTGGTTGCAGCACTTAGAAGCAAAGGAATCATAAAAATCTTGAGATTGAGACGTGTCTCCTTTCTTGCACCATCCCCTTAATTGCTTCATGTATATTTACCTTACCTCCCCTCAAAATTATAAACATTTCAAAGGCACTGAACTTTTCTTACATGAGGTGATAATTTAAAGTAATAAGACGTTTATAAATAAACATACCAGAACTTATACCAAGTGAGTGTAGGCTTTCAAAACCACCACCTGAGGAAGCTGCCAATTTATTCAGGTTTTGCTGACTTTGGAGAAAACATTGTTGTAAGTCTTTAGAATAATGATCACCACCAGTTTTTGAGCCATGAGATCACACCAATATGTTGCTAGTTGCGTCTAATTTTTACTAAAGTGACACTTCTGGGAACGATGTTCAGCCGAGTTAGAACATGTTAATCCCGATGGACTAGTGAGAGCCCAGGGTCCCCAGAACGAGGGGCCATGATACCGCGGGAATCCCAGCTTCTCCCTGAGCACTCCCTGGGAACCACCACCATCTATCAATAGCAATGAAGAGGCGGCTCCCGGCCTCAAAGCTGCTGCTGCTGCTGCTGCTAAGTCACTTCAGTCGTGTCTGACTCTGTGTGACCCCATAGACAGCAGCCCACCAGGCTCCCCCATCCCTGGGATTCTCCAGGCAAGAACACTGGAGTGAGTTGCCATTTCCTTCTCCAATGCATGAAAGTGAAAAGTGAAAGTGAAGTCGCTCAGTCGTGTCTGACTCCTAGCAGCCCCATGGACTGCAACCTACCAGGCTCCTCTGTCCATGGATTTTCCAGGCAAGAGTACTAGAGTGGGGTGCCATTGCCTTCTCCATGGCCTCATAAAGGGTCCCCTAAATTCTGCTCCTGCATACTACAGACAGTGGGGTTCTGATTCTGATTAGTGTCCAGGCCATATGAATCCATTATAAGTTTTAGTAACACCCTTGGGTATTACCTGGGTGATTCTGCCATCTTATTCATCAGCTTTCCTCTGAGCAAATTTTGCCTTATTCCAGAAATGAAATTGAGTCCAGAAAAGTAGATTCTTCTACTGCAGAGAGAAATGGTTTGATGTTTATGACCTCTGTGTGTGTGCATTCACAGTCGCTTAGTCGTGTCTGACTCTGCGACCCCATGGAATGTAGCCTGCCAAGCTCCTCTGTCCGTGGGATTTCCTGGGCAAGAATATTGGAGTGGGTTGCCATTTCCTCCTCCAGGGCATCCTCCCAACTCAGGGACTGAACCCACATCTTCTGTAGCTTCTGCATTGACAAGGAGATTCTTTACCACTGAGCCAGCTAAGAAGCTCATATATACCTCTGAGCAACTTAGTAGAATTATGAGTTTAGATTCAGAGGCCTTGTCATTTTTGTATAATAAAAAATGACTAGCAATAGTATTCACAAATAAGAGATGAATAATATGTAATGAACTAGGCAATAAGAACATGTTTCTCTTGCTCCTCACTGTTTGTTGTGACTTGAGAGTTTTGATTCATGCGAAGCAGAGAGTTTTCCTTTCTTTTCCTAAAAGGGGAAAGGAGGCCGAGCTTATAGAGAAGTGAATTCCTAAAGGAGAAAATCCTTTTATTGATTAAATATCAGGCATTTAGGTTGTGAGTTTTTTCCTTTCCTGTCTGTAACTTCTCCATGCCAAGAAGATTTCAACAGGTAATAAACATTCAAAGAAATAAAAGGGTGGAGAAGGCTGTGTGTTGATTGTTAAGGAAAATCTAAATTGACTTAGAAGGAAGGTAAAGGAAACCAATGTTTATGGCTTGAACCAAAATAAATTTTATGTAGAGTTCCAATGGAAAGTTACACCAGTATCACCAAGTTTAAAATTATATATTTATCTAATAATAAAGCATGTCCAGTCATTTAAAACTTTAAGCTGAAAAATGTATGTGAATAATACTTTTGTGATAAAGACAATTTTGATGAAATATAATGTCTCGTACGATAATCTGGTGTAAATTGCTTTGTTAGACTGTTAAAGCAAAACCTCCCTGCTAATATTCAGGAATCACATTTCAATAGAATATTGCATGGTAAATAAAGGAAAAGAATGGATCAGCTTCCAAAAGCCCCTCTGTTAGAAGTGAATATTGTTTTCAGAATTTGTTCTGAAATATGAACTTCAGAACTGCAGAAAGAAAATAAAACTTTAAATAATTTTATTATGTCTTGCACGTGTGCATGCCCAGTCACTGCGACCCCATGGACTGGAGCCCTGCTAGGCTCCTCATCTGTGGGATTTTCCAGGCAAGGATACTGGAGTGAGTCGCCATGTCTTCCTCTAGGGGATCTTCCCAATCAAGGGATTGAACCCTTGTCTCCTGCGTCTCTTATATTGGCACGTGGACTCTTGACCACTGCACCACCCAGGACTCCCCTATTACATCCTAGACTTTCAATATTACATTCCCCTTACAGATTTGTCTAAATTTTTTTTTCCTAACTCAGAATAAACGTAGAATATATGTATATGTGATACATACACACAAAAGTGAGTATATGTATTCTGAGTTATTTATTGTGCTGTATGTGGACATTGATTATGCATGCTCAATTATTAACAGCAATAGAAAGCTTGGTGTGATATAATAATCATTTTTAAATAATCCTAAATCTACTCACATTGAAAAGATTGTGACAGGAGGAGCCTAAACAGCTGCCCTGAGCAAAATAGACACTGCTTTCTTTGAAAGTTGAAAAGGAGAAAGGTAACAATTATCCCTGAGACAGTGGAAACAGAGTTGTCTGATTTTTTTTTTTTTCTCAAATGCCTCTGCCTCTTGTAAAAAGAACACTGTGCCCAGAACGAACTGGGCAGGGGTAAACCTCTCAGAAGCAGTACTCAGATAAGCGGATAATTAATGTATTAAAGGTGTAATTGAAATTAAAAATAGCTTTCATATGTGCTTCTAGTACTGTGCAACAATTTGTTACTTGTCTGAGGTGCTTTCTTGAATTTTAAGTCACGATGCCATGTGGAGCCAAGGTAGAAAATAATTCTGCAACATAGCTAGCTCTCCAAGATGAAACTTGATACAGAATTGAGTAGGGGGTAGAAACCATCATCATTAAACATGTGTTTTGTCCCTTTACATTTCTTCCGCAAATCCAGTGTTGTTTTTTATCATTAAGAGAATTCTGAGTCAGACTAGTATCAGTTAAGTCTAAGTATGTAGTTGCTATATGAAATCTATCTGTCTAGAGGTATTTTTAGCATAGATTAAAATTCCCAATGTGCTTACAAATTATTTGCCTGGTAAAAAGTTTAGAAAAAAATTTCCCTTTGGTTGTCTAACTTAATCCTGATTTATATTTAGTTTTAAAAAATAAAAAACTGCAGAGAACCATCCTAACAACTTTAAACATATTCTCATTTACAATGAATGTGTAATGGCATACACTTATTGGTGGGAGCTTTGAAAATCAGAACATTCAAAGGAATTGTTTCTCCATTTTAAAAACCATACCTCCTTATATTAATGAATTCAGTTCATTGTATATTTTCAAATGCTTTCTGCATCACTTCCTTAATAGGCCACAAATGTTACTTTCATGTTCTTCTCTAAGTTTCAAAATAACTCTCTCAGATAGGAAATCATATTATTTTTCGATTTTTGATCCCTGTTTTCCCCCACCATCAATAATTTTGCCTTGGTAAATCAGTCTATTTTCATGCTTTCTTAAAAAAAAAAACAGTCAAGTTCGAGAAAGAATAGCACAGCTGTTTGAGATGTCATATCTTATAAAACAAATCTATTAGGAAGGTCAAATCCTGGAAGGGGTCAAGTTAATGATATAAGTGGAATAATTCGGTCATTTTCTGAAATTTGTAAACTTACAAACATTAAAGCTCTGCCTTAGATTGACTAATTAGCCAAACCTCTGCTAATGGTGATTTTCTTCCTTAAAAGTTAGGACTTTAATGTTTAAGGCACACTTTTCTTTACCTTTATTTTTTTCTTTTTGGTAAATGTGCATTGCTTTGAATTTTAGTCTGGTACTAGTTAGTCCATTGTGTTTATTTTTAAATTATTGCCTTCATTTGGGATGAATTTAAAAGAATCTGATTATTTCCATTCTTATTTTGCCAAAGAAATACACACATGGGCAACAAAGTGTACATATATGTATAATTCTAAGTATATGTGTACATGTGTGTATAATATATATAATAAAATAATAAAATCTTAGATAGAAAAATAGGAATGACCAAAGTCAGATCTAGCCACCTAACTTTTCCTTTGGCAAGTACATAACTTTTTGAAACATATAATATCTACAAATTCCTTTGCATGCATGTTAAGTCACCTTAGTCATGTTCAACTCTTTGCGACCCTATAGACTGTAGCCCACCAGACTCCTCTGTCCATTGGATTCTCCAGGCAAGAATATTGGAGTGGGTTATCATGCCCTCCTCCAGGGGATCTTCCCGACTCAAGGATTGAACCCACATCTCTTACAGCTCTGGCATTGACAGGCAGGTTCTTTACCACTAGTGCCGCCTGGGAATCCCATGAATCCTTCAGTCATACATAAATGATTAATTCTTCATGAAATCTACCTGCTGGTTTCTTATGTTCATTGATTCATTATTTCTGCCATTACACTTTTTCATCTAAAATATTTTATCTTGTTGTCTGTCATAAACCTTTTAACCTGGGAAAGAAGTATAAGTTTGTGAGTTTTAAAGGTAGACATTTTAAAATATAAGGCCACCAGTCCTAAAAGTTTTTAAGTTATTAAACTGGATGACCTTGAAACCACTTTAAAGAAATGTGTTCATGTAATCACACATATACATATTTTAAATATATGTTTGTGTGCATATGAATATATTCTTTAAATGTATTTTATTTACACATATATTTATACTTACATATGTGAATATATTATATATGTGTTTTATATATAGATATATAAAATAGTCCATGGGATCGTAAAGAGTTGGACATGACTGAAGCAACTAACACATATGAAATAGAGAATGTCAAACTCCAAATGATTGTTTATGGACATAAATTTATCCAAAATTATTTCTTGTACAAAGTTTTCTGTTGTGATCTATATGAATTTAAGCAAATCACTTTGTGTAATCTAGAAATAAATATCCATTGTCATATTTTGTGATAATATATACAATCTAAGTGATCACACCACATGAAAGGAAGAAAATTACATGCAGCTAGAATGAGTTATTGGAGAAGGAAATGGCAACCCACTCCAGTATTCTTGCCTGGAGAATCCCAGGGACAGGGAAGCCTGGTGGGCTGCTGTCTATGGGGTCGCAGAGTCGGACACGACTGAAGCAACTTAGCAGCAACTTAGCAGCAGCAGCAGCAGAATGAGTTATATATATATAAGGGAACTTGACCTTAGCCCACAGTGCATTTCTTTATGTTCTAGAAAATTCCCAAGACCACTTATTCCTTCTTCACATTTCTGTTTAGCTTTAGGATGAGAAATATATATCTTTGACATACTTGTGAAACTTATGTAAGTGACTAAGTCATCACACACTGCTTTGTGTAATGAATCCTTTAAGTCTTTTGGAACACAGTTGAAAAAGAAAGGAGAGAGAAAGGTCAAAAGACAGAAGGCAAGAGAGAGATTTCTATTTTTTAAATGTATAATTAATTGTTATATACTTTTTTTAGGACAGTCATCTTTATTTAAGAGTTTTAAGATCACTATTCATACTTAATATAAATATGAGGTCCTTTGTATATGTTTCCCTCACATTTACATAAATATGTAGCTACAAAGGTTGAACTTTACATGTCCAAAGCGTATTCAGTTATTCAGTATCTTCTGAAATCTAATATCTATTTATACTTATTATCTTCTGAAATTAAGAGAGAAAGGAATTTAATGCTCACTGAATGTCTGATACATGTATTCTCTCATACAATTATATTTATGTTAATTGAGTGCATATGTGCATTAAGAGAACTCTAACATAGTTATAAAAGTAAATCACAAAGTATTGATGTCTTATTTCCCACCTAATAAAATCAATATTTATTAGGCTGACATTGAAAACACTCTCTTAGGTACTCGTACTGCTTTTTTTCCTACAATCTTATGTACAAGTAGTGAATTATATTTATTCTCAACTCTCCAGAAAACTCATAGAATTTTTTTCCTTTAGTCTAATAACATCATTGATACTTTAGTTTCACTTATAAAATATTATATTGCTTTAATGAAAATAAAAGCAACTAGTGACATTTCACCATGTGTTAGTGCTGAAAATGTTTTAATGGATTCAGTTGTGTATGTGTGTATATATACACATACGTACGTGTATGTATATGTCTGTTTTTGTGTGTATATATATACATGTATTCACAAATACACACTAACATATGTCACTTCTACTAGTTCTGAAAATTGATCAGAAGCTCATGTAAACAAAGCTCATTCCTCCTCTCTGCTGTCACATAATACATTGTTTAAATATGGTACAGAATTTATTAATTTTCTTTTATGTCTCAGAAGCTGAAACTGTTTTCAATTTGAGTCCTATTTTCTGTGATAATGACCACTGTTTATACTTCATGAATCAGCTGCATTTAAAGTGATAACATTTTGATCACAGCATGTATGTATATGTACACATGCGTACATTTTAACAGACTGTTTATTAAAATTAGCAATATCCTCTCTGATAGAGGTCAATTCAGTAAAACTGTCAATAATTAAACACCAACTATGTGCAATGCACTGATAATACAAAAGATTAAAGGGGGGGGCTCTTCAGCAGTCCCCAGTCCCTTAGGAGTGACATGCGTTTGTAAATACCTGGAATGCAGCATCCTTTCTCCTGTACCTAAACTCTGGGAAAGCAGGACTGTTTGACGATTTAAAACAATTTAGCATGTGAAAATCGAAGGCGGAATTGGCATTCTGAGTTCCAAAAGCTAAGCTTACACACTGACAGCAGATTACTTCTTATGAAGAAAAGTAGTTTTGATTTATTTGGGGTAAACTTATAAATGTGGAAAACAATTAAACCATTTGGGGATCTCTCTTTTTTTCTTTTATGTGTTTTAAGTTTCAACTTCTCTATGAATCTTTTTTTTCAAATATTTTTAAGAGCTTAATAATTGATGGTATTTTCTTTATTATTATTATTATTCCACAACAAGGAGAAATGTTATTTATTGTAGGTAAATGACTTAAAAAAATTAATTTAGTGTTCTTCCTTGCTTTATTTGCATCTTCTGCAGAGGTTGTGGACAGTTTAATAACCTTAATCCAGGGAAAAATTAATGCCAACAGAAAAATACATATATAAACCAGAGGGAGGGTATAAGAAAGTCAAACAGGGGCTCTGTATCAACCTAGAGGAGTGGGATGGGGAAAGAGATGGAAGGGAGTTTCAGAAGGGAGGGGATATATGTATACCTATGGCTGATTCATGTTGAGGTTTGACACAAAACAGCAAATTCTATAAAGCAATTATTCTTCAACAAAAAAATAAATTTTAAACATATAAAAAGCAAAAAAACCCCACAAAAGTTCGTTGCTGTATTGCAATATCAGAGCCCGTCTCATGAAATAAAATCTCACTCATTAGGAGATTGTGTCTCAGGATGTCCAGCCAGCCCTCAGTACTGGTTTCCTGATATTCTGCTTGCTGTATGAAATGTCAAAGTCTGAAATGATTTTAACTGTTCCTTTTGGAAGGAATGACTGAGGGGTTGTCTCGAGAGAGAATTGGTTGTGTGATGAGGTAGTTCTTGCTTTGGTACGTGATACAGTGTGATTAACAAACTCCAGATTGCACAGAGAAGTGGGTCGGAGCACAGGTTATTAAGTACAGTTCCGTACCCAAGACGATGTATTGCCTCATGCTGATATGGCAGGACTGAAGGGGGAATATATACATCTATATAAAAGCAAAGACAATCCTTGCTTTCTTCTTGAGCAGCTGCAGCCAGTCCCACTAATGGACGTGCAAAAGCAGAAACGAGCAGCCCAAGGTATGTGTTCATTTTTACAGATGGTACTGCAGACAAGTTGGTAATGGAAAAGGAAGTCGTGTACGTGAGCTTTTTGACCATGGGGGTGGGGGGTGGGGGACGACAGAAGGACAGCCCGATTACAGTACTTTCCTGTGTAATTGACCGTGTGAGTTATGGAAGAGGCAGTTTTCCCATGAAAGATTTCACTTATTAACAAAATTACATCATTACTGTTAAGGAAATGCATAATTCCAAGTTGTCTTTTTAAAATAATGTCGTTAAAACTTTAAAAATCAGCTTAGACATCCCTCTCTGCCCAGAGCCTCTATAATGAAATTATCCGCCGGAGTTGGGTTTTACCTGTAACAGTCACAGCATCCTCATTTAAAGACAAATCTTTCATTTGAACAATGACAAAATGTACTAGACACTTATTTTAAATCTTGGAAAAGTGTATTTAAATATCTGGTTTGGGGTCATGAAGAAATACAAAGTTGAATAAAAAATGAGATAGTATTTTAAAAGAATTATTTATAAATTCAGAAGTTAAATGAAGTTTAGGCTTATTTCCCTTAAATCCACCCCCACCACCTCTGTGTATTTAAAAATCACAGAGAATGAAATGGTGTAAGAAGTATTAAATGTGATCTAGTAAAGTTTTTAGTTATTTAGTTCAAATTGCATATTTGGTATCAGTGTCTCTTATTGATCCATTTGCAGATTTTTAACATAGTTCTTAACTGTTTCAAACTTCAGGATATTTAACTGTATTTCTATACGTATTGTTGCTATTGTTAAGTGGAAATAAGTGGCAAATACCATCTTTCTGCTGAGCAAACTATATGCTATTTAATGTCTGATCTCAACTCAATACCCAGTAAAACATCTTTATAGAGTTAAGAATATTTTAGGCTTTGCTCTTATATATATATAATGAAATGGAAACTGTATCACACATGAAAAGTATCAGAGTCAACTGCACAGGCCACTGAAGAACATGTATGTTTATATCTAATAATGGGGGAAATGTTTAAGGGAAAATAATTAAAAATACTTTCATATTATTCAAATCTGAGGAATTTGGTAAAAAGACCTCATTTTTCGGAATTGGCAGTATTTGATCTTGAATAATGAGGATTCCACACATTGCAACAGCTCTCTGCCAAGGAACATACCAATATATAAAGTAAATCTAGTACATTGGTACCTGAACTTGTACAGCACTCCTCAAAAGCCCGGTGCCAGGTTTGCTGCCCTGTCTCTAGCCGTGACGAATACAAATGAGTTCCTGGTTCACAACTGCCTTCCCATGATGGCATTTCTAGGCACGAAGTCAGTGCACTAATTTTTGCTTTTCAACAGAAACTTTGTTCACAGTATCAAAACTCATGCACTGCATCCATCTGCTTTCTGCACACTACCCCTCCATCTCCCAAATGCTGCGTTCCTCTGGCTTCAACTGTATCTTTCAACCTCAACCCAGATCGTTGCCATATCTGATCAAGGATGAGTCATTTCTTTCTGGTACCTCAAAACTTGCATAATTTAATCAGCTGTTATAGGGTGGTTTGAAGAGAGAAGGATTCTTCAAAGCTAAGCTATGGTGAAATGTTTTTGGTAAAAATTCCCCAGTCACTTCTTTAGTAACAGGACCTGAAACATGTTAAGAACTGTGGCTCTGAAGTGAGAGATCTTACTATTTAGTATATGAAAAATGTTTCTAAGGCTTAGTTTTCTCACCTGTAAAGTGGATAGAATGACAATAATGATAATAATAATTCCTGTGTCTTAGGTTTGTTTAGAGAATGTCAAGTAAAGAAACTTAAGTCTGTAGTGTATCATTCTACACAAAATAAATACTTGGTAAATATTAGATGTGTGATGGTGATTATTCAAAAAGGGACAAGAAGTAGTCACGCGAGTCTACCAGATAGCCAATTCAAAAATGGTGTCTATTTATGGCTGCACTGAGTCTTGGTTGCTGTGTGGCTTTTCCCTAGTTGCGGTGCACAGGCTTCTTTCTCGCTGTGGTGGCTTCTCTTGCTGCAGAGTGCGGGCCCAGTAGTTGTGGTTGAGGGGCTTAGTTGCCCTGCAGCATGTGAAATCTTCCTAGACCAGAGATTGAACCACTGTCCTTCTGCATGGGCAGGCGGATTCCTAACCACCAGACCACCAAGGAAGTTCCAAAAATGATTTTTAGACAAAGTCATGTGTTTTTGCCTGGACTTAAGAGACTAGGATGTATTTTTGACACTAGTTACGTCAAAGAATCATTCACAATCTTTTACCTCGTCAGTAAAATGAGAGGATAATAATCCCTAGTAATTCATTTTCAATCCAAACTGAGATAATTATATGTCAGGAGTTCTTAACCTCACAATCAACCCATGGGTACTCAGATCCATGTGAAATCTTTGGATGCATTTTATGAAGGACATTCTTTTGAACAGGCTGAAGTTATTTGCAAAATATTTTACATATCTTTTTTATTATCTGGGAAGAGTGTCATAAATTTTATCAAAAGAGTTTATGACTCCCAAGAATGTTAGAAACCATTGATATAGATGTAAATTCCTTGAGGATGGTAACACTTCATTGACTAGTTATTATCCGTTAGCAAATATGAAAAGAATTACTGATTATTATCTGTTATTTTCCTTTTCTTTCAAAATGACCATGTCATCTCATTATCTATCATAAAACCAGTCCTACTTAGGTAATACATAAAATACCTCTGTTTGTTTCTGAAATTAAGTGCTTCGAAGCTGAATCCTTTGAACTTTAGGCTTTTTCTAGAAAAGTCCCTATCACCAAGGTGCTTATTTTCTATACTATGAAGAATTCCCACAATAAATGTTTGCCAAATATATTGTTTAGATAAAAATTGTAATAACTTGATTAAAACATAATTGATTCTCATATTTTCATGCTGAAATTTACTTAAGAAGTACTAGAATTGTTTAACTGTGCCTCCAAAAAGCCCCCCATTTTTCCCCTTTTCAATGTCAGATTTTGGCACTGGCTTAGAAGAAAATCCCTGTTGAAATACTCTTGACCATTGTTGTAACTGAAGGAAAGGTGAAAATGGATCTGTGGTGGCAGAAATAGAAGCAATAAGAGGCTTGAGCAGTTCTTTTGACAATAGTGACTTTCACGTGGAATGAAAAGACAGTGTAGATATAAATCTTCAGCTATATTTTCAGCTGTCCAAACACATATTGCTGTAATGACAGGACATTGTTACAGAAACAGCATGGGTTAGAACTCCAAAGATCTGAGTTTTTCTGGTCCTAGTCTGTTAAGTAATTTGTGTATGATATCACATGTTTGCTTTGCTCATTTTCCAAATATGGACTAAGTCTAAGTATGGAGATGGGGGTCCTTCAGACCTATGTAGTAGATTATATTATCTGTACGATAAATCTGTAAAATCAGAAGATTTGAAGAATCCATACAAACAATTTAAAATGTGGGATTTCCCCGGGGAACTCTCATTTTCTGCAATCCCGTGCCACGAGTAACCAATTGCATCTCAGAAGAAATGGAGCTAATCTGTTTTAACATGTCCTGATATATTGGGCAACTCCAGCGTGGTGACGTGTCAGTGGAAAAGTCTTGGGCACATTCATACCTGGGTACAATGTATGATTGCTAGAATATGAATTGCCTCATGTCCTGGAACAGAAGTTGTTCCATTGCTTCGAGCAAAGATGTCAGTTTAGTTTACACTGGTCTCCATTAGCATTTCTGATGTGTTGAGGAAGTAAATTTAATAAGCAGGGTAAACAGGTTTTGTTTCCAAACTCTGAGATAGGTGATTATAAGATGGATGCTTGGCTGAACCTTGTAGAGTCTCTTCAGTTTTCTGGCAAGAAATCTGAGGGCATAGAGGGCTGTTTTAAAGCAGGCATAGACTTGCTATACAGCCTGTTTCAACTGATTCTTTACAATTTTATTTGGAGCAAAAGTCAGCCAAGATATTGATATCTATTGCTTTCTGTTGGCAAAGTTCTCTCCCTGCTCTTGCTAAAATACTGGCCAGCCTGTGCCTCTGATAAAATACTGGCTGTAGATTTCTTTAGGTGTTCATTGAAAGCCACTGTCTGTTTTAAGTTGTTTTAGGTGTGGTGTTCTTTATATTCTGTAGCTCTGCTGGTGGGTAGTCAATAGTCAGTAAATTCCTTAATGAGGGTAAGTGGGAGAGAGTGACTTTCTCTGTCTCTTGGTGGTGAATAACAGTGATAATGGCTAAAATATGATTTATCATTTATTCATTAGTTATTGAATTTCAATTTTATAGTGACAGTCATGAACGCATTATTTAGTTTGTATCAACTCTTTTGGTGGTTGATAGGACATTATTACTGATGGGACAATAAGCAAGGTTCTTGTTTCTGAAATGACTAGACTATTATCCATTTTTATAAAGGAGCACAGAGAGTAAACCCTCTGATTATTAAATAACTTTCAGCCTTTAAGTGAAATGTATTTGTGGGAGATGCTTTGGTTTCTTGAGAAATGTTTTCATATAATTTACATGAATTAAACTGTCACTATTCATCAACAGTCTCGGTTTTTATCATGTTAACTGTATATATGGTATGTTTTTAGCAGATTCTCCTGTGAACAGAGAGATTACAGACCATGTCTGCCATATACTTCACTGTAACTCCAGCTTCTAGCACAATGCCAGGCACATGGTGGACATTTAATAATTAGTCCCAAAACGAATTGAATTATATTTACCACTGAAGTTTTATTACTACAAAGTTGTACCCAAAGGTTCTATCATAGCCATCTGTACATTTCCCTAAAATGAAGTTCTTGAAAGATTCTTGATATAATCAAATAAACATAGAATTGTTTAAAGAGTTAAAAATATTTGAGGTGCATCCAGACTAACAGCACATATATCAAATTTCAAGTTGATTTGATTTAAAATGGCCAAGATATAAAACCATAAAAAATGTGAGTAAATACTCTGCCTATCAAGGCTTGTTATGTAATTACATGGTTTCAGTATGGTTTTTATTCATAGAAAACTATTATAAAGGATCATTTCTGCGCAGATAAACTTCTCCAATGGGGACTTTTAATATCTTGGAGATGAATATCCATGACTCTAAATGTTAAACCACTTGAATGAATAATTCAATCAAATTTACTTTTTATTGATCAAATGAAATAAGTTCTGTTAATAATGAAATTTGAAAACCTTAAAATGTTTGCTTTTGGCTAATCTTCAAATAGTAAAATAAGCTATAAAAATAGCTGAACCAATTTAAAACATTTTTTTCCCATTCTTGTTCTTTTCTGAGGACTCATCTGGGTTTACCAAAATATGTGTCAGCGCTTAACACAGAGGGATCTGAATTGACTGAGAATTTAAGCCCCCTAAAAGCAAAACCTGAATCAGAAGCTTTGAAAAAATTTAGTGATCATGATGCCTTACGGTAGTTAGCTGTGAGCCTAAAGACTAGAGGTTTTTTCTGTTAGTTATTTAGTCATTACATTGCTTGGTGCACTCTCCAGCAGGGAAAAGAAAAAAAATTATATTGGATTTAAAATGTACTTTTTTTAAAAGATGGTGTGTTATTTTCTGTTTCAAATCCTGGCATGGATGATTGTCCAGATTCATCACCTAACTTGCTGTTGTGAAAATCGGTATGGTGGTTACAATACATTTGAAATGTGGGAAGGGAAGAAGTGATCCAAAGAATTCTCAGTAATTGAAAAGCCTTGGAGATGCCATCGTGGGGGCTGGCCTCAGAATTCCTTGCAATGAACTACTCCTATCACCACTCTTCCTTTTTCACACAGGAAATTACCAGCCAGCAGAAATAACATACAGGCCATACAGATTCGGCCTAAAAGTTAGTGGGCAGATTATTTAAACTTGAAGTTAAATGCAGTTAGTTCCTTGTTGATCCCAGAATTTCCTCTTTAGACATTTTCCATTGAGGTGACTTTCATGTAGATTTGGGTTTTCTGCTGACAATCCTTCAGTCTTGCCCTCCATTGAAACCACATAAAAATAGAAGGTGCACTTAGAGAAGGCCAGGGGCAGAGCATGCTATGACCATGCATAGCTTTGGATATGTAAGAGAACAGCTTTCCTTCAGCCTGAAAGGAGGGCCTTTCAGGTACACCTTCATGTTATCCACTAACTGCTTATTCCTATCATTTCCTCTCCCAGAAGTCTCTATATCCATATCTCTCAAAGGACAGTGCATATGTCTCCTGCACAAAGTCATGGAGGTTCAAATCATTATTAACTCCTTTTTGCAGGGATGTCGCTCAGTTTCCCTGGCTGCAGTCACCATCTGCAGTGATTTTGCAGCCCCCAAAAATAAAGTCTGACACTATTTTCACTGTTTCTCCATCTGTTTCCCATGAAGTGATGGGACCAGATGCCATGATCTTCGTTTTCTGAATGTTGAGCTTTAAGCCAACTTTTTCACTCTCCACTGTCGCTTTCATCAAGAGGCTTTTTAGTTCCTCTTCACTTTCTGCTATAAGGGTGGTGTCATCTGCATATCTGAGGTGATTGATATTTCTCCAGGCAATGTTGATTCCAGCTTGTGTTTCTTCCAGCCCAGCGTTTCTCATGATGTACTCTGCATAGAAGTTAAATAAGCAGGGTGACAATATACAGCCTTAACATACTCCTTTTCCTATTTGGAACCAATCTGTTGTTCCATGTCCAGTTCCAACTGTTGCTTCCTGACCTGCATATAGGTTTCTCAAGAGGCAGGTCAGGTGGTCTGGTATTCCATCGCTTTCAGAATTTTCCACAGTTGATTGTGATCCACACAGTTAAAGGCTTTGGCATAGTCAATAAAGCAGAAATATATGTTTTTCTGGAACTCTCTTGCTTTTCCGATGATCCAGCAGATGTTGGCAATTTGATCTCTGGTTCTGCCTTTTCTAAAACCAGCTTAAACATCAGGGAGTTCACGGTTCACGTATTACTGAAGCCTGGCTTGGAGAATTTTGAGCATTACTTTACTAGCATGTGAGATGGCCCTGACTTATATCTTCAGGACTTAGCAGGTACCTGGCTTCAGCTGTTTCTCAAAGAGGAAAAAAAAAAAAAAAAAGCCTGGAACGTAGAATTGGGAAAATTAACTCTCTTGATTTTCTTGTCTCCAGTGTCATTAGCCATCTCTGCCCAACTGAAGATAAATTTGTCAATCCAAATGGGAGACATTTCTAGGGAACATTTTTTAAAAAACTTTATTTTCAAAAATAAGAGTAATGACTAATGATAAAAATTATGGCAAGAGAGATGATTTTCAACTTTAATAATATTTAGCCACTCAAGACAGACAGCACTGTCCTAGGTACTTATTACTTAGACTATTTGATGGCTGTTAGGGGACATGATTTCTGTCTTTAACACAGTATAAAGGAGAATGACAAACTGTTTTAAAACTCTGTTGTGCCTGATAAACTGTGAATGAAATAAGGTCTTTAATGCCTTTCTTTCTCTTTAACAAGCTTGTTTTTAAAAAGTGAGGCAAGGGAGACTTCTATTTTGCTTCCTTTGACAACAGACTTTTTCTCAGCACTTGATTGGGTTAAGGATATTGGTGACGTGGGAAAAAATGCCGTACTCGGTCCAGCTAGGTGACATTATGCATGGTGCAGCTTCTGCTGGGGTCAGGCTTTCATCTGTGATGTGGTTTAGAGAGATGCATCATAGTCCACCATTCTATACTCACACAGCGAAGGACACTGCCCACTTCTCCCACTTACTCTGCTGCTTCCAAAATTTCCAAGTGCATCAAACATGGGTTCTACAGTGCTTACCAAAGTGATACATTTGTTAGATGGGAGGTAACTAAATGTATGAAGTATTTCTCACCTACCTCCTACTCTCTGCCCCCACACAAGTACGCTCCTATTGAATTCTAGGTGTGAACACCTAGATATTTCACTCTGACTCAACTTTCCATTCTCATATTTGATAAGAATGACACAAATGAAATGCATGTTCTAATACTCAACCGTATGCTTTAAGCATATCTAAAATGTAAAATAAGTAGATTAAGGTGATAAGAACGAAACAAAATATTTTTCTCTTAACAAAAGAAATACAGCTTAATCCCTAATGGATCGATGATAGATCAATAACTTGAGAGCTTACTACATCCCTGATATTGTTTTAATTATACGTCCATTTGTCCACATTAATACTCACAGCAGCTCACACTTTAAAGAGGGGGACATTTAAGTACTGCTAAGTTAAGTAATTTACTCAGAATCGTACCCAGCAACTCAAGACAGAGACATGTTTTGAATGCAAGCTGTCTTTCTCCTAAATCTATTAACCCCTATGCCATACTGACTCCAAATAAGTGAATCCAAATTAGTCTTGATGTATTTAAAATAAGATATGGTTTATCTAAAATATACCAGCCTCTATTGGAGCCTAAATGCTGCTTACAGCAAGATGTGCCTGTGTAGTAAACCAGCACTGTAATTTTAGGATTTTCCCTCAAACTAATGAAGGGCATTTTCTTTGCAAGAGAATTAAGTGCAAAATTATGCAAGGTTGAAGCGTTCTCTGAAACCAGGATTACACCCACTTTGGCATGCCGCGTCAAGCAGCCAGGACGTAAGGAAAGAAAAGCA
The DNA here is from genome assembly GCA_006408695.1 of Aepyceros melampus. Taxonomy (NCBI): domain Eukaryota; kingdom Metazoa; phylum Chordata; class Mammalia; order Artiodactyla; family Bovidae; genus Aepyceros; species Aepyceros melampus. The sequence goes on along the minus strand of SJXQ01012021.1, from coordinate 194,277 downwards.
GGCTGCAGTGAATGGTTATGCATTCAGGTTTGAGCTGCAGCCATATATGTGGGTTAGTTTCCAAATGGACATTTACATTGCCTTTATGTGGATCAAATTGGTGTTTATTTGCCAAACGTGTTATTTAGATCTCCAGGAAAAGACAGCATGGCCCCAGGGAAGTTTCACAATTATAACCTAGTAGGCTCCCCAACTTACCTCAGATAAAGGGGGTCCCAGAGTGTTTGATAAACACAAGTTCTAATAGTTCATTGATTTGAGGGAAATAGCAGTCTGTCCTTTTGCAGCAGGTCCCTACTGGGACTTTGTGGACCAGTACCCAGCGTGTTGTTTTGAGACTGAGAAGTTTATTATAAGCTCCTGGTCCTGATTTGGGGGGTCAGGGGAGTAAGGAGAAAAGGGGAGCCAGAGATTATCTTTGTGAAAAATCTAGATTTTATTACATCACCTGAAGTAGCACAACCTGCTACACTAATGAAATTGTGTTCTTGGTTGAAAAGGGCAATTGTTAGCTTGACTTTGTGCTCACTAAAAACATTCCCCCAATCTTGTTAAATTATTGCTCTCATTTCAGATTTTTATGGCTATGCAGCTTACCAGTCCTCATTTCTTTACGTTTCATTCATTTTCCTTGTATTGATGATTAATGGAGGATGTCGAATGTTAGAGTGAGCAGGCATCAGCAATTGCAAGATCATAATTAGTTTAGCTGACGAGGGCCTCTGATAGCACTTGCATCTGGATGGAAAAATTACCCTATAGGGAACTGGCTGCTCACCAGGTCTTTTTAGTGATACATTGTGAAACACCCGATGAATCAAATGCCCTTTCAATGCCAAGAAAGTGTTCCAGTCTTGAAGCCAAAATTATGTCTGCAGAAAGCTTTCCATTTGAAATGTATCAGAGTACAATTATAACCATTGTATTTTCTTGGCAGGGATACCCCTCGTCTACAGTATGGACTCGAGTTAAATAAATTGCCTAAATTTTATGAATCCCTGAAATTTTGACGTATAGTGTTTGTAATTTTAAATTTATCACAAAATTGGGTTCCAGCAAGACTTTTTCCACTCCTTATCTAACATGCATATTTTATCATTAAAGGCTTTGCTTCCTAGAGAAAAGAGAGCAGAGTTGCAATTCAGGCTTTTTTTTTTTTTTCCCCTTCTTCTTCAGCCAGAGTTCCATTTCCTGCCCGTTATATTTGCGCCTATGAACACAGCCTGACTTTTGTTTCAATGAGAAGTTTAATGGAATCATTACTTGATAGCAAGAATGGAACAAGCAATGCTAATGATCTACTTTTAAATATTCTTGGATTATTTTTCAATCTGGTGATTACAGAATTCAGTCCACTAAAATTTCAGAAACGCTTGTGATTTCCAAGTCTGAGTCAAATAAAATAAATAAATAGCCATTGATGGGACTTTGTTGTCTGGCTTAAGCAGGCCCCTCATAGGGATTCTCATTAGTAATACTGTACTTCTAGTTGGCAGAAGTTTCTTCTGTTTATCTCAGATTTGGGAGATAGAGGGTGTTCTCTTTCAGATTTTACAGGTGCAAATGAAAAATTAGAACTGAGTGTCTTATTAATGTCCTAATACTTAGGTTACATGAATGACATCCAGAAAGACATGCATCAGGTTTAATTGTAAGTGGTTTACATGCTGTACTTATTCCAAGTTTGACTATATTTTGAAGCTCAGGGAGCCTGGACGCCTCTTTTTGCAAAATATATTAAACATATTGCTATGCTCTGTCTTTTGACTTTTGACACTTTTAAAAGGTATGTTTTAGGGTTCAGCATTTAGGAGCCATCATTAAAGGCACAAACCCCAAAGTTCAAAAAGTTAAAGCTGTTTCTGTGAAAAGCCTTTGGTGTTGCACACACCTCATCCATCACTGTAGGGTTAATTATAATGAAAATCAGTGGTGCCTATTAAACACAATTGAACCTGACCTCATTATGGGCACTGTGGTTTTATACTGTCATTGTTGCTAGTCTAAAGACAAAACTCCTGGGTTGATTTGGTCTAACTCCACTGATCATGTGACTCACCTCTGACCTTGTATTTTTTTTTTCCCCATTTCAGAGGCGCAGAGGCTCGGGTGTTTTTTGTGCCAATTGCTTGACCACAAAGACCTCTCTCTGGCGAAAGAATGCAAATGGCGGATATGTATGCAATGCGTGTGGTCTCTACCAGAAGCTTCACTCGGTAAGAATTGTTAGACTGTTTCAGGAAAAGCTTTATAAAACAGCCTGGTCTGTGGCGTGATAAGTACCATTCCCTGGCTTGCGGTGCCTTCCCCTGCAGAGTTTAATCCAGTTGCTTTGAGCGCACTTGTGATTTATGGTGGACCAGCCTTAGATGTTATGGGGAGATTCATGTGAGATCATTACTAATGCATTATGTTTCTTTTGATATAAAAGGGGAAAATGATTGATTTCTGGGAACTTCATATAACCGATAAGTGAATGAGTGGGTATCAGAATTCAGTGACATTAATTTAGGTAGAAAAGAAAAACTTGTAAAGCTCAAAAGCACATAAATTAAAAAAAAAAAAAAAGCAAGAAGACTCTCCCATGTTCAGTATAAAATATAGGACAAGTGTAAAAATGCTTCTTTTCCAGTCTACTTTTGGAATTTGCAAGAGTCATCTAGGCTGGAAGTAGGACAAGTTCAGAAGAGTGGTTCTTACTGGGACCAAGATGCCAAGTGACTCTCTCCAGGGCTCCCAGTGGCATCTGAGGGCTTGAAGAGCACACAGCAGAGCAGAGGAAGGTGCAGAAGTGTTCTGTGTTTTAAGATCTCTGGCTGGCTAGTTTCTATGACACTCTGAGCTACGTCAGTTATTTCTAACCAAATTTTAGGTAAAATCTTAAAATAAAATTTAAACTTACAAATCTCCCATCTTTATATGCAGTTGACTTCCTGAAGGATTTTTTTTTTCTTTTTGATTTAGAAAGTTTAGGGACTTCCCTGGTGGTCCAGTGGTTAAGGCTTCGCTTTCCAGTGCCAGGGGTGCAGATTCATTCCCTGGCCAGGGAACTAAGATCCCACTACCTTTCAGCAGCCAAAAAACCAAAACATAAAACAGAAACAATATTGTAACAAATTCCATAAAATCTTTAAAAATGGTCCACATCCCCCCAAAAAAATCTTAAAAAATAAAAAAAAGTTTATCTTCTGACCAAAGCTGCCTTTAAAAATAGGAATGCCCCATTTAGTAAGCAGAAATCTGTTCCTTCTGCCTTTTGGATTTTGTTTGGCATTTTACCACAGCTCTTAGCACCAGCCAGTGAATAGAATGCAGCTACGGGGAATACAGTTTTAGACAAAATGTCCTCCAAAATGGACCACTGAAAGCACTCTTTTAAAAAATGCATGCTGCCAGCAAGACTAATTGGTAGTAAACTGTGAAAACCTTAGTTATTAGCATGTAGCTAGTAGAAGGAATCTCCTCCTACCACCATCACCTTACTATTTTTAAGCCTTCGCCATTTAAGCAAGCAATAAGCTTCCATTTAATGAGTACTGACATTAATGATTTTAATTGAATGCTGTCCAATCAAAGGCCAAATATTAATTAAACTACTGCTCTTCCAGGTTATGTTAATTTAACAACTGCAATATAAATGAAAAAAATTTTAACAATTATTTTAATATTCATCTCTCCAGAAATGTTTTTAATTTTGAGAGGTTTTTTTTTTTAATCATAAATTTCCTATACTTCTACTCCATGAATTCCATGGCCCTACATGCTCTTAGTTTTTATACATTTGTGCATAATAATTCTCTGATGTCTCTTTTATGGGCTGTAATTCCTTTACCTGTCACTTAAATATTGGTCTTCTTTAGGATTCTAAAACAGACACTATATTTCTTCCACTCTTTATTCTACAGGATAAAACTCTTCATTCCCTTGAGTTTTCCCATCAACTCCATATATTTACATTTTTTATAAATATAACCTTTATGTACAATGCAATGCACAGATCTAATGTATCGTGTTCAGTGAGTTTTAATACTGTCATCTTAATCAAAATATAAAATAGCATGTTTATCTTAGAAAGTTATCATGTAGCTGTTTTAAAATATACTATGTTAAAATATTGAACTGAATTTAAATATTATAATTAAATACAAGTTTTAAAATATATCAAAATTTGTGAAATTACCTAAAGCAGTATTTAGAGGAATATTTTCAGCATTAAATGCTTAGATTCAAAAAGAAGGATAGAGATTAAATATGTATGTTTGAAATAGAAATCTTTATAAATCTGAAATTCTGAACAAAGTAAATGAACATGGACTATCCCGGGGACGTGACATTTTCATTCTAAAACCAGTAATTTGATGTTCAATAACAAGTGCGTTCTCTTTTCTCCTTCAAAATATCTTTGTGCCAATAAAAACACTCCAAAAGGATTTGTGTTTTGTTTTACGCTTAAAAAATACTCTCTTGCATTAAGATACCTCATTTCTAGGTATAATTCACAAACTACATAATGTTCATGTTCATTTTTTATGTAGAGATAATTTCCTGATTTCAGTAATCTTTTAGAAAAAAATCAGATTTTAGCCCATTTCAAGATTCTTTGAATTTTTAATTTGTAAATATGCATTCACTTATTAAACATATTCTCTTGATTTTATAAATCAAAGTTAAAGCTCCTACTGCAAGTAAAGTTTTTATTATAGTCTTATCTATGGATTTTAGTCATGTAATATAAACACCTATTGAACATGTACATAAATACCAGTCATGTCATACTTAAGCTGGGTGAAAGTCAGCATTCTATTTAAGTACAGAGTAGAATGACAGATAGGATATTTGAAGCAAGCCTACAAATAAATTTAGATTTTCAACAGAAAACAAATGCTTCACCTGTTAACAGGTAAAATCTTCCTTAATAGTAAGTACTTATATAATTAGAGAAAAAGAAATGAAAGTGGGAGATTTATTTTAAAAAAAAAAAAACCCTCTCACTGGATATGGCTTTGACCCTGAAGAATTCCATGGTCAGAACAGCTTGGCAGGCTACAGTCCGTGGAGTCACAAAGAGTCCGACACAGCTGAGCAACTGTTGGGCTTCCCTGGTGGCTCTGATTGTAAAGAATCTGCCTGCAATGCAGGAGAACCGTGTTCAATCCCCAAGTCAGGAAGATCCCCCAGAGAAGGAAATGGCTTACCCACTGCAGTATTCTTGCCTGGAGAATCCCATGGACAGAGTAGCCTGGTGGACTACAGTCCATAGGATCAGAAGGATTTGGACATGGCTGAGCACTAACAATTTCACTTTCACTTCACTTGATATATTTCCTTACAGTTCTGTCAGTTTGCCTTTGATTATTTATATTCTGATGTTTAATATTATATATCCACACTTGCAGTTATTTAGGAGAATGTGTGTATTAGTCATCTGGGCCTTGACATAACAAACTACCATAAACTGGATGTCTTAAAGAACAGATATTTATTTTCATAGTTCTAGAGCCTGGCAGTCTGAGATCAGGGTGCAGTGTGGTTGGGTTCTGGTGAGAATCTCTTCCTGGCTTGTAGAAGACTGCCTTTACTCTATGTCTGCATTTAATCTTGGGTGTTAATCACTCATCTGTGTACGACTCTTTACAACCCCATGGACTGTAGTTCGTCAGGCTCCTCTGTCCAAGAATGCTGGAGGATAACCATTCCCTTCTCCAGGGAATCTTCCCAACTCAGGGATTGAACTCAGGTCTCCAACATTGCAGCAGATTCTTTACCATCTGAGCCACCAGGAAAACCCTCACTTAACTTTATTTACCTCCCAAAGACCTAATCTTCAGATACAGTCACTATGGGGGGTAAGAGATTCAGTATATGAATTGGAAGGGAGTATCTGGGGGATGAGGAGGAAGACATAGTTCAGTCTACAGCCTTGTATCATTTTCCCACAGTTGTCATCAAAACTGATCTCCTTTGTTACTGCATGACTCAAAAGTTGAGAAATCTTTTAGAAAAATCACATTTCTTCAACTAACTTTCTATATCGTTTTATCACAAAATAATGCAATTCTGAAGTCTACTGAGTTTGGAAAGGCTGTTTTCAAGTAGATTAAAGTTTTTCAGTCCTCTCTGCAAAGATGGGCATGATTTAATTAGGGTAAAAAAGTGTGCTTTGGTTCTGTCCTCTGATCCTGCTCAGGGCAAAAGGAGGAGATTTAGTAAATCTATAACATAAAGCCCGTCTTTGCTTTGAACTTGAACATGGTTTATATTTGTGAGGAATTGTTAATGCATTTTAATGTATTTTTTAATGTTTTCCTTTTTGTATTGTGTGTGTGTTCCCTGCAGACTCCCAGGCCTTTAAACATCATTAAACAAAACAACGGTGAGCAGATTATTAGGAGAAGAACAAGAAAGCGCCTTAACCCAGAGGCACTTCAGGCTGAGCAGCTCAACAAACAGCAGAGGGCCGGCAGTGAGGAACAGGTCAACGGCAGCCCCTTAGAGAGGCGGTCAGAAGATCACTTACCTGAAGGTCACCAGAGAGAAATTCCACTCCCCAGCCTGAGTAAATACGAAGCCCAGGGTTCATTGACTAAAAGCCATTCTGCTCAGCAGCCAGTCCTGGTCAGCCAAACTCTGGATATTCACAAAAGAATGCAACCTTTGCACATTCAGATAAAAAGTCCTCAGGAAAGTACTGGAGACCCAGGAAACAGTTCATCCGTATCTGAAGGGAAAGGAAGTTCTGAGAGAGGCAGTCCCATAGAAAAGTACATGAGACCTGCGAAGCACCCAAATTATTCACCACCAGGCAGCCCTATTGAAAAGTACCAGTATCCCCTTTTCGGACTTCCCTTTGTACATAATGACTTCCAGAGTGAAGCTGATTGGCTGCGGTTCTGGAGTAAATATAAGCTCTCCGTTCCTGGGAATCCGCACTACTTGAGTCACGTGCCTGGCCTACCAAATCCTTGCCAAAACTATGTGCCTTATCCCACCTTCAATCTGCCTCCTCATTTTTCAGCTGTTGGATCAGACAATGACATTCCTCTAGATTTGGCGATCAAGCATTCCAGACCTGGGCCAACTGCGAATGGTGCCTCCAAGGAGAAAACGAAGGCACCATCAAATGTAAAAAATGAAGGTCCCTTGAATGTAGTAAAAACAGAGAAAGTTGATAGAAGTACTCAAGATGAACTTTCAACAAAATGTGTGCACTGTGGCATTGTCTTTCTGGATGAAGTGATGTATGCTTTGCATATGAGTTGCCATGGTGACAGTGGACCTTTCCAGTGCAGCATATGCCAGCATCTTTGCACGGACAAATATGACTTCACAACTCTATCCAGAGGGGCCTGCATAGGAACAATGCACAAGTGGAAAAAAATGGAAAACCTAAAGAGTAAAACCTTAGCACTTAGCACAATTAAATAGAAATAGGTTTTCTTGATGGGAATTCAATAGCTTGTAATGTCTTATGAAGACCTATTAAAAAAAATACTTCATAGAGCCTGCCTTATCCAACATGAAATTCCCTTCTTTTATTATTCTTTCTTTTGATGAGTAGGTTACCAAGATTAAAAAGTGAGACAAATGTTCAGTGAGAAAAAAAAAAAAAGGAAGATGGTTAATAGTCCTGATTTAGAACCTAGTAAGTCAAAACCATCTTGGTGAATGTGTACTGTGGAAACCATCCATAAGAAGTATCACCAGACTATAATTATGATGTTTGTATAGAAAGAGATCAAAGCTGTTTAGAATTTGGAAGGGTTTACATATTATGATCCTAAAGCAGTATTGGGCTGGCCATTGGCCCATTCGTTCAAAAACCCATAAATTATTGCCTCAGTTTCGAAGTATCATGAAATCCTAGGCAGATGAGGAGAAATTTAATCTCCAGGGCAGTGAAAGGAAAATGGCGCCCTCTTAGACGAGAATCCTCTCATTGATCATCTTTCAAATTTAGACCTAGAAATGCGAGCTGTGGTTAGGCTTGGGGAGAGAGCAGCGGGAAAGTGACAGACGGTGGCACGATGATTTTGGCCAGCCCTGCCTGTACATACACATGCACACCCTCTCTGATATTTTTGTCCTTTAGGTGTTCACATACTCCTTTCAAAACTAGTCCTCTTGTTTGTGATTTAGGTTCATTTTGTCCAAATATATATGCATTTTTAAAAAACAATGTCCTCAGTGCTACGTAGTAATGTTATTTTAGCCAGATCATTCTTTCTTGTATGTGATGAACCAGTTTGGGTTTGTTTTCTAAGCTTCCTTTGGGTCACTAATCTCATTTGGCATGTTCTAACTAAAGGGATCCCCTCAGTTCAAAAGACTAGATGGATACAAAAGTTCAGACCATGGATTCATTGATGTAGAACACATGGTATTTCTCCACAAGGTAACCTGCTGTATTTATTTATTTTCTTTTGGTTTAAATATAATTTCCAAACTTTGTGGTCAGGCAGCGTCTAAGATTACATTACCACAGGCTGACAGTTGGTATATGTACCAATCAATTCCTCCATTAGATTTATACAGGTTTAGTTAAGTAGCATTAAATAGGATTCTTAGAAGTATGTTCTTCATAGTACTTTTAATACTTAAGGCTTTGTAAAACTATCCATGAAGGGAAAGCCTCAGCATAACTGCTCAGGGAAATAGGGCTAAATAACTGAACATTAAATAATTGGTTAAAGGTGCTGTTAGTCGAGCCTCAATGCTTGCTACACGGATGTATGTACAAGGACTGACTTTAATAATTTGCATTATATTGTCCCAACCAGTAGTTTATTTTTTGCCACGGAGATGTAGAAGATATTACAAGCTACTGGATGCACTGTCAGATTAACTTATTTCATTAAAGAAGTTGGGAGAACAAATAGGAAAAAAAAAAACCTTATTTTTCTAGTAAATATTAATGTATTACATTTCAAATAATGGTGCCTGACATATTGAATAATTATTTTCTACAGTGTACGTATGCAACAAAGATATTCCATCATGCATTAGAGTCAGTTCTGACTCTGCCTAGCTGTTTACATTTGCAAATGTAGCAAACAAGGTAATGAAGCAACTATTTCTATTGCGGTAGATATCTTTTGTGTGTGTGTGTGTGTGTGTGTGTGTGCGCGCGCGCATTAAAATTGTAAACGGTAACATGAAACAAATGAACGTTCTTGATATAATGGTATGAAAACAAGAAGGAAATGAAAATATTTTTATGCCTACTTAGGAAAAAAAGGGTAGCACTATTCATTCCAAGTACTTTTTTTTTTAAATTTTTAAGCTCTTAACTCACATTGTTATGCTTAAAATGATAAACATATATCCTCTTTTTATTGCTTTGTCTATGTTTCAGATGAAACATTTCAGAAATTATTTTGTAAGTGCTGCTGGCTTCTGCAGCACTGATGTTTTTATTGCATTCTGTAGTCGCATTTGCACTCCATTTTTACATTAATTCGCAGTTGCTTTGTATTGTTTTGTTTGGGTTTTGTTTCTTTTTCCCAGTGCCAGGTCTTCGTTTCTTCAAGTTGGATGGCAGGTAGAGTTCAACCAGTTTGTGACTGTTGTAGTGAATGAAGTTCAAACTGTCTTTCTGATGCTGTGTTGTCATTTCCATTCTTGCATTTTTGTTTTCATGTAAAAAAAAAAAGAGAGAGAGAAAAAGAGAGAAAGAAATCAGGACTAAGCCTTTTGCTTCAGTTTCACTTATAAAGGGTTGTTTTCTGATCTCACCTGTCAAGTAGCTCTAATATAATTCACATGAACCGAGATAAAGAGGTGAAATGAGGGGCTTTGACATTCAAATTATGTGATGTCATTTATCTTTCTTAGGAATCTTGATGAATTCATCTCAAAATGTACAGGCAGATTGGAGAGGTGGCAATTAAAGATCTAAAGAGGAGATTTCCCAAACAACAAAACAGTATTTAATTTTCTTAGTGAAAGGACTAGAAACAAAGTGCACTGTGGCAATCCTCAAGCACCACGATATGTGAACTGCTCAAATTAGAAAATACTCGAAGTTTGGTTAACTTGGGCAATAGTACAGGTATGGCTTTTTGGGCAAAACTACTATTTAAGCAGTTTCTCCAGTGTATCAGACATAAGTATGTTGTTCTTTATTGGCATATATGTCTCTTTATCTCATCATTTTTTTTTTTTCCTCAGACACACATGTAGTAATGGTTAGCATTGGAAATACATATCACTATTCTTGGAATATTTATGGTCAGTCTACTGTAGGTAGAATATTCTTAGATAGCATTGTCAATAGATCTTATTCTGTATTCCTTTTATTATTGATTATTTTATTTTCATTTATTTTTTTTCATATTTTGATGGAGAAGAGGTTGGGCTATGAAAAACAATGAAAATATATCAAAACACTAAAAGATCCCCTTTTTTGACTTTTGAAAGCCTTTGTCTTAGCTCTCAAAATACGTTTTTACAAAATTGATTGATTGGTATCTTTATTTTTATTTGGGTTTAGGATTTCTGAACTATTTTGTCTTAAATTATGATTTTAAATGAGCTATTCAGATACTTAAAATCTTTTTTTTTTTATGGATTTTCAAGATGACTTAGGAATTTCCCTTCTTGGAAAAGGCTTTCCCTATGATAAAAACTATATGCTAGGTAAAATTGTATGTCATTTAAGAAACGTATATCTTTTTAAAGTATGTGTCCAGATTCTGAATCGGGCTTTGGATCAAACTTTAAGCCAGGACCAGCTCATGCATTCTCATTCTCCTTTTTCTCACTCTTTGTCTCTTCATCTCTCACCCATATATTCATATTGTTGTTTGGGATAGAAGAATCTTAAAGAGCCAGCCCACCTCAGAAGATTGTGGATTGAGAGACACTACACTGAGTACATGAAAAAAGGATGGAGCTCTCATGGTTAATATGTTAACTCTATAGTTCAAAGGAAAAGAGTGTGCCCATTCTTACTACATGACATATTGAGATGTTCTTTTAAAAAAAATCAACTTTTAAGATAATGATGTTTTCTTCTAAACTGTTCTCTTTTAGTAAAGGTAGATTTTAGGAAACAAGCATGGGGATTTTTTTTTCTAAGGTAATATTAATGAGAAGAAGAAAAAGTGATCATTTTTAACAGCTCTTTGTTGAAGCCTGTGGTAGCACATTATGTTTATGATTGCACATGTGCACATAATCTATGATGATCCAATGCAAATACAGCTCCAAAAATATTAAATGTATATATTTTTAAATGCCTGAGGGTATACATTTTTCTTAATTAGTTGAAGAGTATCAATACTGCTACTAAAGTAATGACTAGCCTCCTGCTGTGTGGCCGCGAAACATCAAAAGTGACCTGTCTTAAGACCTCTGAACTGCCTGCCTGTTTTAGTTCATGAACATGAACATAATTCTAGAGGGGGAAGAGCGAACATCCCAGGTGGTAAAGAAGCTGACGGTCAGCTTCTGTGCTGTATGCCAGCTTTTTGCCTAAAGTTTACTTTGAGCTCACAGCTTTCTGTCTTTGGGTTGAGAACCATGGCAAAAAAAAAAAAAAGCAAGGCATCTTTTGTGATCAAGTAAGTGAAAGCTTGCTGACTGTCCTAGATCACAGGAGAAAATGGAGGAATGAAATCAAATCCAAACATGAGACTAAAGATGCTAACCAAAGGTAGGTACTAAGTGGAATTCTATCAGCAGGCCACTATAAATGAGAGGAGGATAAAGAGACAAGTACCAGGACTTTGAAGGGCTATGTTATTTTCCCAAAGAAAGACTTGGCCAAGGGCAGAAGCCATGGCTTCATTGCAGAGCACTTCCTGTGGGTTTTCCATTAGCATTTCACCAACAGTGGACACAGGTTCCTGCTAACCATCAGTGATTTAGAAAGCATGCACAGTTATCTGCAGTAATTTGTAGCTCTGGAAGATGCTAGGGTTGAAGTGTGTCAAGTCAGGGATGAAGAAAATGTGAAATTCAAATTGGTCCACACATGGAAACTGGATAATGTATCCTAACATGATGTTCTCTTGAAGGGAAAAGTAGAGCTAGCAACTTCACTCCGTCCTATATCAGAGAAAAGCAAGAGTAACTTTTACACAGAAATAACATTTAGCTTTCATCAGAGAAAATGGTCCTTCAAGACCCATGAGTCCCAAAACTGGATCCTAATTTTTACTCCTGGATTTTTTGTTCATTATATGACCTGCAGCAAATCACTTTTTTCTTTTCGTGCCTCAGGTTCCTCACCTGTAAAATGGAAAAAGTATATTAATAATAATAATATTAATAATAATAATAATGGTAATGTAGTACTTGTTTGTAAAGCACTTTGAGATCCTTGATTGAAAGGCACCATGAGAGTGCCAAGTATTATTATATGGCCAAGGGGCTTATTTAAACTCTCAGTTCCCAAAGGCCAGGAAAGGTTGGGGTCGTTTTTTTAAAGATGAGCTGTAAATTCATAATCAGGCAGCCTATTGTGTTGACTATGAAGAGGCAAAACTATTACAAGGCTGATAAAACCATAGTTTCTTAATGGCTACCAACAAGGCAAATATCACAATAAGAAATGCCAAATTCTTTAAGGTAACAACATGAATAATTGGGGGGTGGAGGGGATGGGGATGGGAAGCATCTCAATAATGCCAATGTAAAATTCACTTACAGCAATATTCACCAGCAGAAAATGTCTTTCATACGGAATGATTTCATGTTGCTAAGAAAAAATTCAATTTGTAGTCCTGATTTGAATATTAGAATGTTGGCTATAATAGTTCTGTTCTTACAACACATGGAATTTTTTTTTTGTTTTATTTAATTTTGTTTTCATAGTGCATGTTCATTTCTACTCACAAACATGTTCTTGGTGTATTTCTTATGCAAACAATCTTCAGGCAGCAAAGATGTCTGTTACATCTAAACTTGAATAATAAAGTTTTACCACCAGTTATACATGATGGTGTTGGTATGGTTTATATGGATTCACTTTCATCCATGTAGCAATAGGAAATTCAGACTGTTGTAACATACAGACAGGCTCTGATGAATTGAGATGGTGAATTCAAGTCACCACTTAAAAGAAAAAAATGAATAAGATTGAAAAAACCTGGATTCTCTCAACTTGTTTTGTTCTGCTTTGCCTTTTTTTTTTTCTTCTTTTAACCAATCAATCTCTTATTGATAGATTTTGTGTAAAAAAAATTATACACATTTCTTTAGGAAGATTAACAATAAAAATCATGTTTATTTCAAAAACATTTATTGAGTATCACGTATTGAGTGTTGAGTACTGGATAATGATAATGTATATAATATGTAAAAAATCCTGCTTTTGAAGTCTAACTTTGTATACAATTTAGTATACCCATGAATATGATATAAAGATCCTGATAAATCATCTCAAGAAATTTATATTAATGTATTATATGCCTTATTTGTTGGCTTAAGATGAAATTAATCAGAGATTTCCTGAAGGTGGATTTGAAAGAGGCAAGAGGCAGAAGAAAACCAGGTAGGCAAAGAAGACTCACCCAAATGTTTATGACCAGAAGGAAAAAAGCAAAAAGGACAGGACGTGAAGTATATAAAGAACTCCTTGCTTCAGAAGATTTGTTTTGAAATTTTCAAGTTAATTGCTGTCTACCCTCCTAGCATAAATCTTCACTTCTCATTTTTTGTGAATCCAAATTAACAAGTCCTTTATATTTTTTTTCTAGCTCTCTCTTTTCTCCCCTGCTTTGAAAACAGCAGAATAAAGGCTTTGAGGGTCTGATCATAATGGTAATAAACTTGTTTCATAGCTGGAGGCAACATTCTCTAGATAAGTGTAGTAAAAACACTTAATGTAATTTATTTTCTTTATATAGCATTTGATGCTTCTCTGGGGAGAACTTTGCAGATAAATACACTCTGTTCTCACCCAGGACTGCCAGAATCCCAATCAAGTAGAACTAGGTGCCCATCAGCTCTTTACCCTTGTTTGAGGGGAGGGAAGAAGAGTGAGTCAGTGTGGACATCCCTCCCTTACCTTTTGGTCTTCCGTCTCGGATGGTGGGGCTGGCCGCATCAGAAACACAGTGCACAAAAGGAGCAGTTAAATGGCCTGTAAGCGTGAAACCGGCTAGAGGGAACTTCAGGAACCATAGGGCTATATGTGATGTGTGTGCTAAGTCGTTTTGGTCATGTCTAACTCTTTACAACCCTATGGAGTTGGACATTCCTTAGCAACTAAGTATATTGTTTAGTCGCTAAGTCATGTCCGACTTGCAACCCCATGGAGTGTAACCGCCAGGCTCCTCTGTGGGATTTTCCAGGCAATAAAATTGGAGTGGATTACCATTTCCTTCTCCAAGAGATCTTCCTGACCCAGGGATCAAATCCACATCTCTTCCACTGGCAGGCAGATTCTTTACTGAGCCACCTAAGGTAGCCTTTTCTCAGCTCTACAAATATTGCCAAGCTGACTTGCTTTCCCAGAGTTGAAGTTTTCAAGAAACACTGGACAAGGAAATATTCTATGAAATCTAATTTTGAATGTCAGTGACAGCCTTTTTTTTTTTTTTTAATACTGCAAGCCAAACAAAACACTTGTTCAGAATAAATTCCACCCCTAGACAGGCAGAGTGCATGTGACCCCTGGAGCATGAACAATAGTGAACTCTGGTAACTGGCAGGGAAGAAATTGGGCAAAGAGCTGAGGTTAGCTGTGGTTCCTCTGGGTTTTGTCTCGGGTCCCAGTGCATCCCTGCCAGGAAACCTGAAAGCACTGTGGCAGCAGCACCTGCCTGACTCTTCCGCAGCCAAATTTGCTTTAGATGAAAAACATTTGCACAGGGGAGAAAAAAGCTCTTTTTTTTTTTTATCATACTGCTAATTACTTTGTACTTCTGTTCTCCATCTCTGTAACCCCAACTACAATTTTTCTTTAAAAAAAAAAAACACACTGGTAGAAACAAATCTCCAAAACTACTTGAAGTTGCTAAAGTTAACGTCCAGTAATGCCCACGATGTCCTTATTTCCCTCTCTAGATCAGACTTTAGAGTAAAAATAACAGCGCTAGCAAAGGAAAAGAAAAACAGTACGTGGGAAGGGAGGCGCTTTTTCATGATATGTAGAGTTGATCGTTTTAATGAATAAAGAATTTCAAGTAAAAATAGGTGATTTGTATATGTGATCTTATTGTTAGTTTTATAATACTGTTCTCCAATATATTCAGGATATCACATCTGAAATTCATTTTTCATAAATGTTGTGGTACAGTTGACCCTTGTACAACATGCATTCAAGCTGCACAGGTCCTCTTATATGTGAGGTTTTTTGTTTTTAATAGTAAATATCCAAAGTACTATATAATCCATGGTTGGTTGAATATACATAGGAAGAACCTCAGATATAAAGGGATCACAGATATGTTGGACCAGCTATAAATTATGTGTGTATTTTCAACTGCATGGAGGGTCAGCACCCCTAAAACCCAGATGTTCAAGGGTCAATTGTATTTACATAAAATATTTTATGTGAGATATGAAGTCGCTCAGTCGTGTCCGACTCTTCGCGACCCCATGGACTGTAGCCTCCTCCGTCCATGGGATTTTCCAGGCAAGAGTGCTGGAGTGGATTGCCATTTCCTTCTCCAGGGGATCTTCCCAACCCAGGAATCAAACCTGGGTCTCCCGTATTGCAGGCAGATGCTTTACCGTCTAAGCCACCAGGGAAGCCCTTATGTGAGATAACCCATTAAGCCAACATCTTGTTCAATACTTAACAAATATCATTAACTTTTTTCTTCAGGTAAAGAATAGAGACCAGGAGAGCAAGGGTTCTTAGAAAGTATAATAGAAATTCTTTATATTTCCAAAAATAGAAAGTGCATGTCCAAGTTAAAATTGCATAAGCACTAAACTGTAAGCAGTTTTCCAGGAGTATTCATGAACTCAAAAACCAAGAATAAATAACAGACATTTTCTCAGAGCATGCACTGTCTCTTAGGTAAAAGCAATGCTTGCCCCCCCCCCATCTTGTTTCAGTCAGCTCTTCTTATTTTGGGGGGGAAGGGTGCCACATAGCATATAGGATCTTAGTTCCTTCAGCAGTGAGGGATTGAACCTGTGCCCTCTGCAGAAGAGGTGTGGCATCTTAACCACTGGACCTCCAGGGAAGTCCCCATCAGTCAGTTTTTAGAGTTGGTGTAAACTTTAAGCTTGAACCCGAGGCAGGGAGAAGGGGGAATGGTTCTGGATAATTCAAATGCATTACATTTTTTGTGCATGTTATTTCTATTATTATCAATCATGTGAGCTTCACCTCAGATCATCAGGCATTAAATGGCAGAGGCTGGGGACCCCTACTCTAGAGAAAAAAGTAATGCAGATTAAAGGGAGATAAGTGGATGTCATAGATTTGGTGTATTTTTTTTTCCAGAACTTTTATTTCCTGAGATATTTTCTTTCTACACAGCATATATTACCAAATGAATGAATTGATGTATCCTAAAAAGCATACATACACAAGTGAGTTTACAAAGCTCAATTCAATATCCTTATGATGTTTGTTTTCTATAATTTTACCTTTTATAATTGCCTTGATATTTTTTTTCTGTAATGAAGGTATCATTGTCATTGTTTTGTTGTTGGTGATGGCATGCAGTATAAACCCAGGTTTCATTCATTTATTCAACAAATAGTAATTGAGCCTTTCCTACATACCAGGGATTATTCCAGACATTTGGACTATCTCAATGAAAGAACACAAACCAAAATTCCTATATCTATGGGAGGGAGAGAGAGATAAAACATACAGACACAATAAACAAGCTATAAGTAACATGTTAGGCAGTAATAAATGCTCTAGCTCAGTGGTCTCCAACCATTTTGGCAGCAGGGGCCAGTTTTGTGGAAGAAAATTTTTCCACGGACTGGAGGCGAGGAGGAGGGGGAATGGTTTCTGGATGATTCAAGTGCATTACATTTATTGTGCATGTTATTTCTGTTATTATCATGTGAGCTCCACCTCAGATCATCAGGCATTAGATCCCAGAGGTTGAGGACCCTTGCTCTAGAGGAAAAAAATTAATGCAGATTAAAGGGAGATGAGTGGATGGATGTCATATTCTATAGGCTAAACAGTTCAGCCCTCCCTTGAGCCAAGACTTAAAGGAAGGACAGATAGAGTGAACAGCTGGTACAAAGGCCCTAGGGTGAGAGAGTCTTCCTGGGAATTTTGAGAAAGATCAAGGAAGCCATGTGGCTGGGGAAGAGGAAGGTAGGGGGACAGAATTTAGAAATTCACTCAGAGAGAAATACATTGAGGTGGGAGGAAATCAGATCATTTAGGATTGGTAAGCCACCTTGAGGACTATGACTTTATGCAAAGTGCAGACCATGTTTTGTGTTTTTAGAAGAGGATTGTTTTAATGGGACTCTCCTGTGATTGGAATAAATCATGGAAGTTATTTATGGAATAAATCATAATAGAAGAGAAGCCAGGAGACAGGTTGGAAGCTAGTTTAGTCATTTCTGCAAGAGATGTGAGGAACAGAACAGCTCTTAAAATTCCAGACATCATTTTGGAAGTAGAACAAAACTAGCTTGCCTGGATGTAGAGTGTGAGAGAAAGAGTCAAGAATTATGCTGAGATTTTTTTATCTGAGCCACTAGAAGAACAGATTTGATGGATCAGGTTTGGAGGGTGTAAGGAAAAGAGTTAAATTTAGGACAAGCTACACTTAAGATCCAAATGGAAAGGTCTAGCAGACTGTTAGGTCTATGAGTCTAGAGTTGGGAGTTGGAGCTGCATTAGCATGTAGAGAGTATTTAAAATCATGAGACTCGCTGAGATAATGTAGAGAGAGAACCATTAAGGAAGAAAATATGCCCAGTATTTGTAATCAGGGAAAGGAGACACAAGTGACAAAAACTGAAGAAAGGGCTTTGAGATAAAAAGAAAATTGAGGTGTCTTGGAAACCAAGGAAAATAAAAATGTATCACTAAGGAAGGAGCAATTGACCTGGGTGATATTGTTAGCAGGTAAAGCAGGATAAATACAGAGGATTGTCCACTAGTTTTAGCAACGTGAAAGACACCAGCAGGGTAGGCGGTATCATGTGTGAGGCCCGGAGCAGACTGAACATGTGGGGCCCCCTTGTCTAAAAATTGAGAATTTCAGGCTGGTAACATCAGAACACTCAGTGATGCTCCAGGCCCTGAGCAGCTGCACGGGTTATGTGCCCATGAAGCAAGCCCCAGTCAGTGGTGACATGGACTTGAGTACTTCATTTGGAGAGTGAGTGTGTCAGCCTGATGGAAGAAATTTAAGAGAATAGGAAGCAATTTGGAGACCTGAGCATAGAAACAATTTGGGGAGATTTGGTGTAAAAAGGATCAAACCAAAAAAAAAAAAAAAATGGTGATTACTGACAGATACTGAAATCAGTAGAAAGTTTTTTTAAGATGGGAGAAATAATATGTTTCTTAGCTAAGTGTGTGTGGAGTGGGGGGGAATTT
The DNA here is from genome assembly GCA_006408695.1 of Aepyceros melampus. Classification (NCBI taxonomy): domain Eukaryota; kingdom Metazoa; phylum Chordata; class Mammalia; order Artiodactyla; family Bovidae; genus Aepyceros; species Aepyceros melampus. The sequence goes on along the minus strand of SJXQ01012021.1, from coordinate 175,790 downwards.
ATTCATCTGCACCAGAGAGAGGAAAAAACAGTTCTATCATAGGTGCGTAGGTGAAAGAAGGTAGAATCTTATGCCCAAGTGGAAAGGAGGCTTTAGAAAAGAAGGGAGTTGTTCACCTTCATAGTCACATTTGGCAAAGGAGACGGTTTAGACACAGATGTCAGGGGTGTGGATGTGATTGTGGAGTTCCCCAGAAGCTTGATTTTCTCCATGAAATGTTTTTCTTGTGGCACTGCTATTCTGCTTATTACGCTAGTCAGAACTCCAAAGCATTCCATTCGGAAAAAAGGCAACTTTATACATTAAACAAGCCATTTTGCCTATATCTTAGTGGTGTTCAGATATTTGGATTAAGTCAAAAAACTGTCACTTGACTGAAAGTGAAAGTGTTAGTTTCTCAGTGTATCTGATCTTTGTGACCCTATGGAATATAGCCCTCCAGGCTCCTCTGTCCATAGAATTCTTCAGGCAAGAATATTAGAGTGGGTAGTCATTCCCTTCTCCAAGGGATCTTCTCGACCTGAAGACAGTATTTGATCTAAATTTAAACACTGCCCACATAAAAATTTCCCCCAACATGTTGATTTTAATTAGTTCAAAATATTATTTTTTATTTTAATCCTACTTTTCAAAAGATAGCATGCACTTAGTTATGCTAATTATGAACACCACAGGAAGGATAACATTCTTAGTTTTTCTTCATACCATCTAATAAATTCCTAATGATACCCCCAGTAAAATGCAGGTGTTTTACTAAATTTTCATTGTGGTTGTGATTGATTTTTTGAGTGAATGAATTCATGTTTGTTTAGTATTGATTCTGGACACAGAACAGTGCAAGACCAGTAAAAGAAATTAAAGAGGTTTAAGATTGGTGCATATTTCTGGATTTTTACACAATGGTCATGGGCATGCCTCAGAGATACTGCAGTTTTGGTTCCACAACACCACAATAAAGTGAATATTGCATAAAGTTTGTTTCCCAGTGCATATAAAATTTATCTGTGCTTTATACTGTAGCCTAAGTGTATGAATAGCAAGAAGAGATAAGAAAGACTTCCTCAGCGATCAATGCAAAGAAATAGAGGAAAACAACAGAATGGGAAAGACTAGAGATCTCTTCAAGAAAATTAGAGATAGCAAGGGAACATTTCATGCAAAGATGGGCTTGATAAAGGACAGAAATGGTATGGACCTAACAGAAGCAGAAGATATTAAGAAGAGGTGGCAAGAATACACGGAAGAACTGTACAGAAAAGAGCTTCAAGACCAAGATAATCACCATAGTGTGATCACTCACCTGGAGCCAGACATCCTGGAATGTGAAGTCAAGTGGGCCTTAGAAAGCATCACTACAAACAAAGCTAGTGGAGGTGATAGAATTCCAGTTGAGCTATTTCAAATCCTGAAAGATGATGCTGTGAAAGTGCTGAACTCAATATGCCAGCAAATCTGGAAAACTCAGCAGTGGCCACAGGACTGGAAAAGGTCAGTTTTCATTCCAATCCCAAAGAAAGGCAATGCCAAAGAATGCTCAAACTACTACACAATTGCACTCATCTCAAACACTAGTGAAGTAATGCTCAAAATTCTCCAAGCCAGGCTTCAGCAATACGTGAACCATCCCAAAGAAAGGCAATGTTAAAGAATGCTCAAACTACCGCACAATTGCACTCATCTTACACACTAGTAAAGCAATGCTCAAAATTCTCCAAGCCAGACTTCAGCAATACATGAACCGTGAACTTCCAGATGTTCAAGCTGGTTTTACAAAAGGCAGAAGAACCAGAGATTAAATTGCCAAGATCATCGAAAAAGCAAGAGAGTTCCATAAAAACATCTATTTCTGCTTTATTGACTATGCCAAAGCCTTTGACTGTGTGGATCACAATAAACTGTGGAAAATTCTGAAAGGGATGGGAATACCAGACCACTTGACCTGCCTCTTGAGAAATCTATATGCAGGTCAGAAAGATATATGCAGGTCAGGAAGCAACAGTTAGAACTGGACATGGAACAGACTGGTTCCAAATAGGAAAAGGAGTATGTCAAGACTGTATATTGTCACCCTGCTTATTTAACTTCTATGCAGAGTACATCATGAGAAACACTGGGCTGGAAGAAGCACAAGCTGGAGTCAAGATTGCCTGGAGAAATATCAATAACCTCAGATATGCAGATGACACCACCCTTATGGCAGAAAGTGAATAGGAACTAAAAAGCTTCTTGAAGAAAGTGAAAGAGGAGAGTGAAAAAGTTGGCTTAAAGCTCAACATTCAGAAAACTAAGATCGTGGCATCTGGTCCCATCACTTCATGGGAAATAGATGGGGAAACAGTAGAAACAGTGTCAGACTTTATTTTGGGGGGCTCCAAAATCACTGCAGATGGTGATTGCAACCATGAAATTAAAAGATTCTTACTCCTTGGGAGGAAAGTATGACCAACCTGGATAGCATGTTCAAAAGCAGAGACATTACTTTGCCAACAAAGGTCCGTCTAGTCAAGGCTATGGTTTTTCTAGTGGTCATGTATGGATGTGAGAGTTGGACAGTGAAGAAAGCTGAGTGGCAAAGAATTGATGCTTTTGAACTGTGGTGTTGGAGAAGACTCTTGAGAGTCCCTTGGACTGTAAGGAGATCCAACCAGTCCATTCTAAAGGAGATCAGTCCTGGGTGTTCTTTGGAAGGAATGATGCTAAAGCTGACACTCCAGTACTTTGGCCACCTCATGTGCAGAGCTGACTCATTGGAAAAGACCCTGATGCTGGGAGGGATTGGGGGCAGGAGGAGAAGGGGACGACAGAGGATGAGATGGCTGGATGGCCTCACTGACTCGATGGAAGTGAGTTTGAGTGAACTCTAGGAGTTGGTGATGGACAGGCGTGCTGCAATTGGGAGGTCGCAAAGAGTCAGACACAACTGAGTGACTGAACTGAACTGAAGTGTACAATAACATTGTGTCTAAAAAACAAAGTACGTGCCTTAATTAATACTTTATTGCTTAAAAAAATTCTAACCCTCATGAGTCTTCAGTAAGTCATAATCTTTTGCAAGATAACATCAAAGATCACTGATTACAGATCACCTTAACAAATATAATGAAAAAGTTTAAAATACTGCAAGAATTACCAAAATGAGCCACAGAGACACAAAGCAAGAAAATGTGGTTGGAAAAATGGTGCCAATAGAGTTGTTTGTGGCAGGGTTGCCATAAACCTTCAATTTGTAGAAAACAGTATCTGCCAAGTACAATAAAGCAAAGGGCAATAAAATAAGATATGCCTGTACAGTGATTAAATGTTAATGTTGCTTAGTTATAAATCTTTTCTCATATTGGTGTCTTTTCTGTACTTTAGTTGCTGCATTTCATTTCATTGTTTATTTTAATACCCTTGATAAAAAGTCTTCCCATTATCTTATTGAAATTTTTGGAGAAACTTATCTTTTATTCCCCTATGACTTTTAAAAATGAAGATAATATATTCAGTGGAAAGTCTTTAGTATTTTATAACAATACAACTTTTAAGTAACTTCTTAATTAACAGAGTAGCTTCTAAGAAAGCACTTCAGGAATGACACCTTACTGAAGGTGTCTAATAGAGTAAAGGGCTTCCTGGGTAGCGCTAGTGGTAAGAACCTGCCTGCCAATACAGGAGACATAAGAGACGGGGGTTTGATCCCTGGGTCAGGAAGATCCCCTGGAGGAGAGCATGGCAATCCTCTCCAGTAATCTTGCCTGGAGAACCTCATGGGCAGAGGAGCCTGGCAGGCTCCAGTCCATAGCGTCACAGAAAATCGGACAGGACTGAAGGGATTTAGCATGCACACGAGCTAATAGAGTGAAAACCAAAACTTGAAAACAGAGAGCAAGTGAACATAAACGGCCCACAGAGGTATTATACAATGAAATTGGTTTTGTTTTTCCTACAGTGTATTGCTCTTTAACTTGTAATCTTCAATCAGCTGATGCAATGTTAACAATGAGTTTTCCTTGCCAACAGCAGCTGTCCTTGCTCTGTAATCCAGCAATCATACTTCCTGTGTGCATGCAAACATGAGCTACAGGAAGTCTCTCCATAGGCAATGGCAGATCTTCACCATCATTGGCAAGCAGGATTAGAGTAGGTGCCTGATGCCCTTATATGACTGACCGATGATGGCAATTTCAGTATTTTCAAATGCAGTGGAAAAACCTCTTTTTCTGAATTGATGCCAGCTGGCTCTGATTTCCCAGACAATCTCATATTTTAAGACCACAGTTAAGCTTTCCTTGACATGTTTGGTTGAAGCTGTCCACAGAAAAATCATGGGGAAACGTTTCTCACTTGATGCCTTTGTGTCCTCGGCCATCTAGTCTCCTCTCCAACAACATCACCTTACTAGCATCTTAACATCCAAAAGGAAATGAAACATCATTTACTTTTGAAGACATTGGATTCTGGATAATGCACAGTTTTCTTTGCCATTTTAAACCTTATGTCATGGACATGACTGAAGTGACTTAGCAGCAGCAGCAGCAGCAAGAAACTACAAGTTTGGTACAAACAACTTTCAGGAGCATTTTCTTTGATTGAAATCAATGAGCTGAACTTAACAGACTCTAAGCAGACATATTTTCATTTCAATTAAGTTTTAAAATAAATGCTTCATTTTAACAAGGCCCACTCCTGAATGTCTTTTTGTCTTTTTGACTATAGTCACATGCACTCAAGTGCTGAGGCTGCCAAAACTTCCTCTTTTTAACCTTTCTGCCCCCAACCACTTTAACCTCAAAAACAAACTCTAAAATGTTTTTAACTTAACAAAAATTGTTCTTTTCAAGACAAACAACAATGCGCAACTCTGTTGATACCTAAATTCAGTTATAGAATGGTCTTTTACAAAGAAATATATTTTTAATATTTCTTAGAGGTATAAACAACAAACTAAATAGTACTGCCTATAGACACACACCATTGTCCCTGATGGTTTTTGAAACTGATCTCTTTAAGATGGACTAAGGAAATATAAATCAACATTTTGTAAGCATTAATACATTCAGTCATGTTTTAAGTTTCTTTGATTTGAAAGGAAGACATGAAAGACAACAAAACAACAAAAAGCTTCACCTTAAAATTGTTTTAACTTGATTATTTCTTTTCTGGGCACAATTTTCTTGGAATTCTTGGGGAAATGTTATAAACAGTTCCCATAAAATCAGACTTGAGGTACGATAATGAATATTTAGGATCCAATCAGCCATCAAGAGATTCTTTATTTTCCTTTTTAAAATTGTGTTTTTCCATTTTTCCCCTAAGGGCATGTTTGCTTATTGACTATGTTTATTAATATAAATAAATACATGCTGTTACTTTGCATTTTGGTGAATCAGTTTGCATATAATCACTCATTTACCACTTACCAAACATGCAAAGTTTACAAAAACGGATAACCAAGACAGTCTACTCTGTCTTACTATAAACTTAAAGAGCCAAGGCTGGCAGGTTCTTCAGGGCTTCTATATTCTTTCAAAGAATTGAGCTCTGCAGCGTCTAGGACCTGTTCATTTCCTATTTCCCAGATGACTAAATCAACCTGGCCTTATCCACAAATATTTCTAGAAACTCTGTTGGTTATGGGCACCATCTTTACAGGGGATCCTCAGGTATGTGTTCCATCATAATGGATTTAGTGGTAAAGAGAATAACTAGATCATTATTTAATTTTCAGATAGTCAAAACATAACTTCAAAATGTAACAAACAACAAAAACATTCTCAGAGGCAGAGTGAATACAAGCAAAAGATTTAACTAACTCATTAAAGCAGGAACCAGCAATATGACAAAGCTGGTTCAAAAAAGGATATGAAAGACTTGAGAGGGGGGAACGAATGATGAAATAAGGTTGCTAAATTAGATGCAAATATTTCATATTCTATTTAGCAATAATGATTATAACTTTTTGGGTTTTCTTCATTACTGGGTAAGAATCATTGGCCTTTCTTCTGGACAAAAACATATTATGACTGATCATTTTTCTAAAGGTAATGTTGCTGCTGCTGCTGCTAAGTTGCTTCAAAATAGCAATAATAGTTATACTATCTTGGAGAGTAGGTAATAAACCTTTTATTTAGATCATGGCTTGAAAGTTCAATCAGTTATTTTTGCCCCATTTACAAATTTAGTTATTTTTTTCTTAACAAAATATAGAAAAACCTGAAAAATGAAAACATTTTTATCTTTCCACAATATATACTTTCTAAAAATAAAAGTTCCTTCTCCCTGTGAGTTGTTATGAATTACAGTTATATTAAACAACATGAATGGAGAATTTTCTAGAATTATAATTGCAATTAAATTTCATAATTTAAGTCAGATTACTCAAGATTTCTGTGATCAGTTATTTAAATAATCACAAATGGAAAAAAATATTATAAAGAAAAAACCTAGCATATTTGAAATATATTTATGGGGAAGCATAAACAGGTAATTTTTATGTTTTAAGTAAGTGATGTCTCATGGAAATGTCACGGAAGACTAAAATTCAAAAAAACTTACCTTCTCTCACTGTATATTTTCTAAATCACTATAGCTTCCTTCTTTTCCCAAGCACAAGGAATGTACAAAAAATTCTCCTTTGGACAAAGGAGGATATTTACAATATTTCTCTTAGGAAATTACAACAAAATAGTTCTTACACCCACTATTATTTATCCCTATTTCTGCTATTCTAGCCATTATTTTTTAAATAAGGGACTAATGCTACAGATTCTAATTACAGGCAATGTCTTCTCCAACCACTTGACTTTGGTCTATTTCAGAAAACTTTTCTATATCTACCAGAAGAGGGCAGGGAAGGGAAGAGGAGGTAAAACTATACTAGAACAACCTTGCTGGTTAATCAGAGAAGTCAGAGCTCATTTCTTCTTTGTTCTTAGCTTCTAGAATTGCATCTAGTAATAGTGAGCATTCAATAAGCATTTTTTTTTTTTTTTTTTTTAGATAAAATGGAACCACTGGTTCATGGCTCTAAAAATGTCTCCGGGAGNAAGTCAGAGCTCATTTCTTCTTTGTTCTTAGCTTCTAGAATTGCATCTAGTAATAGTGAGCATTCAATAAGCATTTTTTTTTTTTTTTAGATAAAATGGAACCACTGGTTCATGGCTCTAAAAATGTCTTCCGGGAGAAGAGGTTTTAACAAAAAAGAGTAACATTTGGGGAGTATTTGGGGATTAAAAGTCTTTAGAATTGCTTTTCTCTTTTCAATTTAGTACCTACTGAAAGTATCTTAAACATAATAGTCAATGAACAAAATACTTATTGATTAAATCATGAAGGGTTAAGGATTGAGGGTATTTAAGCAAGAACTTTGAATGGAGGGGACCAATCTCAATCACAAAAATAAACACATGAGAAATTGCCAAACCTGTTTGTTCTTGATTTCTTTCTTTTCTTTTTTCTAACTGAAATGTATTTGATGTACAATATTACATGTCACAGGTGAGCTATATGGTGATTCAGATTTTAAAGGCTGTATCCTGGTGGCTCAGTGGCAAAGAATCCGTCTGCCAAGCAGGAGATGCAGGTTTGATCCATGAGTCAGAAAGATCCCCCTGGAAAAGGAAATGGCAACCCACTCCAATATTTTGCCTGGGAAAGCCTATGGACAGAGGAGCCTAGGGGCATTGCAAAGAGTCGGACTTAGCTACTAAAGAGGAAATGATACAACTCAGCTTATACTCCATGCATTTGTGAAGTAAACTCCATAAAAACGCATAGCTGACCTTGTTATTCAGGTATTGAAAAGCTTCGCACTTCCTGCTTGTTTTACAGGATAAAACACAAGTCTATTTGCATTGTAAAACCTTCAATGCCTGGCCCCCATAGATCTTGACAGCTCATCACATATTGCTCCTTAGTGGAAAGACACTGATGCTCATTTCACAAGCACAGTGGGGACTCCTGGAATCTATATCATGACTTTTGATGCTGCCTCTGATAGGAGCGTCCTTCCCACATTTATTTGCCTGTCTTCCTCATTACTGAACTGTCAAGACTCAGATCAGGAACAATCTCAAGCATGACTTCTCTGAACACAGTACCAAAAATTCCCCTCCTCTGGATTTCCTGGCACACACCTCTTCCTTCGCTCACATCATACTGATAGTCATCCCCACCAAGAATTCACTTGAAATGTGGCCCATATGACTGAACAACTGATTATTTTTTTTCATTTTACTGAAATTAAATAACCACATGTGGCTGGTTGTTGTTGTACAAGGCAGTGAAGCCCTAGATTATTCAAATAGCGCTGCTTTTATTGCTGTTGTTTTATTTGNGAGAAGAGGAGTCAACTAAGGGAAATCATTTAGAAGCTAATTTTGACCAATGAGGAGGACTGGATGGTAAAATTAATCAGATGCAAAACTTGAAAAAGGATATTAAAATACCATGAAAATGTTAACCCAAAGAGGGCTAGTATGGCTAAGCACAATATGCTTTAAGGTAAAAAGCACAATTAGAAGAAAACAAAATGTTCTCTACATAATAATGAAAGTAATAATAGAAAAATACCAAAATTTAAAATCATCTTGTACCCAAGAACACATCTCAGAATACAACTGAGGCAATTATTTGGAGAAATTAAAAAATGTACTACCAAAGTGGGACATTTAAAAAAATTACATTTTCTCCAGTAATTGGAATATTCGGCAAATAGTCTATAAGAACACAGGCAATTTGAACATATCAGTTAACAAATTTGGCGTGAAGACACATGTGTAGAACAGTGCATGCCAAGATTAAACACTACACAATGTTTCAAATTCACAAGACAGATTTACATAAACATTATCAAGCATCAAATAATAAAATGAGTCTGAAATAAATACCAAAGGATAGGTAACACGTAGAGCACATTATTAATGATAAAGCAGTGCACTTACAGACAATTTTAAAAATAAAGAAACACATCTAAAAAGTTTAGAAAGCATTTCTAAATAACTAGTAAATAAAAAAATAATAGAAGTTAGAATAAGTTTCAAATATTTAAATATGAAAATGCCACATGTTAAAGCTTTGTGAAATAAGCTAAATCTTTATAAATTTTACCGCGCTACACAACTTTTTTTGATATGAGTATTCAACATGATGAACCAAAAATTTTTGCTCAAATTCATTATCCAAATCAAAACTCTTTATTAAAAATCTACATTTATACACCTGGAAAAAAAAATTTTTGAATTTGTACACTACCCATGGTCATAGAAAGCAATGTGTCTCCTAAGGATAGTATTTTAATCTCCTATTATTTTAAATGTTAAAAATAAATAAATAAATTTTTTAAAAGGGGGAAAAAAAAAGATTCTGCCTAACCGTTACATGTTCCCACATATTCCCTGGGCATTATAGTTTTCTTATGCAAGCAATTGGGTTCGGTTAAAATTAACCTATTATTTCACTATTTTAATATGCTAGAACATATTCTTTGTAATGTACACTTTACAAGTATTGTTTGTATCGGATTAAGAGTCATCACTGAACAGTGAAAATAGTGGAATAAATGGTTTTAAATGCTTTCTACTATAGAATAGCTTAGAGTAGAATAGAATAGCTTAGAATCAAGAAAGCTTCAGTGGGACTTCCCTGGTGGTCGTGGTTAAGAATCAGCTGCCAGTGCAGGGTACATGGGTGCAATCCCTGTCCAGGAAGCTCCCATAAGCTGTGGGCAACATAGCCCATGAACCACAGCTACTGAGCACACACACCCTGGAGACCATGCTCTGCAACGAGAGAAGCCTGTGCACCGCAGCTGGAAGGGAGACGCCACCCACCGCAACTAGAGAAAGCCTGCACACAGCAACGAAGACCCAGCAAGCCTCTGCCAAAAGGTGTGCTTAACTACATGCAAGCCCCTTCACTAAAATCAGATATAATACTGACCTTTCCCTTACCCCTTCTGAGCAGTTCCTCAAAGCGATCTCCTCATTTTGCCTCAAATAAATCTTAACTCTCAACTCTCACATTGTGCATTTTACTTTTCAGCTGACACTCAGAAAAACAAGGTTAGCTTAGCATTGGGGAATCAATTAATGTTATTTACCATATTTATAGAACAGAAGGGAAAACACTATGACCGTCTCAATCAGTGTAGAAAAAAAACACTTGAAAATTTAATACTAATTCATGATTAAAATTTCCCACTAAGAGCAGAAGATAATTGCTTTAAATTGATAGAGTATTAAAAAAAAAATTAGACCTAGCATCTTGCTTAATAAGGAAAAACAAAAAATATTTTGCCCCAAGGTGGGAACACCAGAAGACAAGAACAGCCAGTTACTACTGCATTAATCTTTGTACTGGAAGTCCTAGTGAGTCAGTAAACCAAGGGAAAAAATATGTGCTAGAAAGAAAAAAGTAAATTATCTTTTCCTAGAGGATATTTTTGTACTTATAAAACATCCTTAGGAATCTACAAAGAGCTACTAGAACTAATATATGATTTTAGTAGGTAGCAGGTAAAAAATGAGTTTTGTGTTTGTATAAATCAGCAATATTTTGAAAATGAAATTTTAAAATTACCATCGATATATATACAAGCAGCCCATGCAGCTCAATACCAGAAATATTAACAACCCAATCAAAAATTGGGCCAAAGAACTAAACAGACAGTTCTCCAAAGAAGACATACAGATGGCTAACAAACACACGTAAAGATGCTCAACATCACTCATTATCAGAGAAAATGCAAATCAAAACCACAATGAGGTACCATTTCGATCCAGTCAAAATGGCTGCGATCCAAAAGTCTACAAGCAGTAAATGCTGGAAAGGGTGTGGAGAAAAGGGAACCCTCTTACACTGTTGGTGGGAATACAAACTAGTTCAGCCACTATGGAGAACAGCANAACATCCAGATTGGGGAAAAGAGAAATGAAATCGTTCTATTATCAGATGACATGATGTTACATATAGAAAATCCTAAAGAATCCACTAAAAAAGATTAAAACTAATAAATAAGCTAAGTAAAATTGTGGCACAACATATACCAAATCAATTATACAATAATAACAATATTATACAACATACAATAACAATATAACAATAACCTACCTCCCAACAGTTAAGAAAAACTTTTATTTACAAGGTCATGTAAGTTGTAATAACAGAATAAAATACTTAGGTCTAAATTAAACCAAAAAAGAGAACTTCTGTTCAGAAAACTACATATTTCTAAAAGAAACTAAAGATCTAAATAAGTTGAAAGATGGCCCATATTCTTAGATTGAAAGTCTTATTGTTAGGATTGCAGTATTCCCAAATTTGTTCCATGGACTCAATATGTTTCCTATAAGAATCCAGTTGACCTGTACAAAAATTGATGAGCTGATTCTAAAATTCATATGGAAATTCAAAAGGCCTAGAATAGTAAGACTAATCGTGAAAACGAAGAACAAAGATTTAAACTTTCCAAATTTAAAACTCAATATGCAGCTACAGAAATCAAGACAATGAGGTACTGTTATGAGGACAGCCACATGGATAAATGCAATAGAATTGAGAGTCAAGAAATAAACCCTTCCATTTATGACTAATTGATTTTCAACAAAGATGCCAACAGTGAATGATTTGGGGATAATTGGATATACACATGCAAAATAAAGAAGCTGAGCTATTGCCTCACACCAATACAAAAAATTAACTCAAAATCTATCAAAGACCTAAGTGTAAAAGCAAAAACATTAAAATTCTCAGAAGGAAATTTAGGTATTAATCTTTATGATCTTGAATTATGCAATGGTTCTTAGAATACCAAAAGCGTAATCAACCAAAGAAAATATAGATAAAAGGAACAGAGTTATGAATGAGCTGTGAAACATCTTCAAGAAGCCTAATATATGTAAAATTGGGGAGGAAAATGAGAGATGCAAAATATTAAAGAAATTACATCTAAAATATTTTTAAACTTGATGAAGACTATAAACCTACAAATTAAAGAAACTCAATGAATTATAAACACACACATAAATGAAGAAAACTATACAAAGAAAATAAAATGATTTAAAAACACTTAGAAAAATGTTAAAAATGCCCATGGATAAAAAGAGTATTACATACAACTGCAAAGATGAGAATGACAGCAGATTTCTTGGAAACAATACAAGCAGAAGACAGTGGAATAGTATCTTTACAATAATGAAAGAAAAAATTGTCACCTAGAATTTTACCCTCGGTGAAAATCCCTTTCAAAACAAAAGTGGAATGAAAACTTTTTCTGACATAAAATAGATCAAAGAACTGCTTCAGACTGTTATACAAGAAAAGTTACAAGGAATCCACCAGGTGGAAGGAGATGATAACAGATGGAAAGCTGGATCTACATAAGCCATGAACAAGACTGAGACTAGTAAACATGCAAGAGACAACAGATCATTAGTTGCTATGGCTGGGATGGATCCCAGGGAAAAGCTGGAAAGAGATATTACAATGAAATTTGAGGAAATTTGGAGAATGATGGATATGTTCATTGTCTTTATTATGGGAAACGGATTCATGAAAGTATTACTTGACAACACCTAACAAATTATGCACCTTTACTATGTACAGTTTATTGCATATCAATTATGGCAAGGTAAGTCAGTTAAATAAACAGAAAAAAACTGAGTTGCCAATGAGATATTCAAGTATATCAGATTTAGATTAGAACAGTACAACAGGTAGCCCATTAGATATAAGGGTCTGTAACTCAAGATTAAGGACTAGACTTTCAGAGTTATTTGTGTTCTGATATTCTTTGATTTGGGCTTTCTAGGTGGTGCTAGTGGTAAAGAATCTACCTGCCTATGCAGGAGATGCAAGAGACACGGGTTCCATCCCTGGGTCAGGAAAGAAACGGCAACTCACTCCAGGATTCTTGCCTGGAAAAATTCCACAGACCGAGGAATCTGGTGGTCTTTATTCAAGTATATCAGATTTAGATTAGAACAGTACAACAGGTAGCCCATTAGATATAAGGGTCTGTAACTCAAGATTAAGGACTAGACTTTCAGAGTTATTTGCGTTCTGATATTCTTTGATTTGGGCTTTCTAGGTGGTGCTAGTGGTAAAGAATCTACCTGCCTATGCAGGAGATGCAAGAGACACGGGTTCCATCCCTGGGTCAGGAAAGAAACGGCAACTCACTCCAGGATTCTTGCCTGGAAAAATTCCACAGACCGAGGAATCTGGTGGTCTATGGTCCGTGGGATTGCAAAGAGTCAGATATGACTAAACAAAGCAAACAAACAAAAAAGAGTCTTTGAATTGTATAAGACCATCATGTTTAGGGGGCTTCCCAGGTGGCACTAGTGGTAAAGAACCTGCCTGCCAATGCAAGAGACTTAAGAGATGAGGGTTTGATCTCTGGTTTAGAAAGATTCCCTGGAGGTGGGCATGGCAAGCCACTATAGTTTTCTTGCCTGGAGAATCCCATGGAGAGAGGCACCTGGTGGGCTATAGTCCATAGAGTTGCAGAGTTGGACATGACTGAAGTAACTTAGCACACAAGCACACATCTTGCTTAGAAGCCTGTGTGTAGAGTCAGTCGGCCTCACCTTAAACACTGCCTTTGCTATGTACTAGGCTTGTGACTTAAAATTATTCCAAAAAATTCTCCATACTCATCTACAAATAAGCAGAATAATAATATGGATATCACAGATTCATTATATGAAGTCCTCAATAAACACTATACAAACAACAGCAACAAAAGTCTTGGGAGTGAATTCGAGTTTATCTTGGAAGCAACATGTTAAAGCAGTGATTCATATCCTTTTTTTATTACTTACATCCTAAGAAGACTTTTTTATTCAAATTTAATTGCTTTACAATGTTGTATTAGTTTCTGCTGCTGCTGCTGCTGCTAAGTCGCTTCAGTCGTGTCCGACTCTGTGCGACCCCATTTACGGCAGCCCACCAGGCTCCTCCATCCGTGGGATTTTCCAGGCAAGAGTACTGGAGTGGGCTGCCATTGCCTTCTCTGTATTACTTTCTGCTGTACAGCAAAGAGAATCAACCACACGTATACCTGTATCTCCTCCTTGTTACCACAGAGCATTAAGTAGAGTTCCCTGTGCTCTATGGTAGGTTCTCATTAGTTCTCTGTTTTATAGATAATAGTGTATATAAGCAACCCACTCCAGTGTTCTTGCCTGGAGAATCCCAGGGACGGGGGAGCCTGGTGGGCTGCCGTCTATGGGGTCGCACAGAGTCGGACACGACTGAAGCGACTTAGCAGCAGCAGCAGTGTATATATGTCAATCCCAAACTCCTAATTCCTCTCACCCCTCTTTTCCCCCATTGGTATCCATACCTTTGTTCTCTATATCTGTGTCTCTATTTCTGCTTTGCAGATAGGTTCATCTGTACCTTTTTTCAGACTTCCCTAGTGGCTCAGTGGTAAAGAATCCACCTGCAATGCAGGAGATGCAGGAGACAAGGGTTCGATCCCCGGAGAAAGGAACGGTAACCCACTCTATATTCTTGCCTGGAGAATTCCACGGACAGAGGAACCTGGCAGGCTACAGGCCATGGGCTTGCAAAGAGTCAGACATGACTGAGTGACTAGTAAACTAAATTTAGTCTGGTAATCATGTTCAATATCTGCATATATCAGACCTTTATGTTGTATACCTAAATCTGGTACAGTGTTTATGTCAGTTATAGCTCAACTTTAAAAAAGGAAAAATACAGGCTTTGCCTTTTCATTTACCTATGGACAGCTTATCTTCGACAAAGGAGGCAAGAATATACAGTGGATTAAAGACAATCTTTTTAACAAGTGGTGCTGGGAAAACTGGACAACCACTTGTAAAAGAATGAAATTAGATCACTTTCTAACCCCATACACAAAAATAAACTCAAAATGGATTAAAGATCTAAACATAAGACCAGAAACTATAAAACTCCTAGAGGAGAACATAGGCAAAACACTCTCTGACATAAATCACAGCAGGATCCTCTATGATTTCTCTCATTTTTCTAAGCACAGTAGAAAAAGCGATTGTTATGCTGAACATTAGGAAACTGGTCAAAATTTTCTTATATTAAATTCAGTGTTAAATGTGCATTCTGGTGTCATGGTTTGGTGGCAGTGAGCTACAAATGACATAAGGATATAAAAAGACTTCTTCATATATAAAAGGCTCCATAAAGCTCTATCTACAGGAAGACAGACTGACATATCTTATGTTGATACAAGGATCTTCTACTAGAAAAAGTGTGAATTCTTACAAATTATAGATGCATAAAGATCACACGTACCCACCTCTGAGTAGCTGAGCAGGAGAATATCCCTGTTGCGTGAGGATGGAAGAGGAATAGGTGAGACCAGGAGAAGATGCAAAAGACTATCTAATCACTTGCTCCACCTCTCTTAGGAGTTTTAACCTGATGCAAAAAAAAGATACTATAAGCCACATATTGGTTAGCCTTCAGTTTTATCCTCCAAAGTACAAAAGTTCACGTTTCATCCTGTGTGGGAGGATAATGGCTTAGACTTAAAAGGAAAATGAGCCAGTTAGCTTCTGTTTGAATTAAAAATCTCCTGTACAAGTAGTACAAGAGACTTACCTAAATTACCTGCCCAGGCAGAGAAGGAGATGCTAGAACAGAGATAATGGAAATCTGGATAATTGGTCAAAAAAAAAAAAGGCCATTTCTGTTCTGTCTAGCACAGAAGTCTTCAAAGTGCAGTCCTGGGACCACAGTATCAACATCACTCATGAACCTGTTAGAAATGCAAATTCTTGGACCCTAACCCCAAACTCCATGCATGCGTGCTTCTACCGACTCTTTGTGACCCCATGAACTTTAACCCTCCAGGCTCTTCAGTCCATGGGATTCTCCAGGAAAGAATACTGGAAGTGAAGTAAAGTGAAGTCGCTCAGTCGTGTCCGACTCTTTGCGACCCCATGGACTGTAGCCTACCAGGCTCCTCGGTCCATGGGATTTTCCAGGCAAGAGTACTGGAGTGGGCTGCCATTGCCTTCTGCGGAAGAGAAGTGAAGAGGGGCTCATTTCTCCAGAGGCCAAAGTGGGAAGCTGAGAAGAGAAAAATTATTCTAACTGGGAAGAAGTTGACTGTTTATCTGAACATAAGGTCCACTCCAGCACCTGTCCATTGGTAAAATGTGAATGATTTAAGATTCGATGATTGTGTAAATTTGCCTTTGATTTCCGGCCACTTCGACCAGGGTTCTGAAAGATGCAGGATCATTTTTTAGTTGATAATGAAATTTTAGTTAAAATGAAACAAAGCAGAGCTGTTTTCTTGTCATTTCTTCTCAAATATCTAAAAAAAAAAAATTTAATATTGCAAAGTCTTCAAAGTTTAATGTAAAGGTACCTCTTATGCCAGTACGTTTCAATTTGAAAAAAAGAAAAGAAAAAGTGTATTCATTCTAAGTACATAGAAATCAGGAGACAGAAGACAATAGCCTGAATAAACAAACATATACATAAACGTTTAAAGACAAGCATTTTAAGCCAATTTTTGCACATCATTCCTTCATCAAATATTCAACCCTGGGTTGGGAAGATCCTCTGGAGAAGGAAATGACTACCCACTCCAGTATTCTGGCCTGGAGAGTTCCATGGACTGTAATAGACAGTCCTTGGGGTCGCAAAGAGTCAGACATAACTGAGCGACTTTCACTCACCAGTTTCTTAATAGAATGAATGAGGGTTCATTCTGTGGCAAAAGATAAGTTGCTAAAGAATAGTTAAGAAATAGAAGTCAGGTTAAAAAAATGAATTTAAAATTGAATAATCCTAAAAGTTGTTGCATAAAAATCCATCCTTCAGGATTCAATGAACCCTTGGAATGCATTTTCTGCATCTTGCTGGTTGTGCAGAATTTTCCCTGCAAAAAGTTGTTGAGATGCTTGAAGAAGTGGTAGTCGGTTGGTGAGAGAGAGAGGTCAGGTGGGTATGGCAGATGAGGCAAAACTTCATAGCCCAATTCATTCAAATTTTGAAGCATTGATTATGCAATGTGTGGTTGGCTGTTGTTTCAGAGAAGAATTAGGCCCTTTCTGTTGACCAATGCTGGCTGCAGGCATTGCAGTTTTTGGTGCATCTCATCAGTTGGCTGAGCATACTTCTCAGAAGTAATGGTTTCACCAGGATTTAGAAAGCTGTAGGGATCGGACTGGCAGCAGACCACCAAACATTGACCATGACCCTATTTTTGGTGCAAATTTGACTTTGGGAAGGACTTTGAAGTTTCTTCTGGGTCCATCGCTGAGCTGGTCATTGCTGGTCGTCATTTAAAATATACTTGTTCTCGCACATCACAATCTGATTGAGAAATGGTTTGTTGTTGTTGCATTGAAGAAGAGAAGATGACATTTCAAAATGATGATTTTTTTGATTTTTAGTTAGTTCATGAGGCACCCACTTATTGAATTTTTTCACCTTTCTAGTTTGCTTCAAATGCCAAATGACCATAGAATGGCCGATGGTGAGCTCTTCAGCAACTTCTCATGTTGTAAGAGGATCAACTTCAGTCACGGTCCTCAATTGATCGTTAACTTTTGATGGCTGGCCACAACACTTCTCATTCTCAAGGCTCTCTTCTCCTTTGAAAAACCCCTTCCACCACCACTGCGCCATACATTCATTAGCAGTTTGTGGGCCAAATGCATTATTGATGGTGTGAGTTGTCTCCATTGCTTTATGACCCATTTTGAAATCGAATAAGAAAATTGCCTGAATTTACTTTTTGTCTAGCATTTCCATGGTCTAAAATACATGTAAAATAAATAGCAAGTGATAATTCATTAGCAAAAACATAAAACAATAAATGCACATTAAAATTATGTAAAACATAATCACCTTTATTTAAGAATGTATTGCAAAATCAAATATCAAATTTCAAAAATGCAAAACTGCAATTACCTTTGCACCAACACAAGTACACTGTTAAAACATGTTTCTTAGGAGTTAGAGCATGGGTGAACCATATCTAGATGCAGAACCAGTGCTGCAAAGCACTTCACAACCAAAATCATGTAGAAGAAATATTTTATTTGAAGCATCATTATCTACTCTTAAAGTAGGATAACATTTTTTACCTGTGGAAGTTTCTTTTTTCTCTTATACTTCTCCTTCTTACTTTATCCCTTCAAGTAGATAGTGAACCCATTACCTTAGAGAAAGAAAGCAACATGTCAAAAAGTAGAAAAAAGTGGTATCTTCAGGGCTTTTGATTTCCAAACATTTGATTTCCAATCTCCTTCAATCCACTAAGGAGATTTTACTTGATGCCTTTAAAGCAAACAGAGGGATAAATTTTTCTGCCCTGGATGAAAAGAGATGGAGCAGAATTATTGAGAAGCAGGACATAAGAAGAACCTGGAGG
This sequence comes from Aepyceros melampus, assembly GCA_006408695.1. Lineage (NCBI taxonomy): Eukaryota > Metazoa > Chordata > Mammalia > Artiodactyla > Bovidae > Aepyceros > Aepyceros melampus. The sequence continues at coordinate 157,411 of SJXQ01012021.1, read as the reverse complement.
AAGGAATCCTAAACTTGGGAGCCCAGGAAAGTCCAGGGCAGCACTAAGACCTTAGAAAGGTATAGTGTATCTAGATAGAGTTGTTCAGATAGCTTCTCAGGTATTTTCATGTTCTAGTAAGGTTAGAAGGTAGTGGGATTATTTCTTTGCCATCAAGCCATGTGTTCAAGGACTGATGGTTTATAGATCCTAAGAGTTTGAGGCTGATCCCAATCAAATGCCTTGTGAAAGTGAAAGTCACTCAGTCCTGTCTGACTCTGCGACCCCATGGACTATACATTCCATGCAATTCTCCAGGCCAGAATACTGTAGTGGGTAGCCTTTCCCTTCTCCAGGTGATCTTCCCAACACAGGGATCGAACCCTCAAACTTAGAAGTCTAGGGAAAGTAGAAACTAAAATAACTAATTTTCAATAATGCCAACAGGATAGTTTATATTGTCACTGGTGTTAATTATCCAAGGAACCAGAGGTTCAATGCCAGCGTTTCTATGTGATAGAATTCTTGAAGGCAAGGTGATTCAGTGTGAGGAAATTAACAAGATGGCACCAGTCAGGCTGTCTTGCCCCATGCTCTCATGCCCTCTCGCCCCATGTTCTGGAAACAATGACTTTGCATGGTTGTGTAACAGCTGAGATCACTTAATGGCACTGAGCATGCACATTACGAGGTACTCGCTTGGCCACGGGCTAGTTTTGTTCTGTAAGAATATATAAGCTTCACCTGGAACAGCCCTGCAGGGATGTGTGCATTTATGTTACGTTATGTTATGTCTGCTGCTATGGCTGCTGCACCAGCCAGGAGAGAATAAATGTATCTGCAGTTCCTATGACTCCTTGAATTTTCTTCCAGCCTCTTAGCTTGCACCTTGCCTACCATGGGTTCAGCGAACAGTGCGCTCAGTGAGACACAGTGAGACAATCGGCACTGTGAACAGCATCAGCAAGGCATCCAAGGAGGCCCATTTGGGTTGCAACTTAATGCTGGAGAAAGTGAAGAGATCAGAGCTCTAGACAAAGGGGCTGAGGTCTGATGAGCACTTTATGACGGTAGCTTTGTTTGATCCTGTTTAAGAATCCAATTCCCTATCAAGGGTGAGTGTGTGGATTTAAAAAGTGTGCCTCGCATTCTTAAAAAAAAAAAAGTGTGCTATGCAGGGGCCAAATGGAAGAATAACCTATATCCTTCTCACTTAAGTTGTACTGGGGTGTTTGTTTAACTCACATTTCTTAAAACTTATTGGTGCTGAGTTGGACACAAGAATACAGTGTTGAGACGTGCTTTATGGGAAAAGCAGACAAATAAATGAACAGTTTCAATTTTTGTAATGAATGCAGAAGCAGTGAGAAGCCCTAGGTTTTTAGGGTACCTCTATAAACAGCATGGGCATATCAGGGATTGAAACAATGAGAGCTTTGAACTGATTCTTTTAGAACAAGTAGGAGTTCCTGAGGAGGGCACCAGAGCTTAAAGCAGAGGATGAAACATTTGCAAAACCAACATAGCTTAGAAAACTGGATGATGCTAGGGAGTTCGCTATTCCTGCAGTGTGAAACCTTTTTTTTAAAAATATAATTTTATTGATTTCTTTTTGTTTGTGCTGGGTCTTCGTTGCTGCCCGGGCTCTTCTCTAGTTACAGCGAGTGGGGGCTGCTCTCTAGTTGCAGTGTGTAGGTTTCCCACTGTAGTGGCTTCTCTTGTGGAGCATGGGCTCTCAAGCGTGTGCTTTAGTAGCTTTTGCAGCACGTGGGCTCCGTAGTTGTGGTTTCTGGGTTCTAGAGCACGGGCTCAATAGTTGTGGCACACAGGATTGGTTGCTCTGTGGTATGTGGGATCAGATGGAACCCGTGTCTCCTGCACTGGCAGGCAGATTCTTTACCACTGATCCACCAGGAAAGCCCTACAGTGGGAAGTCTTTACTCAAGAACCACCAGAGAGAAGGGAGTCAAGCAGGACGAGTCAAATCATAAACAGCCTTAACACCATGATGTCTCCTCAGGTGAAAGTCTGACTCAAAGAATTTTAAGATAACTGATAATCAGATTAACATTCCAGAAAGGTAAACTTCAGAGATAAAGCTGAACATTTTGTAGGTACAGAAATGCATGCGGACAGTGTAGTTGGAGACACTTGCATGCTTTAGGGAAGCAATGATGTGACCGTGTTTGGGGACATGAAGGCAGTGCCCTGAGGGTGAGGTGAACGTGGGAAATCAGTGAGGGAATGTTGAGGTTATGAGAGAAGGGAGTCAAGCAGGACGAGTCAAATCATAAACAGCCTTAACACCTTCATGATGTCTCCTCAGGTGAAAGTCTGACTCAAAGAATTTTAAGATAACTGATAATCAGATTAACATTCCAGAAAGGTAAACTTCAGAGATAAAGTAGAACATTTTGTAGGTACAGAAATGCATGCGGACAGTGTAGTTGGAGACACTTGCATGCTTTAGGGAAGCAATGATGTGACCATGTTTGGGGACATGAAGGCAGTGCCCTGAGGGTGAGGTGAACGTGGGAAATCAGTGAGGGAATGTTGAGGTTAAATAGTTCCAGCTGGGGTGAACAAGGGACTTCAGTAGAGTTGTTGCTGTTGTCCTACTCTTTGCAACCCCATGAATTTGCAGCACATCAGGCTTCCCTGTCCCCCACCAACTCCCAGAGTTTGCTCAAGTTCATGTCCATTGAGTCAGGGAAGCTATATAACCGTTTCATCCTCTGCTACCCTCTTCTCCTTTTGCCTTCAATCTTTCCCAGCATCAGGCTATTTTCCAATAAGTTGGCTCTTTGCACCAGGTGGCCATAGTATTGGAATTTCAGCTTCATCATCAGTCCTTCCAATGAATATCAGGGTTGATTTCCTCTAGGATTGACTGGTTGGATCTCCTTGCTGTCCAAGGGACTCTCAAGGATCTTCTCCAGCATCACAATTCTCTCAAATCCATGCATGACTACTAGAAAAACCTTTCAGTAGAGACAGGTATTTATTTTTTACATTTCTGGCACTAACTGGAGAACAAAGTGAGAGCAAAAGGAGGAGGAGGAGAGAAGGTGGGCACCACCACGTGATGTCCAGTGGTCAGTCTGGGTCTCAGAGTGAAGACCAGGTGAAGCAGCACCTCTGCTGGATTGTAAAAGACACGAGATATCCCGTCCCCCAACCCCTCGCCCTGGCCCAGGATTGGGTATTGAACAATATCACTGTCTAGCTACTTCCCTGGTGACTCAAGTGGTAGAGAATCTGCATGCAATGTGAGAGGCCTGGCTTCAATCCCTGGATTGGGAGAATCCCCTGGAGAAGGGAATGGCAACCCACTCCAGTATTCTTGCCTGGGAAATCCCATGGACAGAGGAGCCTAGCAGACTACAGTCCACGGGATTGCAGAGTTGGGCACAACTGAGCTAACTAACAAATCTTCAGCAGTTCCTATTAAATTTTTCAGTAATATTTAACATTTCCCATTTCAATCTTTATGTACTTTTAAAATATTTAAATAATATAGGAATTTATGGGAAAAAAAAGCTTAATAAAAACTTCTCTTAACCTCTCCCCCAGAAACCCATGTTTCTCTCCACAGGTGACCACGGATAACACTCTTTCACAGATTTTTGTCAAGGTATTTATGCATATCTAACACACACATAGACTTCCCTGGTGGCTCAGATGGTAAAGCGTCTGCCTGCAATACGGGAGACCCAGGTTCAATCCCTGGGTTGGGACGTTCTCCTGGAGAAGGAAATGGCAACCCAATCCAGTATGCCTGCCTGGAGAATCCCAGGGACGGAGGAGCCTGGTAGGCTACAGTCCATGGGGTCGCAAAGAGTTGGAAATGACTGAGCCACTTCACTTCACTTCAACACACATGTAAATGTGAAAACAGTTTAATCATACTATAATACCTATCTGTTAGCTATTATCACTGCCTTTTCCCTTTCTACTCCTGTTCTAGTTAATAATATGACTTGGAGAGAGTCATATTTTAAAACACACACTTCCTTGTTCACTTAAATCTTTCAACAGTATTCTGAGAATTTAATCATAATCTGCTAAGTCACTTCAGTCATGTCCAACTCTGTGCGACCCCATAGACGGCAGCCTACCAGGCTTCCCCGTCCCTGGGATTCTCCAGGCAAGAACACTGGAGTGGGTTGCCATTTCCTTCTCCAGAGCATGAAAGTGAAAAGTGAAAGTGAAGTCGCTCAGTGTGTCCGACTCTTCATGACCCCATGAACTGTAGCCCACCAGGCTCCTCTGCCCATGGGATTTTCCAGGCAAGAGTACTGGAGTGGGGTGCCATTGCCTTTTCTGAATCACAATTTAGCTATCTATTAATAGTTATTTCGTTTGATTCCATTTTTTCTGCCTAGTAAACAATACATAACGATCTGTTTTCATGCCTTTATAAACACCTGCAAATATATTTCTCTAGATTAGAATCCTAAAAGTAGAATTATTGGGTCAAGGAGTAAACACACTTTAAATTTTCATAAATACTGCCAAATTTACCTGCACAAAGTGTATTCCAATTTATATTCTCATCAATAGTGTATAACAGTTAGATCATTTTCTTCCTTTAACATTTTCTCTCTACGCCTTTTGCACAACAGCTCAGATTTTTCTTTACAGTTGTCTTGCATCATGGATTTGAGTGGCATGTATGTGAGTGTTACGGTTGAATGGGGCAAGGTGGGAAGAGTTTAAACAATCTTCATTTTCTTGCTTTGCATTATTTGTAAACAAATATTTCTCATCATCTTTGTTAAAAATTGCTAAATTATCCAGAGTGTCTCATTACAAAACTTGTGCTATAATGGGCATCATTATGGCCTTAATTCAATACCTACTTTAATGTTTTATGTCTCTTCAAGAGCATTATGGAGGATTTCACATGGAGTGTGTGGCTGGCATATTGTCGAATAAAATATATTTCCCTTCCTCGTCAGAAGGTCAAATCTTTGAGTCATATCTTCATACATAGAGTTCCAGTCAAGCTGAACTTATTTCAATGTCTAATAGGTAAGGGTTACAGAGCATAAAATATTAAGAAGAGGTGGCAAGAATACACAGAAAAACTGTACAAGAAAGTTCTTCATGACCAAGATAATCACGATGGTGTGATCACTCACCTAGAGCCAGACATCCTGGAATGTGAAGTCAAGTGGTCCTTAGAAAGCATCACTACAAACAAAGCTAGTGGAGGTGATGGAATTCCGGTTGAGCTATTTCAATCCTAAAAGATGATGTTGTGAAAGTGCTGCACTCAATATGCCAGCAAATTTGGAAAACTCAGCAGTGGCCACAGGACTGGAAAAGGTCAGTTTTCATTCCAATCCCAAAGAAAGGCAATGCCAAAAAATGCTCAAACTACCACACAGTTGCACTCATCTCACATGCTAGTAAAGTAATGCTCAAAATTCTCCAAGCCAGGCTTCAGCAATACGTGAACCATGAACTCCCTGATGTTTAAGCTGGTTTTAGAAAAGGCAGAAGAACCAGAGATCAAATTGCCAACATCCACTGGATCATAGAAAAAGCAAGAGAGTTCCAGAAAAACATATATTTCTGCTTTATTGACTATGCCAAAGCCTTTGACAGCGTGGATCACAATGGAAAATTCTGAGAGAGATGGGAATACCAGACCACCTGACCTGCCTCTTGAGAACTCTGTTTGCAGGTCAGGAAGCAAGAGTTCGAACTGGACATGGAACTACAAACTGGTTCCAAATAGGAAAAGGAGTATGTCAAGGCTGTATATTGTCACCCTGCTTATTTAACTTATATGCAGAGTACATCATGAGAAACGCTGGGCTAGATGAAGCACAAGCTGGAATCAAGGTAGCCGGGAGAAATATCAATAACCTCAGATATGCAGATGACACCACCCTTATGGCAGAAAGTGAAGAGGAACTAAAAAGCCTCTTGATGAAAGTGAAAGAGGAGAGTGAAAATGTTGGCTTAAAGCTCAACATTCAGAAAATGAAGATCATGGCATCTGGTCCCATCACTTCATGGGAAATAGATGGGGAAACAGTGGAAACAGTGTCAGACTTTATTTTGGGGGGCTCCAAAATCACTGCAGATGGTGACTGCAGCCATGAAATTAAAAGATGCTTACTCCTTGGAAGCAAAGTTATGACCAGTCTAGATAGCATGTTCAAAAGCAGAGACATTACTTTGCCAACAAATGTCCATCTAGTCAAGGCTCTGGTTTTTCCAGTAGTCATGTATGGATGTGAGAGTTGGACTGTGAAGAAGGCTGAGCACCGAAGAATTGATGCTTTTGAACTGTGGTGTTGGAGAAGACTCTTGAGAGTCCCTTGGACTGCAAGGAGGTCCAACCAGTCCATTCTGAAGGAGATCAGCCCTGGGTGTTCTTTGGAAGGAATGATGCTGAAGCTGAAACTCCAAAACTATGGCCACCTCATGCGAAGAGTTGACTCAATGGAAAAGACTCTGATTCTGGGAGGGATTGAGGCAGGAGGAAAAGGGGACAACAGAGGAGGAGATGGCTGGATGGCATCACTGACTCGATGGACGTGAGTCTGAGTGAACTCCGGTAGTTGGTGATGGACAGGGAGGCCTGGCTTGCTGCGACTCATGGGATCTCAAAGAGTCGGACACAACTGAGCGACTGAACTGAACTGAACTGAATAGGTAATGGACAGGTTAAGCTCAGATGTTGGAAATCTCTATTGATAGGCTAAAAGAGTGATAAATATTCTCTCTGGTTCCAAAACAGAGGGATGAACTGGAACTTTACTAAATTGACTTTTAATTGCCAAATGCTCTTGTCTAAGTTTACTATCCATAGGCTTTGTGATTTTGTTGTTTAGTTGCTAAGTCGTGTCTAACTCTTTGTTACCTCCATTGACTGTAGCCTGCCAGGTAAGAATACTGGAGTGAGTTGCCATTTCCTTCTTCAAAGAATCTTCCTGACCCAGAAATTGAATCTGCATCTTCTGCTTTGGCAGGTGAGTTCTTTACTACTGAGCCACCTGGGAAGCAGCCACAGGCTTCTAGGCTTCTAAACTGGGTTGTCTCCTTTCTTAGAAGAGTCCCTCACAACCGATGTTTCCCAAACCATCTTACTCCTCCTGGCTGCATGGCTTAAAGACCATCTCTCAAGACAGGATTTAATTAAGAGCCACGGTGGATTAACCTGAGTTCAAGTTCTGCACTTCTCTCTTTATCACTTGTAACTGAGATTTAACTTGGACTGAAATATAGATACCTTGCTGTTTGGATTATATTTATTATGTCATCATTTGATGCTGAAATGAAAACCCAAGAGAAATCATACCACCCCAATGTACTAAACAGAGTCTAGGAACGGCTAACAGCTCCTCTGCTGTGCCATGCACATCCTTTCCTACCTTTTGCTTTGCTGCGCCTTGTGGATTTTTCAGAGCCTGACACTTCAGATGGTTTGGAGATTATGTCTAACCACCAACTGATCTATCCAGGCTGTTCCTACTTTTTAAATGGTTAACTGAGACGAGGGTAAGCATCTCATTTATCAGTCTTTTCCGGTGAAGGGTAATTTTTCCTCTATTTTTAAAATAGTCTCTATTCATTTGGTTGTCAAGTAGTCCTCCCTGACTATGGGCACACAGGTTATTTATTGCCAAGCTAACTTTCTCTTTGCACAGGAAATCCCTGGGAAGGTAGGTTGGAAGCTGTGTCCCACTATCTTCAGGATCATTAGTGGCAGTGTAATATTTCGTGGCTGTCAGCCTCAGGCTCCTAGCATGGGAGAGGGGTCATCCTTCGGGGAGGACATAATGATCCCAGAATGCTGGTTGACAGGGTCTTGATCTGTGCTTTTATTATGTTCAATTTATCAGTCTCTTTGGAAAGAATTGACCATGGGACTCTTTTAAAACATTTGAAATCTTTGGATAAAAGCTCAGAGACAGGCTATTCCTATTTCCATTAATTTCATAATCAATGATGTCAATTTGTCACTGTTAATACTGTTTCCATGACCACTTTCCCCAGGCTTTCCTGAACTTAAAAGCTTCTAGATAAACTCTTCCTCCTCCCCCTCCACTTTTTTTTTTTTTCTGATCTCAGTTTTCTTCATTCTGCTGACTATACTCAAATTTACTTCACCTTTTCCTGGCCATCAAAACTTTTTTTATGTTCTTGCCAGCCATCATAGAATAGTTTACAATACCCAGTAAAGATGAATTTTTTGAAAGCTGACAACATGAATTATGACTGTCTGTTTTTAACTTTTTACATTTTACCCATGTGGTTAAGTTTAGCTTTTTGGATTTTCTCACAAAAGCTATATGTAAGCTTGTTTTTCAATTTACTGAGACATTCTTTTTATGACATCTCAAGTCTATCCGGTCCTGTGTGTATGATCTCTCTTGTATGTTAGTAAGGCAAAACAAAACATAGTACTTTTGTATTTTACATCTGAATAAAAATATAATGATTTGTTAAAACTTGTGAATCTTAAAGATGGCTAGATGTGGGTATGTAGATGACACTGGTTAATTGTAGTCTGCCATTAACATGTCTAGATTGGAATATGGCATCTGCTGGTAATATGGGTAAACTTCACCACTCTGAGCTTTTGTTTTCTTATTCATAAATAGTTCTATTAATATTAATTGAGACTTCACTGGCAGTCTAGTGGTTGACTCTGTGCTTCCACTGCAAGAGACACAGTTTTGGCCCCTAGTTGGGTAAAAAGATCTTGCGTGCTGCATGGCCTAAATAAATAAATTAATTTTTAAAAAAGCGTTTTAAAAAAAGACTTTGAAATCCAGTGAATAACTAAAAAAATACTGATATCCTAAGATTCTTTTAAAAATTAAGTGACAAAATGCTTGCAGATTATTTATCATAGTACCTGATATAATAACAGCCTGACATATGTTATCTATAGTAATGATAGATAATAACATCATAATAATGAGGTATAAAGTATAACCATAATGGTAATACTGTAAAAAATATGCTATTCCTGGGTCCAGAATATCCCCTGGAGAAGAAAATGGCAACCCACTCACAGTATTCTTGCCTGGAAAATGCCATGGACAGAGGAGTCTGATGGGCTATAGTCCATGGTGTCCCAAGAGTCAGATATGATTTAGCAACTAAACCAAATCATGCTATCCAGTATAGTTCTCAGTTCCCTGGGCTAGATCTTCCTCAGTATACGAACAGGAATAGGCTTACAGATCACAAACAGCCAGGAAACTGGGGAAGAGTATAGCTGTGGAGAAGGAAATGGCAACCAACCCCAATATTCTTTCCTAGAAAATCCTATGGACAGAGAAGCCTGGCAGGCTACAGTCCATGGGGTTGCAAAGAGTCAGACATGATGTAGGGACTGAACAGGCAGGCATATAGCCCTAAGTAGAATTTTGTATTATTTTATTAGAAAAATCGAGGTATGTTTCATATGAGAATTCATAGAGAATTATTATACAGGAGGTAGTATATTCAATATGTTACTGTTAAGGAAGCATAATAGTTTTATAATGACTAAATTTACTAGGGCTTTTGAAGTGAGACATTTCTAATACCTTTACCACTGAGTATGATGATAGCTGTGGTTTGTCATATATAAAGCCTTTATTATGTTAAGACACGCTCCTTTTGGGCTTCCCTGGTAGCTCAGCTGGTAGAGAATGTGCCAGCAATTTGAGAAACCCTGATTGGGTTGCTGGGTCAGGAAGATCCCTTTAGGAGAAGGGATAGGCTACCCACTCCAGTATTCATGGACTTCCCTGGTGGTTCAGATGGTAAAGAATCCACCTGTAATGCGGGAGACCTGGGTTCAATCCCTGGGTTGGGAAGATCCTCTGGAGGAGGGCATGGCTAACCATTCCTGTATTGTTACCTGGAGACTCCTCATGGACAGAGGAGCCTGGCAGGCTACAGTCCATGGGGTCGCAAAGAGTCAGGCATGACTAAGCACAGCACAGCATGCTCTCCTTTTATACCCACTTTTGTTGAGTTTTTATCACAAAAGATTCTGAATTTGATCAAATGATTTTTATGTATCTATTAAAATAATCATATAATTTTTGTCTTTCATTATTTTAATGTGGTATATCATATTTACTGATTTGCATATCAGATTAAACTATCACTGCATTTCGGAGATAAATCCCATTTGCTCATGGGCTAGAGCCAGCGTTATGCACACACTCGGCTGCGGGGCCACCTGCAGATGTCTGTGTAGTGGCAGGGGCCACTGGCAGCTGCACACGTAATGGTGAGATCCAGGGCTGACTGTGGTTGCACTAGCAGCTATGGAAGCCCTGGCTGTCAGGGTGTGCTCTTGTGGTTACAGGGTCTCACCAAGGGCATGTGCATGGCAGGGGAGGCTGGTGACAGGATTCAGGGTGTTGGGGTACAGGTGCATGGCTGGAGGATGCAGGAGAGTGATGCAGGTGAGTGATAAGGGGGAGGCTGAACCCACAAACACTCTGGAGTGCACTCTCATATTTGCCAAGTCCCCCCCCACACACACACACAGATCTGGAGGTCCATGTCAAAAGCTGGCCAAGGGCCTGTGAGTGCGCAACTGAAGGGACTAGCCCTCCACAGACCCAATGGTGAGGGTCAGCCAAGGGGTCAAGAGTGACTGTCTTGCCCTCGTGTAGCTGCAGAAGCTGGAGATGGCTGCATGGTATAAATCCTCCCAGCTGGGGGAGGGGATGAGGGAGGGTGCTGGGAGGGACTCAGGCTGGAGTCTGAGAACTTGAAAATCTGTGGGGTGAAAATGAGTGAAATCTGCAGAGGGTCTTTGGCAGCTGTACTGACTGTTAGTTTCTTCAGTGGTAAAGCAACTAGGGTTCTTGGCAGAGCAGGTAACTGGGAACCTCAGCCACTCCCACAGTGGAGCTGGTATGCATCTCAGTTTTACTAGTCTCTGGGTGGGTGAAACCAAAGCGGGGCATTTGTGTAGTGCCTGAAAACCTTAGGAAGCTGGATGTTAACCCCCTCTCCCTTTCCTAGGGAGGGAAATGCTTTCTACCTGGGAAGTTGCCACTTGGTACTAAGCAGTCTCAAGGGATTAGGCAGGCAAGATGAAATTGTTCTTCCTTCCTGCTTTTTATGGTTTTATTCTGTTGTTGGGTCGAAGTTTCTTAACTGGATTCCTCAGTTCTCCCAGAGCTGTTTCTGTTAATGGATAGCTGTCTAATTGTTGATCTTCATTAGGGGCATGGAGTTTGAAGCCTCTTACACTGCCATCTTGGTGACATCTTCTTGAGTTCAAATTTATTAAATCAGTTTGCTCATTGTCTTGTAAATGGGGAAAATACCAAACTAAAATATTCTTTATTATACTGATTAAGTTCAGTATTTATACATTTATTTTATTAAAATTTTTAAAAATTCATTTGTAATTGGAGGATAATTGTTTTACAATGTTGTGTTAGTTTCCGTCATACAACAATGTGAATCAGCCATAAGTATATACATATCCCCTCTCTTGTGAGCCTCCCTCCCACCACATCCCCGTCCCACCCACTAGAGTACCAGGCTGATCTCCCTGTGTTATACAGCAACTTTTCACTAGCTGTCTATTTTACATATGGTAATGTATATTTTTCAATGCTACTCTCTCAATTTGTCACACCCTCTTCTCCCCCACTGTGTTTAGAATCATAATTGGAAAAGTCTTTAAATAACCATCTACTTATGACTCTAAATCGTATTACTAGACAAAAATCACCTCAGTTTGAAGTATAGGCAAGTACGTGTCTTAAAGCCAGGGGCTTGGCTTTAAAATCAACTTGTGTACATGGTTGAGCAACTTATAAGGTGTAGTGGAATTGACACCTGTATGACCACCCGTGGCCCTGGGGGCGTGAGAACTGTTGAGTTCTCACATTGGGTTTCCCCTTCCATTCCCTAAGGGGATAATGCTGAGATGTATTTTATAAGGCCCTAGTTAGGGTTCCTTGGGCTTAAGCACTGGTGACCCACTTGGTAACAAACACTTGAACTGGTTATCAAGAAAGTACACTTTTAGGGGCTTAGGTTTTATGTTTGATGGGCTTTGTATTTTGATTGTTTTTGTCTGTTTAATTATTTTGATAACTATTCTTGGATGTGTTTAATGTAAAGAATTTTGTTTTTTAATTTATAAAGCTATTTCCTAAGAAGAAAAGTTTAAAAAATATGGATCCAAGTATCTCAGCATGACATATTAAAAAAAATAATGGATATTCCAAATTTTAGTATCTGGGGGAAAATTTAATACTTTTATGTGTAAATATGCATTATATGATAAAATCTTTCATGTAGATAAACAAATCTAATTAATCTTATTTTCAATAACCTTCTGTCCCTTAGAGTTGGCATAAATTTTTACATTTTATTTGATCAATACTACCACATTATGATTCTTGTACTCTTTTCCTTCAAAAATTTTAATAGTTTTTATGTCTTTCAGAAGATGAATAGATTTCATTAACACTATTCTTTTTGTGAAATAATAGTCTTAAAATTAGCCTTAAAGTTGTATTTTAAAAGGCTTAACTGTTTAGAAGAAATATAGTTTCATCTTTGATCTTAAAGTTGAATTTTAAGAACACCATACTTGTTCAGAAATTCATTCACTTAATCATACACTCCACTTTGATCGCAAATTTAAAAGTGATGAGGAGTGAGTTGAATTTTGATCAGTTTAAGAAAGTACAACTCTGGACTGAAGTCTTAGCTCCAAATCTCACATGCTCTACAGCCATAAGGTTATTGTGATGCTTTTGAGCAGGGCTGTCATTTAAATATAGTTGTTGTTTAGTGGCTAAGTCATGTCCAACTCTTTTGTGACCCCATGGACTGTTGCCTACCAGGCTTCTCTGTCCATGGGATTTCCAGGCAAGAATGCTGGAATGGGTTGCCATTTCCTTCTCCAGGGGATCTTCCTAACCCAGGGATCCAATCCTGCATCTGCTGCATTGGCAGGTGAATTCTTTACCACTGAGCCATCAGGGAAGCCCATTTAATGCTTAAATTAGAATTTCCAAAAACAATGAATAATATTTTTAGTATAGGTATGTCCCAAATACTGCATGGTATATTCAAATTTAACTATGAACTTTTATTTGTTAGATCTTATCATCTTACCTTTGTATGATGTAAAAAAAAAATTACTCTTATTGAGTAACATTGTATTATATGCCAGCATGGATTTAATGAATTATGAGATGGGAAGTCTTCCACCCTAAACAGGTAAAATAAAAGCTTGATAGTCCCAGCATTTGTAGTAAATAAATATTGTGACTTCAACTATATTTGTCCTCAATAGTGTAGTCTAAGCCAACTAATTAAATCCAAAAATAAACTTTTTTTACAATTTACAAATAAGATTTTTTTCCCTCAAATTCGATTGGCTAGCATCTATTGGGTACTACCCTACTGACCACAGTAGGATGCTGTTAGAACTCAGATGTGAATTTGCCTTATAATCAACTTCTTCAAAGTAGGTGTTTTCAACATTATTATGAAGATTACAAATGAAGGATTAAATTAACCCTTGTTGCAACACCACGTACTATGTGGGTTCTTCTTACCATCCATTTCATTTAATTGTAAGAGGACTTTCAGCATGTGGCTAGATCTGTTACTGACTTTCAGTGCAGTAAAGAAGTTGTCTGGGAAGTCTCTGTTCTAGTCATTTTGTTTAGTTTTTCTCTTCTTTTTGTATAGAAAACCATTCTGCCTCTAAATAGAATTTAGCACTCTTTTTTGAACTGAAACTAACAAAGTCTCCACTTCTCTATTTGTAATTCAGATATCTGAGAGTAAGGGATGTATTTGCAAATATTTAGCACCTGCACCTCAATCTTTCATCTTCAAAAATCTTATTTTTATTTAAGAGTAGAGTGTATGACCAAGAACAACAGTTTACAGTGTTCACTTGATTAAACAAAAACATTCATGGAATCCGAGTGGCTCCATCTGAAAAAGACAGTTAAGACTGATGCAGTGTGGAAAGGATGTGGAATCACAGAATTAATGTGAAGTATATGATTTGGCGCTAGGAAGGCCTTATGAATACCATCAATTTGAGATTTTTTTAAAGTATCTAAATGTGTTTACACAGCTGGATATTCAGTTTCAGCTTGATCTCTTTTCTTCATGTTTCCAGGTTATTTACAAATGTGTTTCCCTCTGCTTTTTTCCTTTATGCATTTTATTTTCCAAGTTTGAATTTTAAAAGCTCAGATAGCAGCATAATATTGTGAAATACTTTCTGAGAGGTTGGTTTGTTGCTGTATTATCAGTATTAGAAAAAAAAAAGAGGCATCTGGAACATAAACATTTACTTAATATAATCTTACAGCTTTATCTAATTAAAGAAAATACTAATTCATTAAAAAATTCATTTCCATGTGGATGATTAATTTTTCTGTATCTTGGATCAGTGTTGACAATATCTAAATTTTAGCAATATTCTGAACTAGCAACTTGCTTTAAATTTATATTTTCCTCTTTCTATATCTTTGATTATTGCCAGAATTCTTTAAACTTCATCTAAAGTCAGTGCAATGGAAGGGATGGAAAATGTGATGTGAATTTTAAGATCTCTGTCCTTGTCCCAGGCCCAATTGCTGGCTGTTTGATTTAGAGAAGTTATTTAACCTCTCCCTGCCCCAGATTTCTCTCTTGTGAAATGGAGTGTTATTTTTCAACTGCCTTCTTATTTAGTATCAGGAGGCCTAATGAGATAATGTGCCAGAATCGTTATCCTGAATCATCTTTTTTTGGGAGAATGTAAGCTCGCAGGCACAAAGGCCAATCCATGCTAGCTGGATAGAGGCTTTCCTCTTCCATTAGTTACATGTAGATTGAGAATCTGCTGAAACTATTCTTGGACACAAAATCCACAAGGGCAGGAATGTACACAGAACAGAGAAGGGCAAAGCTTTGGGAAATCCAAGAAGGGATGGTGCTGTAGTCTATGAAAATGATCAGAAATCCATACAGACCTGCCTTAAAATATATCACCCCCTATAGTGATTCATGTTTTGTTCACTGATGAATTTGTTAGAACATTGTCTGACACGTAGCAGGAGTTCAGTAAATTTTTTGGTGGGGTAAATGAATTACTATGAGTTTATCTCTTCTGATGTGCTAGAATTCTTCCTCTAATTGACTTTTAAAGGCTTTTTTCACCCCTTTGTGCTTAGAGGAATCTTTTCTTGCAAAGGTAATTCAAATGCAGTACTTGCTTGATACCAGAGTTTTTTTTGCTGTCATTGTCCTGCTATTAATATGTGGTGTTTGTCTTTCATATATATCTATGGCTTGAGATGGTTTCTATGTACTGTTGCTTTACTCCATTCCATAGAAGATTTTTCCAGTCATAGAGAGCAAGAAATTCTGCTTTAATAAGCAAATCTGTTAGCAGGCAGGCAAAGAGAATACCTTGCATCTGGAGCTGGATCTTTCCCTTTGGCTGAGAATAAATCTGCCTGAAAAGGTGACTGTGGACAGAGCTGGAGAGAACATCTCTCTTTCGGCCCTCAAGGGAATGTGTATTCCCTGGCACAAAGGGGAAAATCAAAGTTTCTCATTCTTCCAAATGGACATGAGTGCATTTTTCCCCTATACTAGTGGTTCCCAATCTGTTTTGGCTTGAGGCCCACCCCCGTCCCCGCTTCCTGTAATGTACTTTTACTAGGATTCCCATGGCAGCTGCTGCTCTTTTCTTTTTCTTTTTTTTTTTTGTAAGTCCTCTCTCTGTCTAAAGAAAACCTTAGTTAATAAATGTGTAAACTTTCTTTTTCTTAAACCCATGTGTCCGGCTGATGATCACATCATCTTTTCCAGATGATAGCAATTTCAGTGACTTCACAGCCTTCCATGCATCCATGCACCCCCTGGGGTCCATTTCCATGCACTATCATGAAACGTAACTCCACTTTTCTATGCCAATTTTGCATGTTCATTTTTCCTCAAGATTTGTATATGGCATGTCTGGCAGCCAATAAAGGACAAAATAACAAATTATGGGTCAAAGACTTCTGCTTCTGGCATTAGGGAGGACCAGCTAGTCAGAGAATGCCCTGTCAGTATCAAACACCTAAAAAAAAAATTGCTGGATTATATATGAAATCTTATTAAAAGCCTGGCTGAACGAGCAGTAAAATAAAGGAAATAATCAGTGCCCAGAAATGCTTAAGTCCAGATGTGTAAGCAAGTGCTAGGTTTGGCATCTGCCTGTGAGTAGCTCTGATCTCTGGTCTAGAGCGAGTTGTAACAGACACATGTTAGCAGAGGACAGCAGACAAGGCTGAGGGCCCAGGTTAGAGTGTGAGAGATCAAGGCAAATCTTGAATAAAATTTAGACACCAAAGGATGACATATTTTTAAAGACAAAAACTCTTATGTAGAAGGCCAGGCATGCTTGTCTCTGCCAATGTTGACTCTTGGTGGGAGCAGGAAAAAAGAGATCTTTGAAGATTCCTAACCACAACGTGGCATTCACAAAGATTTGCAGCTGAAATTTACACTGCTTTTGGGACTGTTCTCCAATCCCTGAACTACCCTCTTCCCCGCCAAAAAGGCTGAAAATTTAGCTTGATGTAGTCCTAGGTTGATATTATCTGCATGTGTGCACGTGTGTGCTCAATTGTATCTGACTATTTGTGACACCATGGACTGTAGCCCTCCATACTCCTCTCTTTTGGGGATTTCCCAGGCAAGAATACTGGCGTGGATTGCCATTTCCTCCTCCAGGGAACTTCCAGATCCAGGGATCAAATCTACATCTCCCGCATTGCAGGCGGATTCTTTACCACTGAGCCACCCGGGAAGCCCAATACTGCACACTTAACAACAGGAAATTATTGGGTGGTTTTTTTGTTTGTTTTTTACATGTGGGGTGTTGACAATCAGAACTAACTGTTGATCATAACACAGTACACCCACTCCATACTGTCAAGCATTGTAGAAAGAACGGAAGGTCCTGGGAGAGGCTGGATCTGTAGGTGGGGTGACACTCAGGGTCTCAAGGCAACTGCTGTGTACAAGTTGGCATGACAAATTTGGTTGTTGAACGATGAATGCAGGGATATTAGCCTTAGCCTTGCTAAGTCACTCAACTGTTCCGAGCCTTGGTTTCCTTCTTTTTTCTGGCCTGCTTACTTCACAGGGTTATAAAATAATGTCTGTGAAAACACTTGGTGCAAAAAAACAAGTAGCAGTCAACGAAGGTCCAATTTTTAAACAGTTTCGCTTCAGTGTACCAGGTAATACTTTATGGTCTGAAATAGTTTAGTTAGTTCCTCAATGTGCCCAAAGTGGAGGTTTCATATGATTTTCTCATCTGAATTTCTATTGGATGAATAATGCTTGCTGTTAAAGGAAATGTGGTGAAAGATGGTCAGTAAAGTACGCTTTGGGGAGAAATTTCACAAAAAGCATAACTCTCTTCTTGGAACAAAGCTCTCACAAGTACTTAGAAATGGGGATGAATGGTGGAGGTGTTAATCAGGAAGGTGACAAGTCTGATGGTGGCGGTCTTGGGGGAGGGCCTGGCGGAAGAGGCGCCAATACCTTAGGAACTGCTGTGAAAACCAAAGGGAAAGCTGCTGAAAGGGGTGCTGAGTGGTGGGGGTGGGCAGAAGTTGGCTCCTGTCCTCCACAAAGGAAGAGAAAAGATCAAAGGGAAAGGTTAAAGCCAGTTAAAGGAGGAGATATCAAGGAAAGGTCAAACATTAAACCAAGGAACAAAAGACCCCCAAAATCCCGGCTGCACGTGGCTGATCTCCACCTCTCGTATTACGTAGGTCAAAGCTAAACTCTTTAAAGTGGTAACCATTTGTTTCCTTTTGTTGCCAGGAAATAGAGTCTGGGTCATAAAGCACTCAACTCCAGTACTCTTGCCTGGAAAATCCCATGGACGGAGGAGCCTGGTGGGCTGCAGTCCATGGGGTCACTAAGAGTCTGATACGACTGGGCGACTTCCCTTTCACTTTTTACTTTCATGCATTGGAGAAGGAAATGGCAACCCACTCTAGTGTTCTTGCCTGGAGAATCCCAGGGACGGGGAGCCTGGTGGGCTGCCATTTATGGGGTCGCACAGAGTCGGACACGACTGAAGTGACTTAGCAGCAGCGGCAGGATGAAGAAGAGGCCTTCCCAGGCGGTGCTAGTGGTAAAGAGCCCCAGCCATGCAGGAAATATGAAAAATGCAGGTTCAATCCTTAGGTTGGGAAGATCCCCTGAAAGAGGGCACAGCAACCCCCTTCAGTATTCTTCCCTGGAGAATCTTATGGACAGAGGAACCTGGTGGGCTACAGCTCATTGGGTCACAAAGAGTTGGACAGGACTAGTGACATAGCACAGCACACAGAGTGAAGAAGTAAGCTGTCAGTGACTGTGTGGGTCCATTCAAGAAAGGCTACACTGGTGCAAAATTCGAGGTAAGTGGTGACACAGTCATCCAGTGAACCAGCTCCCTTTGCTGGTGCAGGCTGAAGTGTTCCAGAATTTCCAAGTAGCAGTGTCCTGAAAAAGCAGTGGAGTTGGAAGTGTGCAGTGCAGGAAGGCAAGCATGCCAGAGACTAGTCTTGGAAAATGCTTTTAAGTGAAAAAGACTAAGTTTCTATTTCAATTTTCTGTTATAGATTTTTTAAAAAAGTAAATCATTACATATATTTTTACTCTCACTTGATATAAGACTGAGAAACTCAGTTGTTACTAGCACAGATTACTGAAAAAGCTAGTAGAAATTATGAGACAGCTTAAATTCTGCTAATCCCCCTTCCTGTCAACCTCTACCTTGTGCCACCTCTGCTCAGAGAACTGGCAAAGAAATGAGAG
The DNA here is from genome assembly GCA_006408695.1 of Aepyceros melampus. NCBI lineage: Eukaryota > Metazoa > Chordata > Mammalia > Artiodactyla > Bovidae > Aepyceros > Aepyceros melampus. The sequence goes on along the minus strand of SJXQ01012021.1, from coordinate 138,604 downwards.
ATATCTTTATGTCCCTGCCTGGAGTAGCATTATTTCGCTCTAACAGGCCATTTTTATGTCTTGGCTCCTTTTTTTTTCTTCTCCCTTTTCAGAGTCCCTTTTCTTGGAACTTCTGCATCATAACTTCCATTCCTCAAATTCTGAAAGCCTATGACCGTGACGGCTCCCCTCCCAAGATAATTTTTAAAATAATATGTGCTTAGTCACTTCAGTCATGTCCGACTCTTTGTGACCCTATGGACTGTAACCCACGAGGCTCCTCTGTGCGTGGGAGTCTCCTGGCAAAAATACTGGAGTGGGTTGCCGTGCCCTTCCCCAGGGGATCTTCCCAATGCACGGATAGAACTTGTGTCTCCTGCATTAGCAGGCAGGTGTTTTACCACTAGTGCCACCTAGGAAGCTCTAAAATATTCTACTGAGAGCTAAGCCAGGGAGTATTAGGGGATTAACTTGCCTTTCCTCTCAGTTGTGTATATACAGGGAGCATTCTTTTATTATTATTATTATTATAAAATTACCTATATTATCCATGTAGTTGCCTACATTAATAGAGTAAACAATGACTCATAGTGCTAAATGTGTACAAGAACTTTGAAGACTTATTTTTTTTCTTCTCATTTTACATTTCCTTTCTCTTACAGGAAAAAGCTGATTACATCTTATTACATAGCCACTGTTGTGCCATGTTGCAGCGTTTGAAATGATGTAATAGGACTTAACTCTTCTATTATATTTAACACTTTACTTTCTGTTTATTCCTTTTTAATTAATTTATTTTAATTGGGGTCTAATTACTTTATAATATTGCAGCGGTTTTTGCCATACATTAACATGAATCAGCCAGGGGTGTATATGTGTTCCCCAGTCCTGAACCCCCTTCTCACCTCCCTCCCCATCCCATCCCTCTGCGTTGTCCCAGTGCACCAGCTTTGAATGCCCTGTTTCATGCATTAAACTTGGACTGGTCATCTATTTCACATATGTAATATGCATGTTTCAATGCTATTCTCTCAAATCATCCGACCTTCGCCTCCTCCCACAGAGTCCAAAAGTCTATTCTTTATATCTGTGTCTCTTTTGCTGTCTTGTATATAGGGTCATCATTATCATCTTTCTAAATTCCATATATATGCATTAATATACTGTATTGGTGTTTTTCTTTCTGACTTACTTCACTTTGTATAATGGGCTCCAGTTTCACCCATCTCATTATAACTGACTCAAATGTGTTCTTTTTGATAGCTGAATAATATTCCATTGTGTATATGTACCACAGCTTTTTTTATCCATTTGTCTGCCGATGGACATCTAGGTTGCTTCCATGTCCTGGCTGTTATAAATAGTGCTGCAATGAACATTGGGTTACATGTGTCTCTTTCAATGCTGGTTTCCTCTGTGTGTATGCCCAGCAGTGGGATCCCTGGGTCGTATGGCAGTTCTATTTCCAGGTTTTTTAAGGAATCTCCACACTGTTCTCCATGGTGGCTGTACTAGTTTCCATTCCCTTACCAACAGCGTAAGAGAGTTCCCTTTTCTCCACACCCTCTCCAGGATGTATTGTTTGTAGACTTTTTGATAGAAGCCATTCTGACCGGTGTGAGATGGTACCTCACTGTGGTTTTGATTTGCATTTCCTAGAGTGATATTGAGCATCTTTTCATGTGTTTGTTAGCCATTTGTACCTGGAGCATTCTTTCAAGGGCCTTAACACTTGGTTTAGCTCTGCTATTTATGAGCCATGTAATCCTGGAGCCCATCATATGACCACATAAGTTTTTAATTCTTTTCAGCTATTAAATAAGGGGTCATACAGTGTGAAGTAAATCAAAAAGGGAAAAATAAATATCATATATTAATGCATGTATGTGGAATCTAGAAAAATGGCACTGATGAACCTATTTACAAAACAGAGTTAGAGATGTGAATGTAAAGAACAAATGTGTGGACATCAGGAGGGAAAGATGGGGTGGGATGAACTGAGAGATTGACATTGACATATATACATACTATGTATAAAACAATTAATGAGAATCCACTGGTTAGCACATAAATGGGAAGGAAATTCAAAAAAGAGAGGATACACACACACACACACACACACACACACACACATAGCTGATTCACTTTTACCAAACAGCAGAAAATAAAACTACATTGCAAAGCAACTATATTCCAATAAAATTTTTTGAAAAAGACGGGTTGGGGCTTTAATAATCCACTTGTCCCTTTTCTCCTAAACATCCTGGGACCAAATTATCTATGTAAGGATGAGAACTCTATTTACTTTGTTTTGCTTTTACCTTTTAAACTCTAGAACAGCAAAATAACATATATTTAGCGTAACTTCCTCTAAACTTATCTCAGGTGTGTCAACTGAGCTCCCAATGGTATTCCAGCCCAATCAATCTATCCCTCAGAAATCGTAAGTAAGTGTTATGTTAGATCACATTACCTAAGTTACCCAAGCCAACTATAATACTTCAGAATTTTTCTTCACATTTTCAATTACTTGCTCCCTATCTGTCTTTTCTGCTAGATTATAAACTTGCTATGCTATGCTATGCTATGCTAAGTCACTTCAGTCGTGTCCGACTCTGTGTGACCCCATAGACGGCAGCCTATCAGGCTCCTCCGACCCTGGGATTCTCCAGGCAAGAACACTGGAGTGGGTTGCCATTTCCTTCTCCAATGCATGAGAGTGAAAAGTGAAAGTGAAAGTCGCTCAGTCGTGCCCGACCCTTAGCGACCCCATGGACTGCAGCCCAGCAGGCTCCTCCGTCCATGGGAGTTTCCAGGCAAGAGTACTGGAGTGGGGTGCCATTGCCTTCTCCCAGATTATAAACTTAGTAGAAGCCAATTATGTGCTTGCTGTTCATTATTATATTCTCAGCACTTAATGCCTGGTGCATAGTAGTTACTCAATACATGTGTGTGTGCTAAGTTGCTTTAGTTGTGTCCAACTCTTTTCGACCCTATAGACTGTAGCCCACCAGGCTCCTCTGTCCATGGGATTCTCCAGGCAAGAACCTAGAGTAAGTTGCCATGCCCTCTCCACAGGATCTTCCCGAGTAGGGATCAAACCCGAGTCTCTTACATTTCCTGCACTGGCAGGAGGGTTCTTTATCATTAGCACCACTTGGGAAGTCTTTACTCAATACGCACTGGATAAATAAATACTTGAATGAATGCTTTTATAAATGAAAGGGATGTGCTGTGCTAAGTCACTTCAGTCATGTCCGACTCTTTGCTGACCCTATAGACTGTAGCCTGCCGGGATCCTCTGATCATGGGATTCTCCAGGCAAGACTGCTGGAGTAGGTTGCCGTGCTCTTCTCCAGGGGATCTTCCTGACCCAGGGATCGAACCCATGTCTTTTACATCTCTTGCATTAGCAGTAGTGCTCTTTACCGCTAGCACCACAGCCAGCTCCCAGTGAAAGGAATAAACATCTAAAATCCAGTAAGAGTTAATAGTCTTAATCTGAAAAAAAAAAAAAGACTGCTTTTGTTATTTAAAGCCCTTCAGAAATAATCATCACATGCATCTAGAATGACTGGGACTCTGGTTGTTTTGATGAAAATCTTAAAGAGATAAGGGGAATATTTATCTCAGTAGTTTTGACTTTCTGCCTGACTATTATCAATCTCAGTGGCTCTCCTGTGTCACTTAAAGTTTAGAACACAATCTCCATCTGATTATCCCTCTGCTACCTAAAGGCCAATGTGATGGCATCTTTAGCATCTTATTGCCCCAGGTACCATTTTAAAGACAATCTCAGTTCAATCACTAACGACTACAGTGATTTAAAGTTAATTTGCCTTCATGATCTATTTATGTCAACTGAGGTCATTAATTCTCTTTTGTGACATGGCTTGGGTTGGTAATGCGATATTCTTCTGACATACGAACTGTCCTGAGGAAGTCTGTTAGCTAATTTCCTATTCATGTTTGCAAGTTACTATATTGTCATGGAGGAATGATTAATCCTTCACTTTTCTAGCATATTTAATCATGAAATAGTTCTTTGTCCTGGTGAGGTTATTTTGTTATTCATTCACAGAGCAGCTTTTAAGCACCTGCAATGTGCCAGGCACTACAGGAACATTAGGCATGGTTATATAGTTTCTGTCCGCCAAGATTCCCTGTTCAAATGTCCAGTGGGAAGTCTGGTTGTACAGTCAACTGGTCACTACTATACATTTGCTGGCGGTCATACTGAAAGTTGATTTAGAGTACTCTGGAGCACATGGGAAGAATACATGGCAAAACTGGGGAAGAGAATACTAAAAGTTTCTAAAGGAAGTAGAATCTGAGAAGCAAGTAAGATTTTTGTCTCTTGCTATCTCTTTCAATCTATGCTCTAAGAGTTTAATCTACCATTGCCAAACAGCTCATTGAGGTGTTTTCTTTAAGGAAATAATTCTTTTTGTAAAAATATTCTCATGTTAGTTATCAAATTCATGCTTTAAGAGGCTGGGGGGTGTGCATGCTTAGTCGTGTCAGACTCTTTTGCAACTCCGTGGACTGTAGCCTGCCAGGATCCTCTGTCCGTGGAATTTTCTGGGCAAGAATACTAGAATGATCTGCCATTTCCTCCTCCAGGGGATATTCCCAATTCAGGGATCGAACCTGCGTTTCTTGAGTCTCCTGCCTTGGGAGGCAGATTCTTTCCCACTAGCACTTTTAAAAGGCTACTCATTAATAATTGAATAATAAAGAAGTAGAGAAGAAGGGGATTAAGCTGAATTTAATAGAGAAACCGTGTGTATATATATATGTGTGTGTGTGTGTTAAGTATATAAACAAGTGACAGCCAAAGGCAAAAAGAAGAAGCACACATGGCATATTTTAGGAAAGAATGAGTAGACTAATGTTTGGAAAGAAATATTTGTAGGAGTAAGTGAGGATGAAGTTTTAAAAGTCAATATGGGCTAGTTTCTTCAAAGGTTTGACTATCAGACTTCAGAGTCTGGATTTTATATGGAGGCATGTGGACTTATTTTTGAATGAAGTATTATATTCCCCACCCCATCTGGGCTGAAACTCAAGGCCCTTTATATGCATATGAGGCTTTTATGATTTTTCCAGTTTTATCTTATCTATAGAGGCACCAACACATCACTTGGTTTCACCTTGAAAATTAATGGATTCTTATTCAAAGCCTTGTTTGTAATGCCTCTGTGAATATTTCATTGCTCCTGCTTTTCCTCTGGGCTTTCCTTGTGACTCAGCTGGTAAAGAATCCGCCTGCATTGCAGGAGACCTGGGTTCTATCCCTGAGTTGGGAAGATCCCCTGGAGAAGGGAAAGGCTACCCACTCTAGTATTCTGGCCTGGAGAATTCCATGAACTGACTCTTCACAAAGAGTCAGACATGACTGAGTGACTTTCACTGAGCTTTTCCTCCTCATCTGCCATAAAAACAATTATTTTTATCTTGTTTATTATCTTTATACAATATAATATACTATTATGTTCACGTCTGCATATATATTGTCCCTAATAGACTATAAGATATAGGAGGCCAAATATTCTTCCTTCTTCCTCCTCCTTCTCTTCCTCCCCCTCCTATTGTTCTTCCTCTTCCCTCCTTCTTTTTCGTTTTCTTCTCATTTCCTTCTTTGGTTTTGACACCTCAGATCTAACCCAATGCCCAAATTATAGTAAATCACCTTAATACAGTAATTTACCTGTGTTAATTTGAAGTGATAAGGAGACTATGAAGAAATTATGAAACCTCACTGCATGTCATTTTCCTGATTATTAAAATGGAGATTGAAACAACTTTATCTAACTATCTTCGCTATTAAATGAAACTGAACATGTAGACTGCCTAAAGACAGTACTTTGTGCATAAGATACATTTAAGTCTGTTTATCTGTTAGTGACTATTAGAATTTTAACTGAATGTAATCTCATAGATGTGAACGCCTATTTGTTACAATCTTAGAGCAGTTCTATAATTAAAAAGAAAAACCTATAGTATAGCCAAAAATAACTTAAATCTTTTACATGCATTTCTGAGCTCAAAGAAGACTCATATATAATCCACCACATAATATCCTCTTTTCCTTTCCTTCCTGATATTTTCAAGTGCACGGATACCTTATAGATGCTCTTTCCTCAAACCACTCCAGATAAAAATTAAAAGGGGTATTGGACCATTTTTAGCGCTGTATGTCAATTTCTGTCTGCCTGTCTGTGCATGCACTTGGATTTTTATCTTGACCAGTACTTGATTTTCATTAATATCTGATAATATGAGAAGGTGCTGGAAGAACTCAGAAGAGGTGAAATCATGTTTTAAAGAAGTGATGAGGCAGATTTTGCTGAGGCATATAGGCAAGTGGAAGATATTATAGGAACCCAGAAACAGAAAGTGCAATTCTAAGGTAGAGAACAAAGAATATGCAGATGTGTAGATGAAAATGTGTGAAGTGGCTGGGTGCTTTCAAAAATTAGATACATTAATTCAACACTGCTATTTAAACTGAATTGTTTCCAGTGTGACTCAAAGGGAATGTGGTAATAAATAATTATAGCAGAGAGTTAAGACCATGAGATTAGACCTAGCAGATTTTCCTAGTTACTCAATGTGTTGATGTCAGTACAGATACAGAAGCTTATGGTCTCTTCGTTGCTCAAATTCTGTGACCCTTGACAACAGACAGATCTCTAAGTCCAAACTTTAAAAATTAATCACAAACACCTTATGCCAGGATGTGAGTGGGATGGACCTCCATTTCCAAGTGATTCAGCAAACATCAAAGCCACATAAGGTTTGCATCTTGTCCAATTATTTTTCTTTAAAGTCTCAATGCTTTATTCATGTACTTAGATTTCCCAGAAAGAATACAGGCTGCCACAAATATTTTTTAAATAAGTGTGTATCAAATGTTTCATGGTGTATACTTACACTAAAAGTTTGTCTCTTGTTTATCTGAAATTAAAATTTAACTGGAAATCCTGTATCTTTATTTGCTTAATCAGACAAGCTTAAATAGCCTCTGTGTATATTTCACAAATATGAGTATGTAGTATTTAAAAAAGCAATTCACATGCCCAGTCAGTTTTTTTTTAATTTAATTCAAAATGAATTTACATAACTTCTTTTATATCCCATCCCCCACCTCAGACATAAGTGGGGGGGGGAAGTCCACCATGAATTTTAAGGACTTTTAGTAAAAATGTGTAGCCTCTCTTTGCTAATGCCTTTCCTTGTTTGATGGATGTGAATATTCTTTAAAATAACTTCAATTATATAACATTTTAACAAAAACAACAATGAAAATCTGACATAACAATCTAGTTTTAAATAATCTCTTTTCCTGAAATCTACTGTCTGTTATTCAAAGCAGCTTTCTTCAAACAGAACTGGATCACATGCAAAAAAATAGATAACTATTATGTGTCTGAAGGGAGTTTTTAAGAAAGCATGCTTTGTATTAAGGATAGTCTTGATGTATTATTCAAATATTTGACTTAGATAAATAAAAGATATGAACATGGAATTCTTCAAATTAATACATTTCTTAGGAAAACATTCCCAACTGAAACTTTAGATTTGGGTAGGGAGTAATTCAGTGTCCCCCTGTAATTTTTTATTGTCGGAGGGTTAAACAGTTTTGCTGGGAAACAGTTTAGAGTAAACGCAGTTTCTCCCAATGTCGTACATGGAGTCTCACCAAATTAGTTTCAAAAATGGAAGTGCAACATTTTGAAAACAGGGCATGAGGAGAATTTCAACCATCTGTTCTTGGTTGAGAAGAAGATCTTCACAACTAGATAGATTCCTTTATTTTGCTGTGTTTATTAATTTATTACTGTTTTATAATATGAAATATTATAAGAATTATAAAAATAGAGCCTGTTATTGTTTTTTGGATGAAGTTCCTATATTTAGAAAAGAATTATATTATTTTTAAATTGATAGCTGGTTGGTATAGTTAATGGGGAAATCTGTTGTATGACAGAATGAGAATACTCATTTTATTTCTCTGTGGGGTCACTAAGAGTTGGACACGACTGGGTGAGAATACTCATTTTATTTCTCTATGGGGTCACTAAGAGTTGGACACAACTGGGCGAGTTCACTTTCACGCATTGGAGAAGGAAATGGCAACCCACTCCAGTGTTCTGCCTGGAGAATCCCAGGGACGGGGGAGCCTGGTGGGCTGCCATCTATGGAGTCGCATGGATGAAGTTCCTATATTTAGAAAAGAATTATATTATTTTTAAATTGATAGCTGGTTGGTATAGTTAATGGGGAAATCTGTTGTATGACAGAATGAGAATACTCATTTTATTTCTCTGTGGGGTCACTAAGAGTTGGACACGACTGGGTGAGAATACTCATTTTATTTCTCTATGGGGTCACTAAGAGTTGGACACAACTGGGCGAGTTCACTTTCACGCATTGGAGAAGGAAATGGCAACCCACTCCAGTGTTCTTGCCTGGAGAATCCCAGGGACGGGGGAGCCTGGTGGGCTGCCATCTATGGAGTCGCACAGAGTCGGACACAACTGAAGCGACTTAGCAGCAGCAGTAGCAGTGAAAGTTTCTACATTTTCATTTAAAAAAAAAAAAATGCAAGAGCCTCGACTATTCTTTGATAAAGCTTTTTCAGAAGCTCACAACAGTGCTTCTATACTTGTAAAATAAAATTAATACATGAAAAGGTATTTTATAATTGCCTTTACACTGTTCTAAGAACATTCATATGACTTGGGAAAGTAGTGATGATAAGACATACAATTAGGTAGCAGCTATAAATGGAGATGGACTGGCATACAGTAGACACTTGAGAAATGTTGATAAAAATGAATAAATGAATGATTATGCTGACTTTTCTAATATATGTAAAAATAGGGAAAACATTTTCATTATTTACAAACTCTCCTTTTAACAAGATTGAGGGACTTCCCTGGTAGTCCAGTGGCTAGGACTCTGCACTCTCAATTCAGGGGGACCAGATTTGATTCCTGGTACAGAAGCTAGGTCCTACACACTGCAACTTAAACAAAAAAGATCCCACCAGCTGCAAGGAAGATTGAAGATCTGCATGCCACAACTAAGACCTGGCAAAGCCAAATTAAAAAATTTAAAAATAAAATAAAATGGAATGAATAATATGATAAATCTAAATACAAAATTAAAAATAAGTAAATAAAATAAAAAAGAATGAATAATTTAATAAACTACTTGGAATAAAGAGCTGAAACTAACAGGGGAAGTGATTGAAAAAAATAATGATTGAAGAAAAAAATCATGATTGAAAAAAAATACTTGCAGGTGATTGTTTTCTTGAATAGAGTACACAAGTTGAAGGTAGATATGAAAATGCTTAGGATGATTTAGGGGATTTTGTTAGAAAACGGAGAAAGGAAAGAGGAAGAGTAAAAAAATGTCAGTAGAGGGGAATAGAAATATTTAAGTGAAATTTTTATTATTACCGTTGTATAAAACCAGCTATTTTCTGCACTTCCTTATGAAATTTTCTACAAAACATTTGCACTTCTGTTTAAAGTGTGGAGTTGGATCTATCCTGGAAATTGGTCAAGTGCTAAATATAGGAATTGGGTAAGAAGTGATACCCAATGGCCATGAAGGACTCATACATCCAGAAAGGAGGCAAATCTCTTTATTCACTTGTTTGCTCAGAATCCATCAATGGCTGTCTATAATCCACAGCAAGATTTTTCAAATTAGGTGGAAAGGAGGGGATGCTGTATCAATCATCTGAGACATTTTTCAAAACACATATGGTAACCACGTGTATTTAGAAAAGGGTTCCCAAGTGAATCCCCTATTTTTTCCCCAGAGCCTTTGTCTATTTGTGAATGACTGACATAAAAGATAGAATAAAAATTACCATTTTACAGAAGGCTATAGTCTATACTTTTCTGTTCAACATTACCTGGCCATTCCTTCTTCAAGCTTTATAATCTGGAAATGAGAAACAACCTATATTTGGTGTCCAGCTCTTTTTGCTTGCATTTGCAAATGCTGTTCACTCCTTTTGGAATATCCCTTTCCCTACTACATCTCCTGGTCTATGTCTATTTTTCTGCAAATATCAGCTCTCTGCTCCTGTAATACTTTGTAAATGCCTTACTAGTTGTACTTGCTATTTGCATATCTAATTGTCTAAGCTTTGAGACTTACAAGGCTGAGACTATGTCTTTATTTTTGTACTCTCAAGGACACTGTAAGATCAATTGCATAGGTTCTTTTACTCAGAGTTAGAATTTCTTATTTTTTTTATTATTTATTATCCCAGAGTTTGCTCAGACTCATGTCCATTGAGTCAGTGATGCCACCCAACTATCTCATCCTCTGCCATCCCTCTTTCCTCTTGCCTTCCATCTTTCCCAGCATCAGGATCTTTTCCAATGAGTCGTTCTTCTCATCAGGTGGCCAAAGTATTAGAGCTTCAGCATCAGTCCTTCCAATGAATATTCAGGGTTGATTTCCTTTAGGATTGACTTGTTTGATCTCCTTGCTGTCCAAGAGACTCTCAAGAGTCTTCTCTAGAACCACAGTTTGAAAGCATCATTTCTTCTTGTCATAGCTTTTCTCCAAGGAGCAAGCATCTTTTAATTTCATGACTGCAGTCATTGTTCACAGTGCTTTTGGAGCCCAAGAAAAGAAAGCCACCTTAGAGAAGACTTTTCTTGCAGACACTGAGAATCCATAATTCTTTTTGCTGTAAAAGAGAACCAACAACTTGAAATATGAAAGGAGAGGGAAATTGGGTCATGAGAAAAAATAATTGAAATATTATATTTGCAAAGTATTGGAAATGATTCAGTATGAGAGAAAAGAAAATGGTATGTGGAGGAGACAAGAGAAGCATGAGAATGAAAAATAATGAATAATTAGAGAAGTTCGTCATTAGGGAATACAGGATCGAGCCACCTGGATGGATGGTCTGTGTTTAACCTCAAAGCCTAACTTACTGTGAGGAAATGCTACTTCAGGCATATCATGAACTTGAAATTAAGATGCTGCATATTCCTGCCACAATAACCTTGTAGATAGGACTTGGGTGAACTGAAAGATCTTGGTAAATAAATTGTCCTACTATCAGCATGCTAAGTTGTGTCTGACTCTTTGTGACCCCATGGACTGTAGCCTGCCAGGCTCCTCTGTCCATGGGATTCTCCAGGCAAGAATAATGGAGTGGGTTGCTATCCCCTGCTCCTGGGGATCTTCCTGACCCAGGGATCAAACCTGATTCTCTTGTGGCTCCTGCATTGCAGGCAGATTCCTTACTGCTGAGCCACTGGGGAAGCCCACTCTTACCAGTTCAGGCCTATAAATTGATGGAAGAACTCAAATTATGTACAGCCCTGGAGTAAGAGGCTCTGCTGCCAATATCCTGAAAACTGGATATTAGGACTATACTGTCATAGACTGTATGGTATGTTCCTCGGTCACCAATTACTATTTTTACAATAGAAAGAAATTTTACTGGACTTTGGCTTTGGTTATAAATTATCCTCAGTTGACATGAAAGTTTTTAGTAGAGGACAAAGAATGTACTAAATTGTCTCAGTGATATATTTCATTGCAGCGTACCTGGATGTTGCCAGTCCTAAGCAAAATATTTGGGACTATAGTAGCTCCTGATTTCAACAGTGATGCCATGTGTAGTCACAGTAATGACTCTAACCACATATGGATCCCTCTGGTGGATAGATTGCATTCTTTTTTTTTTCTGCATACTGACAGTGACCAGGACTTAGTAAGCACTCCCAGGGAATTATTGAATATATCACGGAAAACAATCGGAAGAACCAAAATTTTTCTAGGATGGTATCTTAGCTCTTTTAGTTGCCTCATTATACAAAACGAGACCTCATTTTATATGCAGATTGAAGGAATAGGACATATAGGTTATGCGTCCCTGTGTGCTAAGTTGCTTCAGTCGTGTCCGACTCTTTGCGACTCTGTGGACTATAGACCACCTGGCTTATCTGTCCATGGGATTCTCCAGGCAGGAGTGCTGGAGTGTGCTGCCGTGCCCTCCTCTAGGGGATCTTCCCAACCCAGAGGTGGAATCCATGTCTCTTACATCTCCTGCACTGGCTGGCAGATTCTTCACCACTAGTGCCATCTGGGAAGCCCCACGTAGGTTATAGTCATTAATGTTTCACACAGTTCCCTGTGAAGCTCACCATCTATGTACATGTATCAAGAGGCTGTAATGTTAAAATCCCACATGTTTGTTCTATTAATAGAATATATAGAACATTCTCATTTCATCCAAATACCTTATGGGTGTAGTGGCATTGATGAAATATGTATATTATATTCTCTACTGTTCAAGCCAGAACAAGCAAAAATTTATGATAAGTTTGTAAAGAAGTAGTTGGAAGCCATTTAAACAATTACATTTTTGCTTCCTACTGTGTTGATTTATAATCTCAGTAGACATGGGCCATGAATAGTCTGGGGACTAAGTGATATTTACAAGTTTGAATTATAAGTTTATAAACTTATATTCCTTATTTATGATATCTATCATATTTTCAGGATGGGAAAATAAGTCTTTTCATAGTGCTAATTCTCATAACCAAATTCAGTTCTCCAATATGTTGAAGAGGCTACAAAACTGTCTCTATCCTAATCTCAGAGAGATTGTATGGAGCTAATATGTTGCAAAAATGGTATTTTGTGGTTATATTCATCAGCTGGAAGAAAGATTATTGGACATGGAGTCTGAGATTTGAGTTCTGGTCTTGATCCAGATTATAAGTACTTGAGCAAACTTTGGCAGGTCACTTCTAGATTTCAATTTCCTGTACGTTAAATGAGGGTGTTAAACCTGAGAATCACTAAGGTTCTTTCCAGCTCTAATGAACTGAGGATGTATGTGATGTATCCATTTTCTCCTGTTGCATGCATTACTCTTAACTGGCTAATGTCCAGTGAAGGTCAGTGCTTTGCTAGACTCAACAGAGATTATTTTGATACATTACATTTCCTGGGAAGAACAATAGACTTCCATTAAAAAAAAAAAAAAGAATAAAACAAATCATTGAATGGAGACCAGTTCATGGAACAGAAGCATAATCAATTTGCTGGACTTTGTGAGATATTAACAGGTTATTGAAAAACTAACTGGTTCAGCAAGTATTTTTATGTATATCCTAGATTTCAATTATTTACCTTATGTATTGCTACTTTGGCAAACTCCAGGGTTATAGAAATCAATTCAGGAATTAATGGATAAAAATATTCTATTGATAGAAGACAAAGCAGTTTATGGTTGAATTCTCTAAGCTGCCTTCCAGAAGTTTACTTGAGTAGGAAGAATCTGATAGACAAAGATAAGAAATAAATTTGTCTTATGACATATTTAGAAATTACTGTTTTTCTTATCATCCTATCCGAGTTCTTCTCAGCCAAGTTCACTTCTTCAATTTAGACTGAACCTTTTAGATATTTTTTTAAGTATTAGTTTATTAAACTGTTAGTTTGATTTATTTTCATTATCTGTTCATAAAAAGATAATATTTCTTGCCTCTATTGATATTTTTTGCATCATATATTATCCTTGAAGAACTTTAATCACTTTTTCAAAAACTACTATTAACTTTATTCAAGAAGCTCACGGGCATTTAGAAACAAGAAAATAAACTTGGACCTTAGTCAAATTATACAAAGAAGTTAAACTTAAGGGTATATGTCTTTATTGTGTTTGTTTATTTTTGTTCTTCTTTAAAACAGTGAATTGTGCCTTTCATTATACAGGAATGCGTACTATTGTGGTTTCATATATAATGTTAATTAGTTATCCATATACGTGTTGTATATACCCATGCTGACTGTTATTTGATGTACAGAATCAGAGCTGGTTGGAACTTTTAGATGAAAAGCTTAAGGCCACCCAACTTGAACCAGAAAAAAACTTCAGTAAATAGCTATCTGCTTTCACTTAGGAAATGTGCATTTGAGAATATGCATTTCAGTGAATTTTAAAAACAATTTGTTAATGCCTACTCCTTACAAAAACAAACACAAATTTTAGTGTGAAATTGTGAATTTGACTTTCACACAAACATTTCATGTAGTAAAAGGAATGACCTGTACCTTACAAAGATGGCTCAAGTTATAATATGTATCCAAACTTATTCTTTATAGAAAATCAAGCCTTCTGCTTAATTAAGAAAGTCGGGGATGAATTAATCTGCAACTTTAACTATATCCACTTCTTCAAAAATGGTAGTATGTTAATCTCTCTAATTTTAAAATTATTTTTCCTATCTTTCAGCTCAGATTTTTATATGTTATCATTTCAATAATTCTCTGCCATTATAAAAAAACACGTGTTTTTTTCTTTTGTCACGCCTCCTAGCAAAACCCATTTTTCAAAACATCTGATTGCCAGCACAGGTACCACTGAGAATATCTGAGTATTACCGGAGAAGGCCACACCAGAAAGCACATTGTTTCCATTATTAATTTGGAACTACTGTGTCAAATGGGGTTTGAATACTGCTTGACCATTCCCTACATTTTTTTCTGGTGACGTATCTAATCTGCTCTTTTCTATGGCCATTTTTTACATTTTCCATCCTCCTTAGACATCCTAAGCACTATCTCCTCCTTGTTCTCAGCCGATAATACAGCCGCCTACAGAAAATCCTTCCATTTGCCACTGCCAAACTAGATACTTGCCCACATTTGCTTTGATCATTTCCTCCTCCACTCCAAGAAAACTAAGACCTTTTTACTTCTTTTTAATGATAATTCTTTCTCCAGGGTTGGAGCTTTGCATCCAATTACCTACTGCCTTTTCAGGAATGCACATTTCACTCTTGCTTTCTGTTTTGTATGTATCCACCCTCTCTTTCTCAAGAGAATCGTTCTCACTTTTAAACACTATAGAGGATCTTCAGTTTTAACAAATCAACCACATAGGACCTCACACCTACTTTCCCGTTATATCTTTCTCTCACTTTTCAGCCAATCTTCTAAAAATAATTATTTTTACTTGTGTTCATGTTTTCCTCAATTTTCACTCTCACTCCCACTCACTCTGATTTGGGTTTTACTCCCATCACTTCACCTGAACAACTTTGTTAAACTCATTTTTCTAAAACTGTCTGCCAAAAATATCTACCTAAAGAAGTATCCATTAAACTAATGAAATCCAGGAATGTGGATGACTCATAAGATAAGTGAAAACTATTCCTGTAAAACCTAGTTGGAATTCAGAGACTGGAAAAAGAGATGGAGACGGAGGGAAGAGGATATGATGACCAGTGATGCTATTTCTCTCGTCTCTGACTAGTTGAGGTAATTATCATTGGAAAACCCACAACTGTCAATGGCTTAATTTTTTTGCTTGTGTAAAGTTTGATATAGGTTGGACAACTCTTTTTCACTTTTATCTTTGTCATCCGGAATAGGTCCTTTGAGGAAGTGACACATACTACTTCTGCTTACAATGTAGTCATTGTAAAGAGCCACATGTCTCCCATTGTATCTGCAAGGAGATGGGGATGTGGTGGAGGATGTGGCTATTTGGTGAGCACTAGTTTTCTTTGCCACAAAGACAGTCTTTAAGCAGAAAGAAAGTAGAGAAGGGAGAGAGGGGCAATTATCACCACATTTCAACACAAAGTGCTTGTAACTTGAGTGTTTCTAGTTGAGACACGCTAATCTCTTTGGCAGGAAAAAAGAACCAGAAGGGAGACATAAGAGAAAAAGAAAGGCTGGTTTGAGTGAGAAAATGTTCAAAAGGAAAAATATGAAATCTTGGATTGGAGCTATAGTGTAGACCTGTTCATACATTCTTGGTTCACCTCACATAGTGCTCACTGAAGCATAAGCAAAAACTGGAAAGGGAAAGCCCTAGAGTTATGCATGGATACCACATGTGTAAGGCTTCTCTGGTGGCTGAGTGGTAAAGAATCTGCTTGCCAAACAAGAGACTCAAGTCGATCCTTGGGTTGGGAAGATCCTCTGAAAAAGGAAATGGCAACCCAGTCTTCTTGCCTGAGAAATCCATGCACAGAGGAGCTTGGTGGGCTATAGTCCATGGGGGTCACAAAAAGTCAGACATGCCTTAGTGACTAAACAACGAAAACAACATATGCTGGTTTTGTCTTCTGGACCTCGCTCACACTGTTTTTCTATACTTTTTCCTGTATTTCAAGGGCTGGAAATCTGTAATCTCTACTTCACAGGCTCCCTCGTTGGTGGATTCTAGTGAGGATCTTCCATTAAGAGGTACTGACAGGAGAGAGATGAAAAGGCAAGAGGAAAAGAGAAACCACTTATTGTTCTATTATTTCTGTTTTGGCAAGGGCTATTTTGTAGATGACTGGGCCTCTTGCAATAAAGTTGTTTGCAAGAATATTGTTTTGGGCAAATGCAGTGACCAAATTAGCTTTAGCAGTGGAACGTCTAATCATAGCAGTAACACTCGTGTCTCTCCAGTAACTGATGGGCTCTGGGTAACCTTGTTTTCTTCCATTTGCTTCTTCAGGCCTAGAGATGTAAGCGTTTTCCTCTAGTAGGGTGTCTGTGTAGCACTGGTATCACCCATTTGCTTTTCCTGCCCTCTCAATATATTTGTATTTCTCTGAGTGGGAGAGATCCCTAGGTAAGGAAATGGCAACCCACTCCAGTATTCTTGCCTGGAGAATTGCCTGGACAGAAGAGCCTGGTAGGCTACTGTCCCTGGGGTTGCAAAGAGTCAGGCACAACTGAAGCGACTTAGCACACTGTCTGAAAGACCTACATATTTTGAGGTGACAGATTCTAGCCCTCCTTTGGGAAATATAGTTTAAAAATTAATAATGTACCCCATAGTTTTCTTTTGGTAACATTTTTCCAATCTAGAAGGCTATTTTTAAAGAAAGTAATTGTTTTACAAAGCAGACATATTTGTAAGCAAATAAGATAGGGGGGCCCCAGAGAAAGAGAACCAGGCGTGGCTTTCTTGACATAAGAGAAGCCATTTTTGGCCTAAGCCATTTTGTGAGCTAAGCCTGGGCACAGTGCTTATTCTTGAACTGATCTCAGTAACTGTCTATCGTTCATTGAAACATTCCACCTTGGCCAGGAACAAATATCACCACTTGTTTGAGGTGTCTCACAGGAGGAGGTCCTGACTGATAAGCAGCACGGTGCTGCTGAAAACTAACAGAGAAAATTCAGGAGGGGCCAAAAGAAGGGAGGAGACACCAGCCTATGATACTGTCTTACCAGCTTCCCAGAATCCTTCTATTTTGCCTGTGCCTCAGCTTGTGGAATTTTAGTTTCCCAACCAGGGATCAAACCCATGCCCCTTGCAGTCCTGTAGTGAAAGTGAGGAGTCCCTAACCACCAGAAGACCAGGGAAGCTTCCCAGTCTCCCAGAATCCTTTGTGTTAAGATTTGTTTTGGCTGAGAAATACACAGACCACCAGGAAGGACCGTGAGTCAGACCAAATATGGGCCAAGAGAAATGACTAGCCAGAAACAGCCGAGAAACTAATATTCCTTATCATAAAACTGAAGACTGTGAGTCATGCGGCAAAGCATTGCTCCTGCATTCCTTCCCCCAATGCTCTCTGCCCAGGCACCTGTTAGACCTCTCGGTCTTTTGCCCAGGACCCATCGCCGCAAAGACCACCGAGACCCGAACTCGATGCAATCAGCAAGAGGATTTATTAGGCCGACGCGCCGGGGTTCAATCTCCACCAGGGGAGACGAACCCCGAACAGTTGTTACAGAGCAGTTTATAAGCACAAAAATCATGAACAGGTGCAGTTGAGATGGAGCGTTTTGATTGGTCTGCAAACTTTGGCCTTTCCGGGGATAGGTTCATTCGTTATCAGGCCTAAATGGCTAACTATCCTACAATTATACTGATTTAGCTGAGTGGTCCGAGACAATCATTTTCTTAGCTTAACTCCTGGGGGCTGTGTCCCTAAGATGTGAGCATGATCCCCCTCTGTGTTTTCCTTTCTTTAAGACAATAGCCCTGAGTCAAGATTAACAAAGAGCCCATGGGTGTAGGTCTGTCTCCTTAGAGCCTCTAGTAAATTTTTAACCTTTCCCTTTGTTCCCGGGGATGCCCCTAAAGAAGTCAGAAGACACTGATCTCATACCTGTGTTCCTAGTGGCGCTTCTCATGGTAGACTGATTACCGGCTGGGGAACAAACAATTTGTACAATCTCAGGCTGGTTTCCACATCAGTTGAGATGGAGCGTTTTGATTGGTCTGCAAACTTTGGCCTTTCCGGGGATAGGTTCATTCGTTATCAGGCCTAAATGGCTAACTATCCTACAATTATACTGATTTAGCTGAGTGGTCCGAGACAATCATTTTCTTAGCTTAACTCCTGGGGGCTGTGTCCCTAAGATGTGAGCATGATCCCCCTCTGTGTTTTCCTTTCTTTAAGACAATAGCCCTGAGTCAAGATTAACAAAGAGCCCATGGGTGTAGGTCTGTCTCCTTAGAGCCTCTAGTAAATTTTTAACCTTTCCCTTTGTTCCCGGGGATGCCCCTAAAGAAGTCAGAAGACACTGATCTCATACCTGTGTTCCTAGTGGTGCTTCTCATGGTAGACTGATTACCGGCTGGGGAACAAACAATTTGTACAGTCTCAGGCTGGTTTCCACACACCCTTTCCAATAAAGTCTTTTGCTCTGTCAGGTGGCGCTAGTGGTAAAGAACCCCACTGCCAATGCAGGAGACATAAGAGACATGGGTTTGATTCCTGGGTCAGGAAGATCTCCTGGAGGACGGGATGGCAAACCACTTCAGTAGTCTTGTCTGGAAAATCCATGGACAGAGGAGCCAGGTGAACTATGGTCCATAGTGTTGCAAAGAGTCGGAGATGACTGAAGCAACTTACTATGCATTTTAAGAATTAAAACCCCCCTTCAGGCACTAAACCACCATATCAACCGGAATCTAAGAGATGATGATGTTGATCTTTTCTGACCCTCATGACTTCAAATGACTAATGCTTGGACTCTATCTATTGCCCAAAGTCTCCTCATGAATATGCATGTACCCTTAGCTTAAAGGAAATGGCAACCCACTCCAATATTCTTGCCTGGAGAATCCCATGGATGGCGGAGCTGGGTAGACTACAGTCCACGGGGTCACAGAGAGTTAGACACGACTGAGCAACTTCCCTTTCCCTTAGCTTAAAACTTTCCTAATCTTTCTGTTCAGGGAGACACTGCTTTGGGAAAGATCCTTGATGTTCTACTTAGTTGCTGTTAAGTAGAAATCCTCCTTTCGCCTACTCTTTGCCTTGGCTGCGTTTTTTGTCTTGACACTCATGAGAGTTGAGCACAATTTTTGTGTAACATATTTACCTAAACTCAAGTAATAAGAATTTTTTCAACCATTCAAAAACAAAGGAATTTTTCTAAAACATAAAAAAGAACCGTGGAAGTTTCAAGACCTCCATGTAAGTAAGCTTATTTTAATTATAAAACAAGCCTGTAGGGGGAAAAATATCAAAAGAAAACAAAACAATAATCGTCCACACACGTTGCTTATTTGTAAGATCTTTGTACCCTGTTATGGAGAAAAAAATCGTAAGATTAAGCCAGAGAACTGGGCGCATAAAAGTAACTGCTACAGCATATTGAGTGTATCCAAATGAGCTCTAACAAAAATTCCAGTGATAGAAACTCATTTCATGTTCCAAGGGTCCTGCTGGGATGACATTCTTTGCATTTTGTTAATTTGGGTTATGTTATACGATGTTCCACTAATGAGTGGAATAAATGTATCTACATGGTTAAAACCAAACCAGGAATTTTAAAATATTTAATTATTTAGAGTAGTACATGAAAGACTGGGCAACATTTCCGTTAAAACCCACAATGTTGACTGGTTTAATACTGGACTCTAAATATTTCTTTTAGGATAAGTTTAGAAAATCAGAGCAAATGCATATTTTACATGCTTAGATGGTTTTTATTTACACATACACACACGCAAACACACATACACAAAATGTGTATTTTTTGCATATACACACAAAAGAAATAAAGTTCAGTGCTTTGGTTCCTTTTGTTAATCTTTGCTCACAAGTACCAGAATGAAAATTAAAGACTTTGGGAAGCATTTAATCTATAATTTGACCTAATTTTTAAATAACTTATGAATAGAAAAAATTTTAATTAAGTGAATATTCTTGTAGGCCAGCCAATTCATCAACACTTTTAGAAGCATAAAAATCTACTACACTAATAATCCAAAGGGTGAAAGGCTTTTACATGAAAAAAAAAAATAGTAATGGATCCAAAGAAATTATTTCAATTTGCCTTGTCAAAAAATCCATTCATTGAATGTGTGGAATGAAGCATAATGACTTCTTTACAGGTCTAATAGTCAAAAAGTAGTGTGTTCATTGAAATATGTGCTTACTTATTACACTAATACTCAAAAACTTCACATACATTTTAACATTTTCACTTCATTTATTTTAAATGTTGATGAAGAAGTTTGAGAAAAAAGAATGAGGAATATGATTACATTTTATTAAAATAAAAATCAATGTAAGTCACAAGGAGTAAGAGGAATCTAGATTTTATTGATTATTTGAAGCAGAGTATATAATACTTTTGGAGAGAATTGATGCTTTCTTAAATATTTTCCTTTCTAACCATTTTCACTGTAGATATCTGTTTGTGTGTGAATAATGTATGTGAGTAGGAATGCATAATTTTTAATACATACAGTGGCATTTTAGCCATATTCCCACCAGTATAATACCATTAAGTTTTAGGAAAAAGACTGCCTGTTGGGTTGATAATTTTTTTCTTTTTGGCTAATTGCATTCAGGCAAATTTGTACTTGTGTCTCTATCCAGTATAAAGTCTGATATATTGGAATGATTTACTTTCCTATAATTGGATAATTGAAATGTAAAACAATGTCTCCCAAATCTTGCCAAGATATTTATGTGTAGCCCAAGAAAAAGGAAAAATATTTAAATATTTCAATTCAAGTGTGTAGAAACATGCTTATTTTTTGTTTAACTTAACATAATCCTAATACTATTTAGAAAATACATGGAAATGAAAACCACAAAAAATCTGAAAATTTCTTTGGAAGTATTAAATTCCAAGATATTTTTAAAAAGACAGGGTGATCAATCAAAATACATGACTTTAAGTTCACCTCCAAGTATTTATTACTCCATTAGGAGACTACAACCATCCCTTACTGTTTGCAGGGGATTGGTTATAGGAACTTGCTGCTGCTGCTGCTAAGTCGCTTCAGTCATGTCTGACTCTGTGCGACCCCATAGACGGCAGCCTACCAGGCTCCCTCGTCCCTGGGATTCCCCAAGCAAGAACACTGGAGTAGTTGCCATTTCCTTCTCCAATGCATGAAAGTGAAAAATGAAAGTGAAGTCGCTCAGTAGCATCTGACTCCTAGCGACCCCATGGACTGCAGCCCATCAGGCTCCTCCATCCATGGGATTTTCCAGGCAAGAGTACTGGAACCTAGAGGATAACAAAATCCACGGATACTCTTCTGTGTATTAGAGGCTCAGTTGTGTCTAACGCTTTGCAACCCCGTGGACTGTAGTCCAACAAGCTCCTCTGTCCATCTGATTCTCAAGGCAAGAGTACTGAAGTGGGTTGCCATTTCCTTCACCAGGGGACCTTCCCAACCTGGGGCTCTAACCTGGGTCTTCTGCTTTACCTTCTGAGCCAGCAGGGAAGCCAGATACAAGTGTATGGTTCAGAAGGTAAAGAACCTGTCCTTTTGTTATAAAGGACACTCAAGTCCCCTATAACAAAATGGCTTGATTATCTGCATATGACCCAGCACAACCTCCCATATACTTTGTCATCTCTGTGATGTGTGTATTAGTTGCTCTTGCTCAGTTCTGTTGTGTCCGACTCTTTGCAACCCCATAGACTGTAGTCCTGCAGGCTCCTTTGTCCATGGAATTTTCCAGGCAAGAATGCTGGAGTGGGTTGCCATTTCCTTCTCCAGGGCATCTTCCCCATGCAGGGATTGGACTCACATCTTCTGCGGCTCCTACATTGGCAGGCAGATTCTTTACCACTGTGCCACCTGGGAAGCCCTGGATGACTTATAATATCTAATACAAAGTAAACGCTGTTTAATTAGTTGCTGGTTGTGAGGTAGACTCAAGTTTTGCTTTTTGGAACTTCCTGGATTTAAAAATATATATTTTCGACCTGTAATTGGTTGAATCCATGGATGCAAAATTCACAGATACAAAAAGCCAACTGTCAAAAAAAAAAAAAAGAAGGCCAACTGTCTATCAGTCAGGATAGGGTAGACCACGGACTGGCAAACTAGGGCCCCACAGACCAACCTTGATTCACCAGTACCAAATGTTTTTGTACATAACTTTTATTGGAACACAGTCACAACTGTGCCTTTATCTTTTTTCCCTATGGGTGCTTTTTAAATTATTAAAAAAATTTTTACAATAGCGAAATGGAATAGCTGTAACAAAGATATTATGGCCTGTAAAGCCTAGAATATTTATTATCGAGCCCTTTACAGACAAAAGTGGTCACTTCTTGGTATAGGCTATGCTATAGGAATAAATAAGTTGTTGGGTCTGAGCAAAAGAACATTTATTTCTCATTCACTTTTCATGACTAGCATGGGTAGGCATGTGTGCTAAGACAGAGTCTCAGGCTGACAAAACTTGCTTTTTGAGGGTTTTCCCTTCAGTCCAGTGGCTAAGACTGTGCTTTCAATGCAGGGAGCGTGGATTTGATCCCTAGTGGGAAGATCTAAGATTTCACAGTCCAGGCGGTGCAGCCAAAAAACAAACAACCCCCTAATCCCTTATCCCTTCACAAAAAATGTTGCGTCTTGACACATGCTTCTAAGAGCAGGGGAATTACACTGGGGTGCTTAAAATTTCCATCTGGAAGTGGCACATCAATTCCACTTGTACTTCCTTAGCCAAAGCAAGTCAGAGAATCATGCTTATTCTCAAAAGGAATGGGAAAATAAAATCTAGTCACATATCTGGAAGGAAAACTTGAATGTTTGTGAATAGCCCTAATAAATACCTCAAACAAATTATCTGCACAATCCAAAGGATAGTTATCAGGATGGTTAAGAGGTGACAGTAATCTGGCCTGAAAATCTAAGCATGAAACAGAAGTATAAAATAAAATTATAAGGTGTGTAATAGCTGTAAAAAAAAAAAAACTGTATTATTCACCGTGCAAGCAAAGGATTTAAATGTATCTATGACATATTTATAAGAAGATAATATTACATATTAATTATTAATCCACATGTGCAATGATTTTACAATCTATACTGTAAATTATAGAGAGGTGACTAAAGACGTTGCATAAAATATTTAAACCATGTGGTGGGTATTGCTATTTCATAACTATTTAAACTTTAATGAAGGCAGGAATAGTTTTCTGGATCTATGTAGTACGCCATGGATAGTGAACTAGACAGAAAAGTTATTAATTCTGCTTAAAAGCATACATTTTAATGCCTTGCAAATTTTCAATGTCATTAATGTAGTAAACAGCAATCTATTATATTTTATAACATAAGAAAAGAATCAATTTAGCTAATTTTTATAGACAATTTTAAAGCACAAAAGAAAAGCTGATTACCATTTAAAATTCTAGGTTGTACTTCCATTCATCAATAAATTGTTAAAATGAACATTAACAATAAGACTATTTATGTAGATCTTTTTCATTCATTCAAAAATAAGCCTTATGTTGAAAGAATACATCTCTATAGAGTGTAACTTCATAAAACTCCTTAGAAAATAACTGTTTTTCTTCCTTCACCCCTATTAAAACAGTCTGATCAAACTCACTCTGTTGAGCTTATTCTTTCTCACAACCTGAGTAAAATTTTGAGACAGATCTCTACTTTTTAGTCATTTTCATATAGTAAAAATCCTCTTGGCATTTTCAGTCACCCAAAAAAAAAAAAAAGAAGAAAAGAAATCTCATTTTGTAGCTATTGTTTTCATTCCAACGCTAAATTAGAATTCTGAACTTAATAGAAAATTATTGTTTCTTCAGCTAGAATCTGCTTCAGGCTGTAAATTACAGAGGGAAGGGGAAGTCTCCTATATTAAATTTTCCTCTTTCCTCTTCCACCCTCTTACCACGAGGCTGTCTGTTTCTCCAGGAGTAGAGATCAGGCCAGCATAGGAAGGTGATGTGAGAGATAGGAACAGTCCTGCTGAAATTATTCTCTCATGAAACACTTTTCATTGCTTCGGTAGACTCACTGGGACTATTCTTTCATCCTGATCTCTCATGATATGGATTATTCATCTCCTCTGTTTGGGCATTTTACCCTACGAGCAGGGTAACCTTTTTGTTAAGGTCGCATAGTCATTTCAGGAAGTCCTCTTAGAAAGAATGTAAAACAATTCTAGCCTGCCAAAGGTAGCCATTCTTCCACACACTGTGGAGGCAGAGAGCTGTAGCCTCTTACAATTCAATTTTGCTGGTGTGTTTCGAACAGTCTTGTGTGCTACAAACTCCAAGGACCACATATTAATCATTCCAGTGTTGTTCTTGGATCTCTTCCTATAGGTTAAGAATGAGAGAGAAGGACTCTTTCCTTCAATATTACTTTGGGGTTTTTCGTGGGAGCTCTTGGTAAGGGGTCTCAAATTGGTCTTTGGCAAATACCTCTGTGAGTCCTGCTTTGCTGTTCTGGTGAGTCACTTAAAAAAAATGAGCTGACTTGCAACCTGTTCTCAACATTACATAACATCAACCAAAACAAAGACAGAAAGAGTGTATCCTCACAGTGCATACATGTGTGTTCCTATTATATAGCAAACATTATATTGTGCTGCTGTGCTAAGTTGCTTAAGTTGTATCTGACTCTTTGCCACCCTATGAGCCTAAGCCCACCAGGCCTCCCTGTCCGTGGGATTTTCCAGGCAAAAATCTGGAGTGGGTTGCCACATGCTTCTTCAAGGTATCTTCCTGACCCAGGGATTGAACCCAGGTCTCATGTCTCCTGCATTGGCAGGTGGGTTCTTTACCACTAGAGCCACCTGGGAATCCCTTTAGGCACAGGAATGCACTAGACAACGTTTCTCTCTATATATAAATGTTGGAGAACAGGGTGACAATTAGAAAAACATGATGAAGTAAATTTAAAATGTGCAATAAATGATATAGAAAAGAAATGACATGCAAAAATTAGAATCTGTAATGGTAGATCTGAATTAAGGTGTCAGAAATGTTTCCTTGAGGAAGTCACGAACATCCTTACTTAAAAATGACTGTGAGTTAACCTAAAGAATCTGCCTGCAATGAAAGAGACCTGGGTTTGATTCCTGGGTTGGGAAGATTCCCTGGAGAAGGAAACGGCAACCCACTCCAGTATTCTTGCCTGGAAAATCCCATGACAGAGAAGCCTGGTGGGCTACAGTCCATGGGGTCACAAAGGTCGGACATGATTAGTGACTAAACCAACTACTGAGTGTTAGTCTCTCATTCACAGAAGTTTCTCTGAACTTTCTTTTTTTAGGGAGTGGGTGCACATTGTCCAAAAGCAAACTCCTTGATGGGTGCCTCTGTTTTCATAAAAAGAGCCTTTTATGGAAAAAACCAAAAACAAAAACAGAAAGAAAATTGGATTTTTAATAGACATTATCCTGCCTTATCATGTGGCTTTCATCTTAATGCTCACTACTTTGTGGTGATGAGGTGCCTATTGTGTCTCCAATATGATACCTCCAGAGTCATTCTAGGCAGGAAGAATAAGGCCAAAGGGCAAAAGGGACACATCAATTGAATCTCTTCCTTTGCCGTATCTCCTTCCTAGAAGTTTTTCCCTGCTTTAGCTGCCCACTCCCACTGACATCTCACTGATCAGGACCTTGCTTTTCCTAGCTAAAAGAAAGGTTCTGAGATGTAGTTGTTTTCCAGGAGGGAGGCAAGGAATATTACTGACAAACACAGAGTTGGATAGGGTAGAGTAGAATAGATATTAGAATGACAATGAATAATGTCTGCCACTATATTGAATCATCCATTCTAGCTTGTCAGGAACAAATTCTATCTCTTTTCACACTTTCTTTGAGATTTCTTTATCAATTTCTTGTCTACTCTTTGTACTTTAATTTTTTTTTAGTTTTCGTGGGGCTATTTTCTCCATCATAAAATCAACATAATAAAAACTGCATTTATATATCTGATGATTTATTGTATTACAATATATTAAGAAGGATTAAAAACATAAAGATACATGAAGTAGAGAAGAGAGGATCTGAGCAAGTGGATTATTACAAATAATTATAGCAATGATTGAAGTCTGTCTGTCTCTATGCCTCTATCAATCTGTTAATTGTTCTAGCTGCCTATGTATCTATCATCTTTGCCATCAGCTCAATTTACATAACTTTATAGTGTAATACTGCTTGGTGCAATTGAATTCTCCAAGAGATTTTTTTTTAACGTTTAAAAAATTTGACTATGCCACACAGCATGTGGGATCTTAGTTCCTTAACCAAGGACCCAACTTGTGCCCCCTGCATTGGCACTGCAGAGTCTCAACCATTAGACCACCAGGGAAGTTCCCTTCAAGAGATTTTGAGAGATGATTCACGTGGGTTTAACTCTACTAGTTACATCGGATCAGTCCCAAAACAAGACAAAACTGTATACCTTGGTTTTTTGTAAGCTGTGAAATGAGATGCATTATTTTATGATGTCTCATTTTGTTAAAATTAGAGACCTATCTAATTTCAATTGTATTGAGTAGAAATGAGGTTAAAAAAAAAAAATTAAGCAAACACACATTGATTATCTCCTCTGCATTTTTCCACAAAAATCCCTATCTGTTGAAAATTTGTGTATTAAAAAGAGTATTTACATGGACATCAGAATTCAAATTTATTTATAATTGAAATGTTTTTACTCCATTTTACATTGAAAAATGTTGAACATGTTACCACAACTAATGACATGTTTACTTGGCTAATGCTATACCTGTGAATATCCCTGGGGGCAAAATACTGTTTCTTTAGTACTTATGACATAAACAAAGCTCAGTATAAATGAAAGCATCAATAAAATCATTTTGCTAAGCTAAATTTTTGACTCCAAAAGTTGTAATTAGGCAAGTCCGTTCCTCTGATTTTCTTTAACCAAATAATACTCTTTAATTTGAATATATTTTCCTGGCATGTAGACCAATGTAGATAAATTAGGCAGTTGGTGGTATTAAAATCCACAGATTACAGCCTGCCAAAACTCAAACAGTGCTATATCATCGGTAATTAGCTGTTTGCAACATAGAGTTGAATAAACGAAGATATTAAATGTGAAGCCGGGTTATTTTAAGTTGAGTTGAAATGCAAATGAATTTGTATTCAACTAATCATGAAATATTTACTAGGTACCTACTACAAGTCTAGAACCATGCTAGGAATGATGGCTAGATTTTTAAACAGTGGTAAATGGACCCTATTATGAATAACATTGTAATTAAGTGGGTAACCAATAGTAAAATATCTGAAATGTTTGAAATTAAAATACCTACATATGTCAGTAATACTGGGGCTTCCCTGGTGGCTCAGATGGTAAAAAGTCTGCCTGCAATGCAGGAGACCCACTAATATTAGTGTATCAAAGAAATACAAACTCAACTCCATATTGAATCTATTCCTTTGGCTCTAGCCTTTGTGCTCTATTGCTTGCTTAGTCCTTCTGGCTCTGCATTTTTGTAAAAGAATGCTGCCTACAGTCTGAAGTGTTCAGGATAGCTCATTCTCAAGGCTCTGATCTTTTTAAGGTACACTTTTCCATTCACATAAAGCTAAAAAGTTGCAGAACAGAGAATAAGATTTATCTGGGAGAGGTTTATAAGAACGTGGTGACCAGACCTATGTCGACAGATGCAAAAAGATTTTGGCACCAAGAAGTTTGCAACAATCAGTCACATCCCCTACTTTTTTAGTATAAAAGAAGCCAGAATCCTAACTCAGATAAATGATTCACTGAGACACAAGTCCACCTTCTTTCTGTCTGCTGGTTTCTTGAGTAAAGTCACTATCCCTTACTCCAAATCCTTTTTCAATTTATTGGCCTGTCATGAGCAAGCTCCTTGCTTCTTGGAAGAAAAGTTTTGACAAACCTAAACAGCATATTAAAAAGCAGAGACATTGCTTTGCCAACAAAATTCTGTATAGTCAAAGCTATGGTTTACCAGTAGTCATGTATAGATGTGAGAGTTGGACCATAAAGAAAGCTGAGCACAGAAAAATTGATACTTTTGAAATGTGATATTGGAGAAGACTCTTGAGAGTCCCTTGGACTGCCAGGAGATCAAACCAGTCAATCCTAAAGGAAATAAATCCTGAATATTAATACTTTGGCTATGTGATGCCAAGAGCCAACTCATTACAAAAGAACCTGATGCCGGGAAAGATTGAAGGCAGGAGGAGAAGGGGACGACAGAGGATGAGATGGTTGAATGGCTTCACTGACTCAATGGACACGAGTTTGAGCAGCTCCAGGAGATGGTGAAGGACAGGGAAACCTGGTGTAATGCAATCCATGGGGCATCAAAGAGCTGGACACGACTGAGGGACTTAACAACAACATGTGGTGAGCATAGACTCTAACATCAGCAGTGCTAGTAATACTAGGACAAGCACTAATGCTATTTCTGCCACTATCACTATAATATGGTAGCAATAACAATAGTAGTAGTACTAAGATACCGTATCTGCTGAGTTTTACGATATTCCAGTAAATTCTTCTTCATTTCTCACAACAAGCCTGTGGATATTTATCATTATTAATGCCATTGTGCAGATTGGTTAAAGAAACCTAAGCAGGAGTACAAGTAACTTGCCTGATGTTACATACTTAAGGATAAGTTTAGGTAGAATTTAAAATCAGCTATTCTGACTGAATGTGAAATCAGGCGGTATGCTCATAGGTCATCAACTTTTCTGTGCCCCTTACAATACATTTTATCACTTTTGAGTAACTGTGTAGGGCCTAATATGGATTTTCTGGAGAAAGGAAACAAAAACGTTTAAGTGCCAAAGTTTTTTTTTTTTTTTTAATAAAATGTAACTTCGATTGTGGCATTTTTATGGTGATTTACTTTATTTCATAAATACAAAATATAAAAGATAACATAATCATTTGTTGGTGATTTGAAACATTATGATGACCCTCTGCTATATATTATGATAGCTTTAATTTCTTGCCTATCTGAATGCACTTTTGCTGCACTGGGACCCCCTCCACCCACTTCCCTTTTCTCACTAGGGTTTCCATCTCAGTTGAGTTCAGTCAGTCAGTCGTGTCTGACTCCTTGTGACTCCATGGACTGCAGCACGCCAGGCCTCCCTGTCCATCACCAACTCCCAGAGTTTACTCAAACTCATGTCCATTGAGTCGGTGATGCCATCCAGCCATCTCATCCTCTGTCGTCCCCTTCTCCTCCCACCTTCAATCTTTCCCAGCATCAGGGTCTTTTCAAATGAGTCAGTTCTTCATATCAGGTAGCCAAAGTATGGAATTTCAGCTTCAACATCAGTCCTTCCAATGAATATTCAGGACTGATTTTCTTTAGGATGGACTGGTTGGATCTCCTTGCAGTCCAGGGGACTCTCAAAAGTCTTTTCCAACACCACAGTTCAAAAGTATCAATTATTTTCTATATCTGAACATTCAAAAAAATCTGATCTTACATTTTTTTCCCCTCGTCTCAAAGATGAAGACAATCAAGTAAAAAATTTGGTGTTTTAAGAAGTTTAGTTTGTTGAAGAGGGTATGAATTGTTTAAAAGAGTATGAATTGATGAGCTATGCAAAAGAGAAACTTGTCAAATGCAACTTAATTTTAAAACTGTGTGTTTTATTAAATCCTGTCAATTTATCATTTGCTGAGTTCCTACTATATATCAGGTGTATACTGTGTATCCATTCTTCCCAGGTGGCTCAATGGGTAAAGAATCTTCCCACAATGGAGGAAAGACAAGTTCAATTCCTGAATTGGGAAGATCTCCTTGAGGAGGACATGGTAACCCACTCCAGTATTCTTGTCTGGAGAATCCCAAGGACAGAGGACCCTGGTGGGCTATAATCAATAGGGTCACAAAGAATCCAACACAACTGAAGCAACTGAGCACGCACGCATACATAAAAACTGTGTATCAAGTGCTTTGCATATAGCATCACTAATTTTTCTAACACTCTTGTAAAGTAGGTGATCATAGATGGCCTAATTGAGTAGGTTTAAATACTTGCTAAATTTATTATTCAAGTTACTGATATAACTCATAAATACCTGAGCTAGGATTCAAACCCAGCTTGCCTGACCCAGCTCTGTCAGTGCTGAACCAATTATTTCAGAAAATATTTTTTTTTCTTTTTTGAGGTTCTCAGGTTTGCTGTAAGCTTTGATTTTACTGCAAGTTTGATCTCAAAGTCTATAAGGAGAGAATCATAGCCCGATGTTTCATAAATGTGTCTTGTAGAACCTAATGTCTCTATGAAAGCAGCTCAAGGGCAATCTGGAGGGCAAAGAGAAATCCTGTGGGTGAGGATCTAGACCCTCAAGTCAGGCTTCCACCAAAGCAGTTTTCTCTCTATAGCTTTGTGTGTGTGTCTGTGGAAGGGTGGCTTGGGGCTTTCCAGGTGGCGCCAGTGGTAAGAATCTGCCTGCCAATGCAAGAGATGCAAGCAATGAGGGTTTGATCCCTGGTTTGGGATCCCCTGGAACAGGAAATGGCAATCCAGCCCAGTATTCTTACCTGGAAAATTCCATGGACAGGAGAGTCAGGCAGGCTACAGTCCATAGGGTCCAGAAGAGTTGGACACTCCTGAGGACGCATGCACTCATGTGTGCTTGAGTGTCCTAGTCCCTTAGGGAAATCAAAGTTCTGCTATTTAAAGCAGTTTAAATCCTTTCTCTCCCTCAGTATAGTGAAGTGAAGTCGCTCAGTAGTGTCTGACGCTTTGCGACCCCATGGACAGTAGCCAACCAGGCTCTTCCGTCCATGGGATTTTCCAGGCAAGAATACTGGAGTGGGTTGCCATTCCCTTCTCCAGCGGATCTTCCCAGCCCAGGGATCAACCTGGGTCTCCAGCATTGTAGGCAGACGCTTTACCATCTGAACCACCAGGGAAGTCATATAGCATTTGGGACCCCCAAATTTCACTCAGCTTGAGTGAAATTCATCTCCAAATCCATTTCTGATATGTACTGTAATGGGGATAATTTTACTCAGAATGACTGGAACATCAGTTCAGTCACGCAGTCGTGTCCGACTCTTTGTGACCCCATGAATTGCAGCACGCCAGGCCTCCCTGTCCATCACCAACTCCCGGAGTTCACTCAGACTCACGTCCATTGAGTCTGTGATGCCATCCAGCCATCTCATCCTCGGTTGTCCCTTTCTCCTCCTGCCCCCAATCCCTCCCAGCATCAGGGTCTTTTCCAATGAGTCAACTCTTCGCATAAGGTGCCCAAAGTACTGGAGCTTCAGTTTTAGCATCATTCCTTCCAAAGAAATCCCAGGGTTGATCTCCTTCAGAATGGACTGGTTGGATCTCCTTGCAGTCCAAGGGACTCTCAAGAGTCTTCTCCAACACCACAGTTCAAAAGCTGCAATTCTTC
>SJXQ01012021.1:0-105571 GCA_006408695.1 Aepyceros melampus | reverse complement strand
TGATGCTTTCTAAGGCCCACTTGACTTCACATTCCAAGATGTCTGGCTCTAGATTAGTCAACACATCATCATGATTATCTGGGTCATGAAGATCTTTTTTGTACAGTTCTTCCGTGTATTCTTGCCACCTCTTCTTAATATCTTCTGCTTCTGTTAGGTCCAGACCATTTCTGTCCTTTATCGAGCCCATCCTTGCATGAAATGTTCTCTTGGTATCTCTAATTTTCTTGAAGAGATCTCTAGTCTTTCCCATTCTGTTCTTTTCCTCTATTTCTTTACATTGATTGCTGAAGAAGGCTTTCTTATCTCTTCTTGCTATTCTTTGGAACTCTGCATTCAGATGCTTATATCTTTCCTTTTCTCCTTTGCTTTTTGCTTCTCTTCTTTTCATAGCTATTTGTAAGGCCTCCCCAGACAGCCATTTTGCCTTTTTGCATTTCTTTTCCACGGGGATGGTCTTGATCCCTATCTCCTGTATAATGTCACGAACCTCATTCCATAGTTCATCAGGCACTCTATCTATCAGATCTAGACCTTTAAATCTATTCCTCACTTCCACTGTATAATCATAAGGGATTTGACTGGAACATGCAGAAATAAAACTTGACTCAACTTGCTCCTGTGCTCACAACCTATTTCTACTCTTTCCAACAAAACAAATTTAGTCACTTTGAGGAAGTACAGCGCCATTCACTTTATTTTATTTATTAATTGGCTGTGCCTGGTCTTAGTTGAAGCATGCGGGATCTAGTTCCCTGTCCAGGGCTCAAACCCAGGCCCTCTGCTTTGGGAGCACAGAGACCTAGCCACTAGACCACCAGGGAAGTCCTGCTATTCATTTTAGAATTCGATCCCTCCCAAAATAACTTAGTCAATTTAGAGTACTCAGTTTTCACCTGTTTTGCCTTTCTTTTCTCCCCAAGATAAAGGTAAGCTTGTATACTACCATGATCTCCAGTAGGGTTCTCCGGCCTCTTGCTGTTCTCTGGTGTAGTGAGCTGTAAACTGGAGGTAGGTCCCCACATAAGACCACAAAGGGTACATGGAAATTCTCCAAGAGGCAGACATGAAATGAAATGTTTTTAAGGAAATCAATGTCTAATATCCCATCTTTCATATGTATTCTTCACTAAAACTTATCAAAGGACTTTCCTGAAGTTGCTATGTTGTATTAATAGCTTTCCTGCCTCTCTTTTCATGATTGCTTTTTCCCACAATTACAAAGATAAAGCATCCTGAATCTTACTTTGGTGATTTGCTCCTGGATGTAAAACGATCTAGGGGCTTCCCTGGTAGTTCAGTGGTAAAGAATCTGCCTGCCAATGCAGGAGATACAGGACAGGCGGGTTTGATCACTGGGTTGGGAAGATTCCCTGGAGGAGGCAGTGACAACCCACTCTTGTATTCTTCCCCAGAGAACTCTGAGGACAGAGGTGCCCGGTGGACTACAGTCCATGAGGTCGCAAAGAGTCAGACACAACTGAGCATTTATACACTTATGTAAAAAGATCTAGGGTCTCCAGGGATTTCCCTGGTGGAACAGGGGCCAAGGCTCTGAGCTCCCAATGCAAGGGGCCTGGATTCCATCCCTGGTTTGCATAGTCAGGTAACTAGATCCCACATGCCACAACTAAGAGTTCACCTGCTGAAACGAAAAGATCCCGTGTGCCTCAACTAAAGAACCAGCATGCTGCAACAAAGACCAAAGATCCTGAGTGCCTCAGCTAAGACCTGGCACAGCCAAATATATATATATATATGCAATAGTATGTAATGTACTTTTAGTATAATATATACAATACGTATATGCATATATCACACACATATATGTATATGTTATACTAGAGGTCTCCAAACAAATGGACACTTTGGATGTCAACAAAACCTCCGTTATACAAAACAACCAAACCAATAGCAGGATGTCCTAAATTTCAGGGATGAAGAGTGATATGAGAAATCATGTACTTTGGTCTATATCAGGATGTTCTGAAAAAGATAGCACAGGGTGAGACAATAAGGGTGATGATTTTGTATTGACTCAAAGCTTGGTTGTCCCATTCCTTGACTACTGTCAGAAAATGCATTTCTCCTGGTTGAGAACACAGTAAAAGCAACACAAAAAAACACTTTGGTAAGAAATACTCTGTGCTATGTGACCCAAATAATCTAAATGACAAATTCTTGGTGAGGGCCTCTGTCTTATCTATTTTAGAATTAGTTTAGCAGTGGGTCATTGTCAAGAGAAAATATATGCTTATCTGAATAGAAATAACAAGTTAGCCATTTTCTGGCAGAAAGTATATCATATGGGGCTAATGAATTTGACAATAAAATTAACCTTTCCAATTAGATTATATGGCAAGCCATTTAAGTAAACTAAATAAACTAAATTTGCAGCTTCAAGGTTTTAAAGAACATTTATTGAAGAGGTGAAAAGAGGAATTAATTCAGTTATTATCTGAGAAATAATTAAAATTAATTTCTCTTATAGTTTACTGTAGGATTTTTGGCATAAAACTTAGGAGCTTTTTTTTAAAGGGTAAAGTGGCCACACAAAATTCCTTTCTCATGTCTACTTATATTGTATAGAAGGATTCTTGTTATTTTAATCACTCATCAAAATTTATAATATTTCAGTGTTTTGCACGATATATTAGTTAATAATCTCACATGCACACACAGACATAAAAATATATGTATGTCAGTCAATAGTTCAAAACCTAGAATTGCTTTTCAGTGAGTATCCTTCAGTTACCCTAGTACTCAACTCTATCCCCATCATAGGTGATAACTTTTTTTTTTAACTTGTGTATCTTTTTTATTTTTAAAATTTCTTTGCCTGCACCACAGGGCATGTGGGATCTAAGTTTCCTGACAAAGGATTAAATCCATGCTCCTTGCATTGGAAGCACGGAGTCTTAACCACTGGACCACTGGGGAAGTCAGAAAAGTCCCCATATTGTTTTAATAATATTTTAAGTTTTTTTTTTTTTTTTGCTTAAGACATCAAATCTGCACATAAATTGTTCTTTTACTCTTCCTTTTGACACATTATTCTGTTCCTCTTTTTCATTGACATACTTTAAGATATGCTCAATCTTGGTTGATAGAGACATAGAGTCACTACTGATTTTTAAGCTGCACAGAATCTGGACTCATTAATAACATTTTTTTCTACTTTTTATTTTTAACTTAGAGCTTCATGATCTCAGGAAGTCAAAATAAAAGAGAAAATTTCAATTTATATGCATGTTTTGTTATATATGAAAGGTTGATTAATAAAATACCTTCAAATATAATATTGTATTCAGTTCAGTTCAGTCTCTCAGTCATGTCCGACACTGCGATCTCATGAATCGCAGCACACCAGGCCTCCCTGTCCATCACCAACTCCCGGAGTTCACTCAGACTCACGTCCATTGAGTCCATGATGCCATCCAGCCATCTCATCCTCTGTCGTCCCCTTCTCCTCCTGCCCCCAATCCCTTCCAGCATCAGAGACTTTTCCAATGAGTCAACTCTTCACATGAGCTGGCCAAAGTACTGGAGCTTCAGCTTTAGCATCATTCCTTCCAAAGAACACCCAGGACTGATCTCCCTCCGAATGGACTGGTTGGATCTCCTTGCAGTCCAAGGGACTCTCAAGAGTCTTCTCCAACACCACAGTTCAAAAGCATCAATTCTTCAGCGCTCAGCTTTCTTCACAGTCCAACTCTCACATCCATACATGGACAGAATTTCATGGACAGAGGAGTCTGGCGAGGCATAGTCTGTGGAGTCATGAAGAATCAGACACAATTGAGCAAGTGGCATGCAGCAAAATGTTAAGAAAGTAAAAGAAAGCTCTAAAAGTGCACTGGCTCACCTGCTGGAGAAATGAGAGCACATTATCAAGATACAGAGGCTTGCTTAGGTAATGAAGTCCTGCATAGAATCTCGGGGACACAAAAAAACAAGGCAAGGCCCTTTACCTCAGAGCTAACAACTTGCAAGTCTAGACCAAAGAACCCACAGTTGTGGTTTAAATATCTGGAGGTATGCTCGGGGCTGGAGAAAATGAGAATATTCATCAGAATGAGTGAGCAATAGGCATCCTAGTGGACGTGTGAGTTCATCTTTATATTCCCTTGATTAAAAAAATTCTGTGATAATTTAAGACAAATTTTAAAAGAGAAATAAATATAACAGAAGTAATAATCACATGGCATCATGTTGGTTTTTTTTCCCCTTCTTTATTCTCTCTCTCAAAAGATATAGCTAAATATGGGAATTCTCTGGCAATCTAGTGGTTACGACTCAGTGCTTTCACTGCCAAGGGCCTTGGTTCAGTCCTTGGTTGGGAACTAAAATCATGTAAGCCATGCAGAACACCAATAACAAAAAAGGTATAGCTAAATAAATATATTCAATAAAAAACATATATTCATTGCATTATAAGGTCAAACACTCTAGAAGGCAATGGCAACCCACTCCAGTGCCCTTGCCTGAAAAATCCCATGGACAGAGGAGCCTGGTAG
Organism: Aepyceros melampus; assembly: GCA_006408695.1. Lineage (NCBI taxonomy): Eukaryota > Metazoa > Chordata > Mammalia > Artiodactyla > Bovidae > Aepyceros > Aepyceros melampus. Next base: position 101,054 of record SJXQ01012021.1, on the reverse strand, counting down.
GCTGCGGTCCATGGGGTCATGAAGAGTCGGACAGGACTGAGTGTCTTCAATTTCACTTTTCACTTTTCATTTTCATGCATTGGAGAAGGAAATGGTAACCCACTCCAGTGTTCTTGCCTGGAGATCCCAGGGATGGGGGAGCCTCGAGGGCTTCCATCTATGGAGTCGCACAGAGTTGGACACAACTGATGCGACTTAGCAGTAGCAGCAACAGCAAGGTCAAACAACATAGGTAACAGTTTACTTTACTTAATTGTCATGTGCAATGTCAGTATATTTTCTTAATTTATCTTTTATTGACTCATGGTATTACATAGTATTCACTTACTCTTCCATTAACTCAAAAATATTTATTGAGCTCCTCAGTTGTGGCAGACCTACTCTACAATTCTAGGTGTGTCAATCTATAAAACAAAAATTATTGCGCTAAAAGAACTTACATTTTAGTAGGAGGAGAAAGGGAGATAGAGGTAAATGTCCTTTCATAACTGAAATTAAATGAACTTGGTCATAATTCATTGTTTTATTGATAATTGGCTAAATCATGTTCAGTAATTCACTAGAGAGCAAATGATAGATTTGAGACAGCAGAAGAAAGTTCAGTGAATTGGATTCAGGTCAATACAAATTGTACAATTAGAAAGCCCAATCTGAGTGTTTTTGCCTTTTATTGAAAAATTTGAAAATTTACTTTCATATATAATATAGCTAGATGTTACTTTATTTTATTTTAATTTTTATTTTTTAGGTGTTACTTTTCATCCAATCTTTTGATATACTTCTAGGTGTTAGGATTATAATAATTAGATCTAATCTTGACCTTTATATAATTACAATCAAGTGAGCAAATACAGACCAGTAAGAACATATTTTCAACACACTGTCTATGAAGTGCTATGATAGGATAGTTTAGAGTATGATAGGAAAGACATCATCTAACCCAGGCTCAGTAAGTAAAGATGGGTGCTCAAAGGCAGTGGAATTGTAAACCAAGATTTAAAGGATGATAACCTATTAGTTAAATGAAAAAGCACGCACAGGAGAAGAGTTGTTATCAGGAAGTGCAAAAAATACAAGTGCTCAGCGACATGGATAATAAGATAAATTTAAATATCTTGGGGGTTAAAGCTTAGAGCCTAAGGAGAATAATTATGAGAAATGAAGGTGAAGAGGTAAATGGATTGAGGGACTTTCCTAAATCTTTCAAAACAGATTAAAAATGTTTTATATCCCACGGGAAATGGAAAGCCAACCTTGGTTTCTTTTCTTTGAAAAGCAGGGGAATGATATGATAGGGTTTAATTTTAGAAACATCACTCTGATGAGCAATGGACAACAGAGGACTGGAGAGACCATGTAGGAGGCTGTCTCAGTAAACCAAGAGAGAAGTGGTGATGGTGGCCTGAGTTAGCAAAATGGCAGTGACGATGCAGAGAAGTGGGCAGATGTAAAGATCACTTAAAGAAAGGCAAAATGTAAAGATTGTTTAGATGTGGGAAGAAAGAACTACAGAACGTATCATTTAAGAAAATGCACCCTCCATTACTTGGAGACAAGGAGATATTGAAACATCAGGGAAAGTGAGACATCTAAAAAAAAAAAAAAGAATGCCATTGTGCCAATAAAAAAAATATTGGGTCAAGGCTTATTGTATTCATTATTTTTTTTTTTTTTAGTTTAAGATGTTTTCCAATTTCCGTTGTAATTTCTTTTTTATCCACTGGGTTATTTAAAAGTATATTTTTGAATTTCTAAACTTAACAGGATTTTCTACTATTTAACAAAAATTTGTTAAATAACCTGTTAAATAATCATGGTACTTATGGGTTTTCCAGTGTTAATTGCCTTAATTGGTGTCTTTTTAATTTCTAAATTTATCAGAATTTTCTGCTGTGTCTTAGTTTAGAATACATCCAGTGTAAGTTTCATTACTTTGATGTTGCTCCTAATTGTTTTAGGATCTGGTACATGACCAATTTTTAACAATATTCTTAAGGTACACATTGCTAATTATGCTGTTCACATTGTCTCTATATTTCATTGCCTTTTTGTTTGATTTTTCCTATCAATTATCAAAGATATGTAAAAAATCATCCACGTAATGGTAGATTTGTCTGTTATCAATTTTGATTAATATGTATTGCAGCTATGCTACTACTGGGCTTCCATGGTGGCTCAGGTGGTAAAGAATCCTCCCGCAATGTGGGAGACCTAGGTTCGATCCCTGGGTTGGGATCCCCTGGTGCAGGGTATGGCAATCCACTCTAGTATTCTTGCCTGGAGAATCCCCATGGACAGAGGAGCCTAATACAGTCTATGGGGTCACAAAGAGTCGGACAAGATTGAGCGACTAAGCATAACACACAGCATGCTGTTACTGTTGTTAAGTCGCTTCAGTCGTGTCTGACTCTGTGTGACCCCGTGGACTGCAGCCTACCAGGCTTCTCCATCCATGGGATTTTCCAGGCAAGAGTATTGGAGGGGTTGCCATTGCCTTCTCCTGTAACTGCATAGTGATACACCAATTCAACTTACTGCTATGGGGGAAAAACACCATTTAATGAGATATGAAGCTGTTACTGCATACAAATCTAAAATTGAGGTATCTTCCTTGTTGATTGGAACTTGTTCATCATTATGATGGGCTTTTAATTTAATATCAATATTTCTCCTTAAAAATCTGTCTTTTCTGACACCATTCCAGCTTTTTTTAAATTTAGGTTTTTCATGGCATCTCATTTTCTGCACTTTAACTTTTAATCCTTCTGTTTTCTTATGTTTTATATCTATCTTTTTCATAATCCAGTTTGGCAATCTGACAACTAGAATAGGTAGTACGTTTATCTTTAATATATCATTATATATTAGAATTTAAATTTACTGTTTAATTTGTTTAATCTGCTTGGGGTTTCTTGGAGCTTTTAGAAAAGGTAGTGATGTCTTTAATTAGTTTCTAAAAATTTCAACTATTTTCTCTTTAAATAATGCCATTATTTGATCTTCATTCTCTTCTTCTGGATTTTTATTAAAACTATGTTTGACTTTCTTACACTAGTCTCTCTTTTACCCTCTATCTGTATTTTTGTCTCAGAATATTTTCTTCTAACTTAGTTTTTAATTCAGTAATTCTCTTCTTACCTATATCTAGACAACTTGCCTAATGAGTTATTTATTTCAATATTTTTATTCTAGAAACTATATTTTGTTTTCAAATCTTTTATGTCACATCTTATAGCTTATAGTTTTACAGCCAGTGTCGTAGTTTCTTAAATGTAGATATATAGTTACTGTATCGTCTGGGCTGAAAATTTCCCAAATCCAATTTCTATGCAGATTTGTTCCTCTTGTTTGTTATTTTTGCTAGGTCCTGCTTACAGTGTTTACTTTCCTTGTGTGAATCATCATCACTGTGCATTGTACAATTCATTTGATAAAAATCTTTTCAGAGACAAAATAAAGTCTATAATGAAATACTTTTGTTCAAAGAAAATTGGCATTTCTTTCTGCTAGGAGACCATGGACACAGCCTCCAGTACTACTTTAACATGTTTTTAAGGTTAAAACATCTCTGAACAACATAGGAGATTAAAATATGATTAAAAATATGTGGGATATACTATTTCTGATTCATCCTCAAGTATATAGTCTATTCAACTGGGTTTCCTTTCAGCTTCCCACCTTATATGTGCAATGCTTTGATTTCTGTCCCCGCTTCTTTATGAAGCTGACAAAACAAATATTATAATTTTCCTGGATCATCAAATCCTCTGGGGACAAAAGCAGTTTTTAAAGCAGCTTTCTTTTCTTAGTCCTCAATTTCCCTTCCATTTGAGCCTAGAAATTTTTTACTGAGTTGCTACTTAAAGAAAAATAATGTTGACTATGTTTGTATCTATATGTATTTTATCTAGCTATTTAAACACCAGAGATTAGGAATATACTTAAAGACCATGACAAGGAGTAGGGAACAGGAACTTTTCATGTTTCTGGAAATTTCTTTGTCACAACGAACTTGTGTCAAGACTACTATTTGACTGATTTACATGAGTTGTGATCCATTCTCATTGGTTGTTACTATCATTTGACATTATTATGATTAAGCATTATCCATATTCAATGGGCTTCCCTGATAGCTCAGTTGGTAAAGAATCTGCCTGCAATGCAGGAGACCTGGATTTGATCTCTGGGTTGGGAAGATCCCCTGGAGAAGGAAAAGGCTACCCACTCCAGTATTCTGGCCTGGAGAATTCCATGGACTGTATAGTCCATGGAGTCGCAAAGAGTCGGACATGACTGAGTGACTTTCACTTCATATATGGGTTGTTAAATATGCTTAATATTACCCATTTTCCCTGATGTTAAGGGAAAAAAGCTATAATTCCTATACTATAAAGTCATCAATGCCAAGATGTTAGGTAAGAGAGGAAGAAAAACATTAAAATCTTGGTTATGTCAATTTTCCTTCTGTTCCTAAGGACACATCAGAGAGAAGTTAACTGCACTGTAACCACAAACAATGGAATAATTGCTATGCTCAAGTTTCTCTCTCTCAGGAAGCACTGTGGGGATTTTCACATAGCCTCTAGGATTTTACAGATTTCTATACAAATTAGAAGTTAGCCTTTTACAAAGGGAGATTTTGACTTTTTAAAAATGCAACTTATGTCAATATATGTCAGTTTTATGTTTTCATGATTTTGTTGCATGACTTATTCATTAACAGCAAATAATAGATCAAAAACTGCAAGGAAACTCCCTCACCAGTATTTTGGAAAATAATTCCCAACTTCATATGTTCACATAATAATCTGAAGTTTACTAACTGTTTGAATTTGTGAATAGTTCCTTGGAAGAGAATACATACAAGATCAAAAAAAGGAAAACCTGAGAAAAATATAAATGTATGATTAGGTGTATTAAAAATCTCTACCTAAAAGAGAGATATACAAAGAAAATAATCATAAAACTGTTGATCTGAAAGAAAAATAACATTTTACTTGAATTTTGACCTTGTTGCACAAGTGGGAATTTCTTTGCAATGGAGATTTGTTAGATGTTATAGATCAGAAAGGACTTCCCTTTTGTTTATCACTGGTGCTAGTGGTAAAGAACCTACCTGCTAATGCAGGAGACATAAGAGACTTGGGTTTGATCCCTGGGTTGGGAAGATCCCCTAGAGGAGGGCATGGTGAACCACTTTAGTATTGCATGGAGAATCCCTTGGCCAGAGGAGCCTGGTAGGTTACAGTCCATAGGGTTGCAAAGAGTCGACAGGACTGAAGTGACTTAGCATGAGACACGCATGCATACATCAGAAAAGCTGTTTTAATTCAGTAATTGATGATTATAATATTATCTGCACATGTTTAGAATTAAATTTCAGAATAACTCCCATAACAATTGCAACTGCATAAAAATATGATTCTTTTGGGGGGAAAATGCAATACCAGTAGAAAAAATACAAGGACAGAAATGGAAATGTACATAATTTGTTTGAAAAGATAATATCATCGATGGGTATAAAATTTTTTCAATAATTGTATTTGTTGTATTTGATAATAAACATACATACTCTCCATAACATACTCTTAACAATAATAATTTATCTGTTTGATGATTGGTCTAATGCTTTCAGTATGTAAGCTACATAAACTATGGGAATAAATTGTTTTAAAGTGGATTCAGGTCAATGTATGACAAAACCAACACATATTGTAAAGCAAAAAAAAAAAAGTTACTTTAGCTTTATCAGTTTCCTAAGTCAAAACTTACTTACTTTGGAGAGTTTATGATGTGAAACTCTAGAAAAACTCTGAATAGATACTAATCTGATTAGCTTTTCTCAAATCACTGCAAAATAATTTAAAAATTTTTGTAAGTAAAATTATTATTTATGTCAATACTATTTTTCCCTTTTGTAAATAAGTTAATGAAAATGTAAATACACTAAGTTAATTGTTTAATGTTTCATAGAAAATTGCTGACAAGCTTACCTCAGAACATCTAAAGAATTCCTAGAAAAGAAAAAAGCAAGTGAGTATGGTTATGCACATTACCTAACAAATGGATATGTGCAAGGGCGTGTACACACACACACTTCTCACCAGCAAAGTTCTCTTCTGGGCACTTGTACAATTTAGGAACTGAAGCGGGTTGTGCATGCGTGCTAAGTCACTTCATTCATGTCCTACTCCTTGAGACCCTATGGACTATAACAGCCAGGCTCTTCTGTCCATGGGGTTATCCAGGCAAGAATACTAGAATGAGTGGTCATTTCCTCCTCCAGATAGTGGTTCATTAGTGAGGAGAAAAACAAAACAAAACAAAACTTATTCAAAACAGAAAACAGAGGTGCAAATATTGTGAGTAGATCTTATATCAGAATGGAAGGGAAAAAAGAAAGTTTCCTTTATCCTTTTAGGTTCTTTTGTCTCATATAATAATACATTGACCTGAGACAGATTAGAGCTTTCTCGGTAGCTCAGGTGGTAAAGAATCTGCCTGCAATGCAGGAGACGCCGGTTCCATTCCTGGAACAGAAAGATCTGGAGAAGGGTAAGGCTACCCATTCCAGTATTCTTGGCTTTCTTTGGTGGCTCAGATGGTAAAGAATCTGCCCGCAGTACAGGAGACACTGGCTTGATTGTTGGGTTGGGAATATCCCCTGGAGCAGGACATGGAAACCCACTCCAGCATTCTTGCCTAGAGAACCCCCACAAACAAAGCAGCCTGTGGACTAGACTCCTTGGGGTCTCAAAGAGTCGGACAAGACTGAGTGACTAAGCGACCCAGGAAAACTGATCAACTCATCAAAATGACCAAAGCCCTCACCTTAAATACCATCTTCAACTAAAGATAAAAGAAGATGAGTTTGGGAGTTCAAACAGGAGGAAGGCAATTACCGTGGAGACGGACAGGCAAATGAATGATAAAAGAATGTTTTCTGGGCCATGCAGAGACAATGAGACAGAGAGTGGTCTCTGATCCCTAGGCCTTGTGATAATTTCTCCCTATCACCCCTGTCCCATTATTTTTGTAGATATCACTGGTGGTAGATCTATTTTGGAAAAAGGCTCCTTATTTAAAAATTTTTTAGGCAGTTAAGGTAGGTAAAATGAAAGACTGAGTCTACTATTTTTTAAAAATAAACAGCCTAAATTAATGCTCATGCCAAAGAGATAAATTTTGGGTTGGTAAATTTTGTTCGCCTACAAGAATATCTAAATGTTTAAGTCATCTTCCAAACTTTATTCGCAAATGACTGGCTTTTAGGAATCTATAGCAAATGTTAGCATTTTCATATCTTTTGATTATTTTAAACTATTAACATATGCACAATTTTTCCATCTAACAAAATATTATCTACCTCCAGCTCCTATATTTCCAGACGGTTCTTCTTGCTTATTTTCCAATATCTATTATGGTTTTGTCAGTACTGCATTTTTAGTCATACAAGGGACATTCAGATCCCAGAGCAATACACTTCCATCAGTGAAACACTTCAGAAAAATCCTTGTATACCTATTTCTTTTAGACATTAAGATTTCTCTAAGATAGGAATATTAACAAATATTTATTGAACATAGTAATGCCAATGATAATGTAAAAAACTAACCCATTGTTTTAATAGTGAACATTTTCAGTTCAGTTCAGTTCACTCGCTCAATCATGTCTGACTTTTTGTGACCCCATGAACTGCAGCACGCCAGGCCTCCCTGTCCATCACCAACTCCCGGAGTCTACCCAAACCCATTCCATTGAGTTGGTGATGCCCTCCAACCATCTCATCCTCTGTCGTCCCCCTCTCCTCCTGCCCTCAATCTTTCCTATCATCAGGGTCTTTTCAAATGAGTCAGCTCTTCGCATCTGGTGGCCAAAGTATTGGAGTTTCAGCTTCAACGTCAGTCCTACCAATGAACACCCAGGACTCATCTCCTATAGGATGGACTGGTTGAACATTTTAGGATAGCATAAAAGTAATCCCCCAGACAGCTCCAAGACATAAAAACAGCTGAACTGAGCTTCTCACTCTAAAATAACTGGAAAACCTCAACCCCTTTCAAATCCTTACCCAGGGGAAGTTTGGGGAAAATGACAGCTATTAAAAACAAAATCAATGGTCGTACTTGTTTTCAGATCCCAGCTATTTAAAGATAAAACCTTCTCCAAACTGAATCCATTAGTACTTTAATTTCAGCCAAATTTTCTTTGTTTCTTAGAGTTAAGTGAAGATCAGGGACAATCTCACTGAGACATATTTTGAGACTTCTTGGGAGGTTAAATATGCATGGCATTGACTATTGAAAGTCTGGGGCTTCCCAGGTGGTGCAGTGGTAAAGAATCTACCTGTTAATGCAGGAGATGCTGGTTCAATCCCTGGATTGGGAAAAATCCCCCAGGGAAGGAAATGGCAACCCACTCCAATATTTTTGCCTGGAAAATCCCGTGGACAGAGGAGCCAGATGGGCTACAGTTCATGGGGTCACAAAAAGTCAGACATGACTGAGCATGCACACACACACACATTGAGTCTAAAGAAAAATCCAGAATGAATGTTTGGTATAAGCATAAATAGCAATCAAAGACAAGCTTTTACCTTAAAAAAGAAAAAAAAAAAAAAAAGGAGATGGGATGAATCATGCCTCAAATAATTCAATGTAATTTTTTTCGCCAGGCTGTGACAGTCACAAGATGGTTTTATATCCTTGCTTTTGGTGGAAAGAATAACTAGAAATTGAGCTAAATTTGAAAAGCCTTTCCTACAGTGCATAAACCTGGGCCATCCTAACAGTCCACATGTAACACCATTAAACAGCCTCTATAGCTATAAAATCTAAATATTTTCCTCAGAGCATAAAAGTGGAATTCCACTTTAGCAGTTACAGTGGTCAGAAGAAAAAAAAAAAAAATCCCCGCTTCCTACATTCTCTGAACCTTGATGAATCCTTACTGATGTAATTTGCATGTAAATCTTTTCTCTAATGGTTACTTTTAGTTGTATGTTTTCAATGGATGCTGAAGCCAGAAAACACAGACGTGTTTTTGTGTTGAGCACATGTAGAGAAGAAAGGTGAGTTCCAAGGGCAACATTCACAAAGAATAAAGTGTGACTGGCACTCCTTAGATCATAGCATGGTAATCTCTGTGACTGCTGCGTCCAGGTTCTGTGAATGGTTGATGCATTTCACAGGCTGCCTCTTCCCTTGGTTTCAGGGAAGGAAACTTTGGTAGAAGGGCAGGAAGAAGCACCGGCAGTGTGCTGAAACCACCTCATACTAGCTGCAGGAACATTGAAATCCTCATTAACTTTTCCAGTAGGTTGTTCATTCTTGGCATTTTGAAATCAATGACATTGGAAATATTTACAATATGGAAATTGGCAAACACTACAAACTGGGGGTTTATTTTGCAGAAGGAAAACCTGATGATGAGCACAACACTGAACCAGATGATTTCTCCCCATCTCTGTCTCTCTGTACAGGCACTGCCTCTAGGGAAGATGATTCTCCTCTGTGCCTCCAGCTCTGGGTGAAGAACTTCCCAGTGAGGTCCTATTTCCCACCAGGTATGCCGAATTATTTCCACCCTCTAGTTGAATGCTCTTGCTCCTTTGTTCCCTCCATTCTTAGAAGTAAGAGGTAGAAGTTTCTTACGGTTGTTCAACATCTGGGTGGCCTCAGAATCCCCTGCTTAGTTGTTCAGCTCTTCAATTACCAATATATTCAGTCTTCTGTATTAATGTCTCTCTTTTTTAACTACCTGGAATGACTTCTGTTTTCTGCTGAGCTACTGTAATCTTTCACATTTCTTCTTTTTAATCTCCATATGCATTCAGACAGAAGGACAGTATATTTTATTGAGTTATTTTCTTTTTTTGGCTCCACTATGGATGCTTAATGTCTAGGGGAAATTCTCCTAACAGTTGTATTGCTTCAAATTCATGTGAGTGGGGCAATTTTAAAGCTGAGTTAGCTGATGTGCTGCAGTGCATGTGGTCACAAAAAGTAGGACTCAACTTAGCAACTGAGCAACAAGCAGCTGATCATAGTCTATGTAGGTCAGTGAATATTTGGAACTTGTAACAGATTTTATGACCTCCATTTATTCATTTAATAAGATTTTGTTGTTTGAACCATATACAAAGAACTATTCAGTTCTATGGAAGAAAGCAGAATAAGAAAGGATTCCTTCAACCATCTCTATTTTTTATTAGTTTTGATGATTTCCTAATATTATTGTATTTGGTAAAATTACAGTGAAATTGCAATTTTATCCATTACTCCATCATTAGATATGAGTCACATGAGGGAAGCAAACTTGTTTTTTATTCACTATGGTATTCACATATTTTGGCATAGAGTATGTATCCAGTATGGAATTAAACTAACTCCTATTCATTCTTTATGTTTCAGCAGAAATGTTACCTCTTGTATAAGAAGTTCCTGATGTTACTAACTGAAGAGAAATTAAAAAATAGTAAAATACTTTCCACCATCATCTGGAACTTCACTTACTATTTTATTTTAAAATATTTGTTTAAAGATTCCACACTCTGACCATTCATGGAGAATATGTGGAACATACAAATGGGGTTCAATATATTAATAGAGGAATAAATGAATCAGTCTGGCCTGGTTATATAGGCAGGAACAATTGTGATTTTTGATAAAGACTAGAGTTGTAGTAAAAATTAACAAAGAACAGTACATACAGTAGTATACTCACCTGTCTAAATGCAGATTGACACGACAAGTTATGACAGTATTGATTCTTATTGAAATTCAAGGGCCTGGAGCAACATACTTTGGCAAAATGCCTGTCTTCATAGATGGGTCTAGTTTCAATTCTCTGCTCTTTTTAATTTTACCTTTCCCATGACAGTTCACTAGGCTATTTCAGAAGTGCCTTCAGAGATGAATGTGTATTTAATCATCTGCCATCTGTTTGGCAAATATTAAGTAGCTTCTACCACATACCTTCTCAATACTTGGGATAAGCAGACAAATAAAACCCAACTTATACTTTCAAGAAGCTCAGAGTCTGTTAGAATCGTTAGCACCAAGCAAAAGGCATTTCTGTACTATTTGGTGACATGCCAAAGAGTCTTTGCTTGGCATAGGGAAAAAAATTTCTTGTAGAAGTTCATGATCAGTATAACTCCTAAAGAGAATTGTGATGTCCTACTCTTGTGGGACCACCAAAGCTGCATTGTGAGTTTACACATAATTGAACTCTGAACATGATAGTTATTGTGAGAAGGAAGCATTGGCTCTCTTGGCTTCATCTTATTCTTAGAGAAAAGTTCTGTTCCACATTTGAAAAAAAAAGCCTACATGTCTGACTTCACATGCATTATCTTCCTACATGCTTATATGTATTTTATTTTTAGCAGCAATGTAAGTATTCTGAGGGGAAAAAAATGATATACCCTGCTTTCAAATTATATTTTCTATACAGTTAGACTCAAGTTTTTGTTGTGTTTGAAAGAACAAATCAAACAGAAAAGTTTTTTTTTTAAATAATATGGCACTAAGTAGGCGAGTAGAAAAGTGATTGATTAGAATGCATATTATGTAAAACTTTATCAAAAAGGTGTAAGCTAGAAATGACTTAGGTGGAGGAGATGACAAAATTTCTACTTTTCTTACTTTTGAACAGAAAGAGGAGCATTCTCTTCCAGAAGGCTTAGCACAAAAATCAAATACAGAAAGACTAAGCTAGTTCCCTGAATCATTTAGCTAATGCTACATAACAAACACTCACAACTCTTCAACTAAATAAACACAACATTTACTTAGCTAAAGCGTGTCACATAATCAGGTCAAACAGTAAAGAATCTGCTACAGTGCAGGATACCTGGGTTCAATCCTGGGGTTGAGAAGATCCCCTGGAGAAGGCCATGGCAACCCACTCCATTATTCTTGCCTGGGAAATCCCATGGACAGAGGAACCTGTCCATGGGGTCACAAACAGTTGGACATGACTGAACAACTAACGCTGTCACATAATCAGGACCTGTGTCAGAGCTGGGAGATTATAAGTTTATATGACAAAAGTCTGGGACACAGAAAGGGGTGAATTGGGGGTAGGGGCATTAATGTAATTGTTCTACCACACCCCTTCTCCTTGTAACTTGCCATTTGAAGAATCTGTTGAAACGTCCGGTAGTAAAAGTGTTTTGATAAAATTAGTGGCAAGAACCACTAAAGATGATGGCTTTTTTACTATTGAATAGAAATTCTTATGTTTTATTTTAATATTTAATTAATTTAATATTTTGATTATTTTTAAAATATTTAATATTTAATTAAGAGCCCACCTTTCATCCAGTGGATGAAACTGGAGCCTATTGGAGCTTACTTACAGAGTGAAGTAAGCCAGAAAGAAAAACACCAATACAGTATACTAACACATATATATGGAATTTAGAAAGATGTTAATGATAATCCTGTATGTGAGACAGCAAAAGAGACACAGATGTATAAAACAGACTTTTGGACTCTGTGGGAGAAGGAGAGGGTGGGATGATTTGGGAGAATGGCATTGAAACATGTATACTATCATGTAAGAAATGAATCACCAGTCTAGGTTCGATACAGGATACAGGATGCTTGGGGCTGGTGCACTGGGATGACCCAGAGAGATGATATAGGGAGAGAGGTGGGAGGGGGGTTCAGGATTGGGAACTCATGTACACTTGTCGCAGATTCATGTCAATGTATGGCAAAACCAATACAGTATTGTAAAGTAAAATTAAATAATTAAGAGCCCATTATGAGTTAGCTATGATATTAAGGGATTGAAATATAGTGATAACTAAGACATATTCTTATGCTTAGTGTAAACTTATTGGGAAATTTCAAATGAGCATTTTCATACACAATTGTGTACTCAGGATCTCCCTGGTGTTCCAGTGGCTAAGATTCTATGATCCAGTCTAGGTTCGATGCAGGATACAGGATACTTGGGGTTGGTGCACTGGGATGACCTAGAGAGATGATATGGGGAGGGAGGTGGGAGGGGGGTTCAGGATTGGGAACATGTGTACACCCGTGGCGGATTCATGTTGATGTATGGCAAAACCAATATAGTATTATAAAGTTAAAAAAAAAAAAAAGATTCTCTGATCCCAATTGAGGAGACTGGGTTTGATTCCTGGTAGGAGAGTTAAGTCCCACGTGCTGCAACTAAGACCTGCATTGCTGCAACAAAAACCTGGCACAGCCAAATAAATAAATAAAAATAAATATTAAAAAGGTAAACCTTTGTTTGATTTAAAATAAATAAATAAATGTGTCCTCAATTCAGTCCTGAAGAGAAGATGCTGAGCTCAGAAATCTTGTTAAGGAAGTTTATAAAACTATATATATATATATATAAAATACCATCAATGATTTTTGATAAAACAAAGTTGGAATCAAACCTAACCCAAGTTTGGACTTGGCATTTATGAGAACTGTGGTAAACATAGTACAGTCCTAAGGTTTTATGGGATGATTCTTGTGGCTTCATTCTCAGGTGAATAATCAATGGCTTCTGACTCTAGGTGATATAAATTATTATGATAATGGCTGGGCTGCATTTTAATACATTTTGAAAGGTTGGATGACATAAAATTCTTCAATATTCCCCAAAGGAGTCATTTCAACACAGCGTGCACCCCTGGTCCAAGCAGAGGCTGTGTTTAATAGTTTACCAGTACTGCTGGAGAGTGGATTTATACTGCTTACTCTCACTGAGCACTTTGACGGAACCCCATCTTTATCACCAGAAGATATGTTGGACAGCAGTAAACAATAAAGGATAAACAGGCCCTCAACTAAAACTTTCAGTGATGCATAGATGACTTTGGGCTAATCCCACCCTAAATCAATACTGTATGGTTTGTAAGAACTCAAAAGAACCAAAAAGGAATATAAATACCACACTGATTTATATCGCCTTCCTTTTCCCCTACTCTCGGCATTCACGACAGTGGCAATGTTCCAGAACATCTCTTGCTGCTTTGATAACTCCTAAGTTAAGGAAGACAGAGCATTATGGGGCTGCTTTGGAGAATGATATTTTATATTCCTTTGGAGAAAAATACACAGACTCTTTAAAAAGCCAGTTTTAGCATGTGTTAATGGCTGCACATCTGGGAATGTCAGTACCAGCTTTAGTAGGATTTCTTTCTATTCCTGTTCTGCCACATGGAAATGTGAGATCTGAAATATTATTTCATTAGCCTGCATGCTTTTTTAGATCTGTGTTCCGAATAAGCATTTGCTTCGTCTGTAAGACTAACCATGTCTTTTCCATGGGGGAAAGTCATTAGGAATTCAGTATGCTGGAAACAAGCAGAGAGGTATTCTATCACAGGACAATTTGGTAATCCTGGAAATGGGAACTTCTAGGTGGACATGGACTTTGCACTTTTACTAATGGGAATTTATGTACCAGAGACAGAATGACTTTCACACTATGCAGAGACAACAATTTTATCCCCTTGGCAGCCCAATTGCGTCTCATATTTCAAACCAACTTTCAATTATGAGAGTTAATGAAAGAGAAAGATAATGAATATAGGAAGAACACATGGAAGATTTAAAATTTCTCATCTGTCAAAAACCTTACATTAGACATTGGTTTAAATATCTTTACCTGTACAGTGCTTGCAGTTTATTAATCAACTTGACAAATACTTTTTTCCCCATGCACATTGATCCTATGGCTATATCAAATAGGAGTGACTAATTTTCTTGGCTTATTTTTTTTTTTTTTACTGTAAGTCAGACACATGAATCAGTGTTTTATATATGTTCACTCATCTCATTCTCATATCAACCATATGAATTAGATACTATATTTATCCCATTTGACAGTGAGGAAATCAGGTATAAATAAATAATTTGTGCGGTATTCCATGATAGTATGATAGGGGAAGTATTCAAAACTGGATTTGAATTTGAATGCATTTAACCACATTTAGCCATACATTTAGCCACTACACAATACTCCCTTTTCAGAACAGTGTTTTCCAATGGGCCATGCTCACCAGAATCACCAGAGATTCTGAAAAGAGAAGGTTCAATTCTCTGAGACACCTCAGACCTGTAGGTGAGTCTTATGTGCACCCGGATCATTAGGCCCACGTCACTGAGAGGACCCTCTGGGCCTCCTTTATTCAGACTCCTCTCTGTAGGGTGAGAATTCCTTAGAGTCAAAGATGCATCCTCCTCCAGAGCTGGTGCCCCCTCCTTCAGATCACATTCTGCATCCTCATAATTTCTAAATTCCCTGGACAAACAGTTCTGAATAGGCTTCCAGGGCATGCATGGGCCTCTGCCCAGGGCTCTCCTCCTGACAGCATCCTGTGTAATCACTGTACACATCCTCAGGTACAAGGTGACCGAAGGGTTGCTATTTGCAGGGAATGTGGACAGGGCTTGGATGTGCCGTGCAGGCTGTTTATACATGCTTTTGTCAGCTTGGGCTGCCAAAGCCAAATACCATAGATTGGGTAGCTTAACCAAAAAAAATGTATCTCCTTACAGTTCTAGAGGCTAGAAATCTAGAATCTAAGTTCCGACCAAATTGAAACTTTCCTGTCCAGTGGTTAAGACTCCATGCTTCTACAGCAGGGGATGTGGGTTCGATCTCCAGTCAGGGAACAAAAATCCCACATGCTGTGCAGTGCGGCCAAAAATAAAAGAACTCTCTTCCTGGCTTATAAATGGCTAGTTTCTCCCTATGTCTTCATATGGCCTTTCCTTGATGTGTGTGTTATGTGTGTGTGTCTGTGAGTGTGTACATGCATGCACGTGGGAGAGGTGGAAAGAGACAGAGACAGAGGGATAGCTCTTATAAGGACACTAATCCTACGGGATCAGGGCCTAGCTTACAACACCATTTAGTTTTAAGTGCTCCCTTACTTCCAATATTATCACCTGGAGTTTAGGGTTTCAACATATGAAGTTAAAAGGAGGGATGCAAATATTTAGCCCTTAATAACACATGTGTCTATGAGAATTTTCACAGTTAGGGATGGAGTACAGGTGATAGGAAATAGGGGAAAAATTGGGGGAAGTTGAATCTATCAGCACCTTCATGTGTTGGTATGGAACTTGACAGAATCCAGCAATCTAAATTTGAGTCAGTTCTTTGAGTGGGTAAGAAGTTAGTAAAACTAAATACTTTTTGTTTATCAGCTTGTTAGCTTTATTTTTAACTTCAGAAAATTAAGCCTAAGGTGTGTAGGCCCCTTTACAAGCACTAGAGATAGATGTACTCCCTCCTCTACTCCTGTCATGGGGAACACATAGGATGACTTGCTCTCTGTCTCCACTCCAGGTCATCTAAGGGAGTAGAAGAATTGGTCTTTCTAATCAACAGAGATATGTGCAGTGATGGGAATTTGAATAGTGGTTAAAATACTCTAAAAGGAATTCTTTACTAGGGCCCTTCATTCCTCGCTTTCCTTTATCTCTATTTTTTTTACATTTCTCTCCTTGCTTTCTTTAACCTCTGAGAACATCAGAAGCATTTATTGTATGGTTTTTGAGATATTTGGTGTTAGTTTGGTTATCATTCAATCACATATAGCTATGTGAACCTCTTTTCTGATATACTGGGTAATCTTGCCTAATTTTTTAAAGCCTATTCAAGGTGGTGCTAGTGGTAAGTATCCACCTATCAAATAGGACATGCAAGAGATTCAAGTTCGGTCCCTGGGTCAGGAAGATCCCTTGGAATAGGAAGTGGCAACCCATTCCAGTATTCTTGCCTGGAAAATCCCATGGGCAGAGGAGCCTGGAGGGCTACAGTCCATGGGGTCATAAAGAGTCATAAACTATTCCTGAGCACAACTACTGAGAGTGAAATAATTGGCACCTTTTTATGGCTTTGCGGATGTACATGTTTTGTACTATATATTTAATAATAATATTAACTTATTCCTATTAAAGTGAAATGTTAGTCACTCAGTTGTGTCTGACTCTTTCTAGCTATGGAATTCTTCAGGCAAGAAGAACTGGGTTGCCATGTCCTTCTCCAGGAGATCTTTACAACCTAGGGATCAAACCACATCTCCTATGTCTCCTGCATTGCAGGCAAACTCTTTACCCACTGACCCTCCAGGGCATCCCTTTTAGGTAGGAGATAATTTGGATAACCAGACTGTGAAATAAGAAGATTGGTTACATAGAATGATGCTTTGGACTCAAGAACTGATTTCTAAAATGATAGCAAGTTTTTACTGAGCCTATTGCTATACACTAGGCATTCTGTTAAACACATCACATATATGATTTGATTAATCCTTTTAAAACCCTATGAGGTAAGCATAATTATTACCCTATATTATAAGTAAGAGACTAGGGCATAGAAAGTTGAAACAATTTTACCAAGGGCATTTAACAATGACAAGTAAGCAATGGTTTGGTTAATATTTTTCTTTGTACATACTCATTTTTATGAAGATATGCATATTTTGGAGGCAAGTTCTTTATCATTAACTTTAATTAGAAAAGCAATATATTGTTATCAACAAAAGGCAGACAGAGAATAAAGACTGTGAAAATAAGTCACGTTAATAAGTTTTAGGTAGACATGCTTACCTGTAAGAACTCTGGATCTGAGGTTTGTTCCCTTTTCCAGGGGATCTTCTCTACCCAAGGATCAAACTCGGGTCTCCTGCATTGCAAGCATATTCTTTACTGTCTGAGCCACCAGGGAAGCCCCTTCTCTTTGTTAAAAGGGGGATTAATAAGTGTTAGGGGGATGTTAAAAAGGCAGAGGGTTTAGAACCTACTGGTACTTTACCTTTGAGTTAATTAGGAACATACAGAACTTTAAAAGATAAAACTCTTTCAGCAAGGAAGTCAATGATATCTAAAGCCATTTTTGGATACTTCTTGCAATCACTATGATGTCATGACCTTAACCCTGATTTGGTTCCTACTGAACCCTACTGGCATGTAAGCATTGCTACCTCAGCAGTGCTTGTTCTCCCTAAACTGTTTTTCTTTAGAAAAAAATCCCTTAGAAAATTTGTTATTTGTTGGTTTTAATCTCTGTTCTTCTCTTAGAACTCAGGCAAAGTTCATTGTGTCTTAGGTCTTTATGGCATAGTGAGTTGAGATCCTAGTGACTGTGATGATGATAATAATGACTGACTTCAGTGGCTGAGCATCTATTAATGCCAAGAAAGTGTGGAAGTATTTATAAATGTTCTCGTTTAATCATCACATTAAGGTCAAGAGATCAATATCATTCCCATTTTATGGGGAGAGCAAAATTGAATCTCAGATCATGAAGTAAGCTGGACAAACTTTCTTTCCTTCTGGTCCACACTCTTGTTTTCTGAACCACACATGAATTCTAGAGTGAACTCCAGCTGAGAACTTGTATTTCATGTAAGAGGCTTAGAATGATTTTTCATAGATTAAAAAAAAAAAAAATTCTTTCATAGATGTTTTAAGAGTTTCACAGTTCCTAAGTATAGACTTGGGTTTCTTTAAAAATTTCATATTTTTTTTTCTCTCAAGCTTTCTGTTGGTAAATGATTTAGCTATTTTATATTTCTATTCTTTATACCTGTTTTTCCCTTTTGTCACTCTTATTTCATAAATGTATTCCAGTTGAGAGGCTCCTCTTCTTTATTACCCAATTACTGGCAGCTGATTTAAACAGTGTCCTGTTTTACGTGGAACTGATTCCCTTCACACAATGAAAATCCTCCAGTTGGTCTCTCTGCAGTTTGCCACATACAAAAGAATCATTATTGTGTATTTTTGCTTTTCAGCATTTCCTCCAACTTCTTGTTCCTATGACTGTTAGAAGGCTTGATTAAACGCTCACTTAGACTGGCTATTTCGCAGTTGCTGGGGCTGAGTCAACTTTATTAAAGTTCCTGCACAGCAGTCCCTGGAGTGCATCTGCTTCTTCCCACTGCCAGACTCTGTCCTTCCTACTGTCTTCCCATATAATATTTTCCCTTTGGGGTATTTCCCTGGAACTCAAGATTCCATTTGCCAAACTGTGGACGCAGCATCTGCCACTCACCTTTCCTTGTTGGTGGGATAAACCACTTATTTTTTTGGTAATTAATTTTATGGCTGAAAATTAGCATGTTTTTTTCCTTTCCTTTGAAGCCTTCAGAATTCATGTCTCTCCACCCCCTTCAATTTTTACAGGAAGCTTTTGATCTTGAGGAGTTCTAAATGTATCTTCCAAATTTCTTGATTTCTGGGAACACCAGAAATAGAAAGCTCTTGAGTACAGAGCATCAACAAGTCATATGACTCCAAAATACACCTTTACAAATGAAAAAGCGAAATGACATTTGCCTTTGTCCTTGTCAGGTAAATGGCTCATTGTACATCAAGTCGTGATAAAGGCAAAACAAAAAGTCACAGTGCTGTTGACATAGGAGCCCATCTGGGGCAGCTCTTTGACTATCAGGGACTTTGTACACGTTCATTGGCATTTCAACACTTGCCTGTTCTTTAAACAACATCATCTTCTAGCCAGAATATAAATGTGTGATGAAAATTTCCACATATTTTACACAGTCAGCCTCTTGGTGTAGTATTTCCTGATAACAGAAAGTTGGTTGGCAAAGAGGAAGTTATCTGAATTGTTGAAGTAGCTCTCCTGGTTGAGATAAACCCGTGTTCAGCAACTTGTTTTCGATTTGTAAAAACAAGCCAGATAAGCCTCTCTTGCAGGGGTTATCTCGGCTCTTTCAGAGGATTCCAGACTAATCGTGCACCCATGCAGTCTGTTGCCAAGGCTTATTTAGTGACAATTTTCTGCCTTGCAAATGAGGCATGGAAATTTAGGCAAATATGCCTGGAAACATCCAGATTAAAAGAGGAAAAGATAAGACAACTGGTTTGTTGAACTAGATAAGATATGAGAATGAAGCCTCAAGGGATCCTATTTCAGAAGATTGATGAAGAAAATTCTCAAAGGTAATGAGCCAAAAATTCAATAGCTTCTTTGAGAGATGAAGGAAGAGTTTTATTTTGTCTCTCCTTAAACATGTGATTTTGCCTAGACTTGAGGAGGAGTGCACCTTTGGAATAATCATACCAAAATAAAATTGTAATGCATCCTCCATTCTCATGCTTGTTACCCTCATGCTTCCTGGAGCACTTATCTCTACCACCCACTTTGGCATTTGATTGCCCATTCTGGTGATTTATCCTCACGTTTCTTATTATTCTTGTCTTTCCAAAGACAATGAACATTGATTAAGCAAGTCTTTTATGTTTTATGGTAGAGATTCTTGCATACTTTATCTCATTCGGTACTTGGGACAAATTTGTGAAAAATGTTTTATTATCTCCATTGTTTTAGTCTTGGAAAGAAAACAGAGAAATTTAAGTCACTTAGGTGGAGGAGCCTGGACATGAAGCCCCATTTATCTGACTCCAAATCTTTCTCCCACACTTCACATCCCTAATGATATTGTAAATTTTTTGGAAGCACGGATGGATCCAAACTGGACTGAATTTATTACACTTGGAAGGTTATCTCACTAAATCAACTCTCTCAGGCTTGAGAGAGGTAATGCAAATGACTAGGTCAATAATATGCATAATAAATTATTTCTATACATTATCTCATTTGATCTTCAAAATAATCCCCAGAGTAGGAATGATGATTACTAACATCTACAGATTAAAAGATGGAAGCTTAATGAAGTTAAGACTGACCATGTCCATACAGCTAATATGTGACCAAATAGAAATTCAAATGCATATCCATCTGATACATGTTTCCAAAGTTTTGTCCACTCTACTGATATGTCAATGAATGAATTATTGAGCTTTTAACCACCCAATCAAGTGTGCCCCTTCTGCTATGGACTGAATGTTTATGTCTGTCCACCCCTATACCCCACCTCCCACTCTGCAAATATGTATGCTGAAATCCTAATCTCCAAGGTGATATCATTAGGAAGTGGGGCCTTTGGGAGAGGGCTGGGACATGAGGGTGGAACCCTTGTGAATGGGATTAACGCCCTTATAAAAGAAGCCCTAGAGACTCCCGCTCCTTTTACCATGTGACGTTATAGCTAGATGGTCCTCACTACTCACCAAATGAGCTAGTGCTTTGACCTTGGACTTCCCAGCCTCCAAAACAGTGAGAAATAAATTTCAGTGGTTTATAATCCTATGATATTTTGTTGTAGAAGCTCAAAAAGATAAAATATCTTCTTGCTGAAAACACCTCTTTCTTCGTGTTCCGTGATTCCCTATGACCATAGTTACCCTCTTACATCTTTTATTGCTGTTTTAAAAATAATGTTTATCGTAATACGTCTCATGCATATCAAAAAGCACAGGGAATCACATCACAAATATTCATGGCAAAGGCAACATTTTGGTTTCCTATTTGCTTTGGATTTTTTTTAAGAAATGAAATATTATAAACACTAGTTAAAACTCTTTCTTACCCTTATTCTATTTCATTGCTGTCTCTTACCTGAGGCAATAGTTATCTTAAAATTGCTGTTTCAGGTCAACACAGCTCTTATTCACCTGTACATTATTTAACTACATGAATATTAATAATTATATATACATGTGTGTGTGCTAAGTTGCTTCAGTCATGTCCAGCTTTTCGTGATCCCATGGATTGCAGCCCACCAAGCTCCTCTGTCCATGGGATCCTCCTGGCAAGAACACTGGAATGGGTTGCCATACACTCATCCTGGGGATCTTCCCGACCCAGGGATCGAACCCAGGTCTCTTATGTCTCCTGCATTGGCAGGTGGGTTCTTTACTACCAGGGCCACTGAGTAAACTCCAATTATATATGCATATGCTATTAATTTATTCAGTTATAAACATTAATAAATGGTATCATTGGGAATGCTTTATTATGAAACTTTTCAAAATCATATTTTTTGTGATTTATTCTTGATGAAAAAAGTAATAATTTATTGTTTATAGTGCTGGACTCTATCCCATTATATAGTACTAAAATTTATCCATATTTTTATTAACAGTAATTAAAAATTTTTTTTGCAGGTTTATAATACTGTTACTGCTGTTGAATAGGAATGTTATAATTAAAAAAAAAATGTTGTTCTTGTATCCAGAAAGCCTTCCAAACTCTATTAGATCTAAAAATTTCTCTCTATACTCTCCATGAATCCTCTACACCTAATAATAGCTTTTTGTATTTTTTTCCATTAGTAATTATCATACCTTATTTCTTGCTTTGCTCCTTAGCTAAGACCTTTAGCACAAAGGTAAATAACAGCAGCAATAAAGTTGTCCTTAAATTATACTTTATTTTGAAGGTAACACTTCACAAGTTTAATAATTTGATATAAGTTTTTGATAGAATACTTAATCAGGTTAAGGCTCCCCTGGTGGCTCAGAGGTAAAGAATCTATCTGTAAATGCAGGAAACTTGGATTTGATGCCTGGGTCAAGAAGATCCCTTGGAGAAAGAAATGGCAAGCCACTCAAATATTCTTTCCTGGGAAAGCCCATGGACAGAGAAGCCTGCTGGTCTACCATCTCTCTTGCAAAAGAATCGGGCATGACTTAGCAACTAAATAACAACAATCAGATTAAGTATTCAGAACAGAACAGAAATACTGTTCTCTTTCATTTTTTGCTTATTATTTTTTTAAATTCATGATTACTATTGAATTTTATCAAATGCACTTTCAAAAATCTCTTGAGATTTGTTAACTCCTTAATTTCCATTGCCCATTCCTTTTGGAGGCCTTGAAGTGTAGTGGGCCCAAAAGCCCATGGCATATCCTCTCTATCTTTATCAAGGATTCGTAACTCACTCTGTGTGCTTGTGCGGGGAATGGGAAGAATCACGGATGTTCAAGAGACTGAATCAATTGTTCCAGATGAGATCTTGGCTTTACTACTTTTAAAAGCTCCTTAGGTGTTTTTACCTTGAGTTGAGAAACACTATCATCAAGATACTTTAAAAAATGATTGTGATATGAGAGAGATGGAGAGATCAAGGGAGAAGGTTGTTTTACTGAAAGAGGGTATATTTTTCTTTAAAAAATACCTTATTCACCATTATAAACTTGCTCTCTCTCTTTCTCCAGCAGCAATTCTTTTTATGATTATATCTTATAGGATGTTGGATGAGACCTGCAAATGAACAAACTGGCTGACTAGGGGCTTTTCCATTGCTGTAAAATAGAAACGACTGTCTTGATTTCATTCTATACATTTACTACAGATAAAATATTTCCTCTTATATTTAAGAAGGTTTGAATATTAACCACTTCCTCCCCTCATACAAGTGAAAGCTATTTTTCCAAGAGCCAGACTCCAAGACAAAAAGTATCACCAGACAAAAGGATCTCAATACACAAAAGAAAAGAAGGAGGTTTGGGAGGATAAGATAAAAAAGAGAGAAAGGAAAAAAAAAAAGATTGCTAAATTGGTCACTTACCTCTGTAGACCACAATCAAGGGGAAGCCCTTAACTCAGAGCTACCTGGTCAGCAATTGCAGTTTAACAAGATTCCTGGTGATTCACATACACAATAAAGTTTAGAAGCCCTGGTTAAATGAAGCATTAGTTCTCAACCCTGGATGCACAATCTGAACTGGGACAAATTTTAAAAATGAAATGCTGGGTCTTCTCCAGAGACTGATTCAATGGGACTGGGTTGGGGCATACTAGAATCACTCAGGGAAAAATTAGCTCCAGCTGATGCAGATGAAAGTGGGAGTTGGTACATTCCTAGTGACCCAACGTGAAGTGGTAGTATCCAAGAAGTTAGTGGTGAAATTAAAGGCAACTCCAAGGATTTTAAAGAATGGAGGAAACTGATAATACTGTTGATAATCCTTCCTGCTATTTCACTCCTGAGATTCTTGACTAATGGTCCGTCTTTTTGCACAAAAGGTATACATTTAGAATATGGAACCAGTCTTCCATGGATTCTGAGGGATGACTCCATAAACTGTATTCCTAAGAGTGTTTTGAATTCATTTAATTATTGTATCCTTATTATTTCTTTACCCTAAATGATCTTCAGTTCAGTTCAGTTCAGTAGCTTAGTCGTGTCCGACTCTTTGCGACCCCAGGAATCGCAGCACACCAGGCCTCCCTGTCCATCACCACTCCTGGAGTTCACTCAGACTTGCATCCATCGAGTCAGTGATGCCATCCAGTCATCTCATCCTCTGTCATCTCCTTCTCCTCCTATTTAGAATGTTTAAAAAAAAAATAAAGCTGGCTCAGAAAGAGTTGTAGTTTGTCCCAAATCGGAGGTTTTGTAGAAATAAAATCTCACTTCTGTGTATTTGAATGTTTTGCTCATTGTATTTTATTAACTCATGAAATTTCACAGCTATTTAGTCAAGAATTCAACTTGATAAGTATTTTAAAACACATCAGTTATGTATAGAAAATTCTGTATTTATAAATCTATGAAAGAAAGAAATATCTAGAATTTGGTTCTAAGTTACAGCTAAATAGTTTCACATGTTATTTATTTACTTAGTTTTGCCATATTAAGGACCTAAATCTTACATAGTTGAAATTTAATTATTTTCAAATTAGATAATTAAAAAAGTTAAATTCTCTGATTTTATTCCCTTTTCAGTCATTTATTTCACAATGTTAAAATTTATTTATTTAACTCCTGGCCCCTTTGGTCAATAAAATGGACATCTTTGCCACTGTAGTCTTTTCCATATTATTTCTCTGAAGTACTTTTAAAATAGCCTTAAATTTAGTATCTTTAAATTTTATTAAAGTTTCAATTCTTTTATAGTTTTCTTTCAAGTTGACAAATAGAATTACCTTTTATTTAGTAGAATATCACAATATGATTTTGCTTCTCTGTCAGTATAAGGGGGGAATAATCTCTCTCACTCATTTTTGGGATTATTTTATAAATCTCTTCACAGTCAAATATAAGATTAGTATCCAATTATATCATCTGCAGTCTTAAATCCACTCCTTTTTCTGTTGAACATCACTTCAAGCAGATCTTTAGCCTACTACCCAGAATTATCATTTGTTTCTTATGCATTTAATAATAATGCGATGCTTCCTCTTTTTCAGACACTTTCCACTTAGAATGCATTCTAAGCCTCTTGATCCTGCTTTATAGTCATTTAAACCATTACCGAACTCTTTTTCCTTCTTCTTTCCTCTTGGTTTTTTCTGACAAATTCGATTTACCTCTACAACTGCAGCTGCCATTCATCCTGACTCATCCTTATTCAATAATAGTACCAAGGAGATACAACTAACTGACTATGTAAGTCTGCTTCTGCTTTTACTCTCTGGATAGAAGAATTCATAATTCTCCACTTTCATAAAATCTCTAGCTTTGGGGGCTGGGTGCTTGACTGATACAGTTTTCCTATGCTCCAATTCTGAATATATGGCTCCATTCAAGAATACATTGACCAATTGACTACTTTCATAGAAAGAAAGAAAACTAAAATAAATGTATGTACTGAATAAGCCTTCACTTTTTTGAGTATAAAGTGATTTTGGAGAGCTGGGGTAGATATTTTGACACTTTTCCAAGTAGTTCTATGGTTGTGTATGAATCTGTAAACAGTATCTGCCTATCCTGAAAGAAGTATTGGAAATTCCCAATGTGTCATCATGAGTATCTTTTCTAGTTAGTCTGGAGATAAAACTTCACTGAAAAGTCTTCCATATGGTTTTCTTCCCATATGCTAACAAAGAAAGACTAATATTCTATGGCTAATATGCTTCTATATAGTCTATAAACATGATGCCAGGTATTTTGATAGGGTGTTCTGAAAACTTGCTCCTATTGTCAAATTACAAGGTCCTTAAGAAGACATTTTCAAGGGTCCTTGTAAATCAAGGTAAATTCATGTTCCTGAGGATATACTGGGTGAAGAAAGGGGACAGAGAGGCAATTTTGGAAAGTGAAGGATGGGAAAAATAGTAACAAATAAAGTCACCATTCACATTTCTCTTGTTCTTTTCCCACCTGCTCTAACAATCCTTTAGTTGTGCATTTCCCTGAAATAGTTCTAAGGATCCTAATGAAGAATCCTATGTTCTTGATGGAGGGCCATTTTGGATGCATTCTAACTTCTTATCTTTCATCCTTCTTGTTCGAGATGGTTATGATGATGATTTTTAATACTGACAATGTCCAGAACTAACTCTCTAACTCCTCATCTATTTCTGCTTTATTGACTATGCCAAAGCCTTTGACTGTGTGGATCACAATCAACTGTGGAAAATTCTGAAAGAGATGGGAATACCAGACCACCTGACCTGCCTCTTGAGAAATCTGTATGCAGGTCAGGAAGCAACAGTTAGAACTGGACATGGAACAACAGACTGGTCCCAAATAGGAAAAGGAGTACATCAAGGCTGTATATTGTCACCCTGCTTATTTAACTTATATGCACAGTCCATCATGAGAAATACTGGGCTGGATGAAGCACAAGCTGGAATCAAGATTGCCGGGAGAAATATCAATAACCTGAGATATGCAGATGACACTACTCTTATGGCAGAAAATGAAGAAGAACTAAAAATCCTCTTGATGAAAGTGAAAGAAGAGAGTGAAAAAGTTGACTTAAAGCTCAACATTCAGAAAACAAAGATCATGGCATCTGGTCCCATCGCTTCATGGGAAATAGATGAGGAAACAGTGGAAACAGTGGCTGGCTTTATTTTTCTGGGCTCCAAAATCACTGCAGATGGTGATTGCAGCCTTGAAATTAAAAGATGCATACTTCTTGGAAGGAAAGTTTTGAGCAAACTAGACAGCATATTATAAAGCAGAGACATTACTTTGCCAACAAAGGTCCATCTAGTCAAGGCTATGGTTTTTCCAGTAGTCATGTGTGGATGTGAGAGTTGAGCTATAAAAAAGCTGAGCACCAAAGAATTGATGCTTTTGAACTGTGGTGTTGGAAAACACTCTTGAGAGTCCCTTGGGAGACAAGGAGATCAAACTAGTCCATCCTAAAGGAAATCGGTCCTGAGTGTTCATTGGAAGGACTAATGTTGAAGCTGAAACTCCAATACTTTGGCCACCTGATGCAAAGAAATGACTTATTTGAAAAGACCCTGATTCAGGGAAAGATTGAAGGTGAGAGGAGAAGGGGACGACAGAGGATGAGATGTTTGGATGGCATCACCGAATCAATGGACATGAATTTCAGTAAATTCCAGTCAGGGAGGCCTGGCGTGCTGCAGGGGTCACAAAGAGTTGGACATGACTGAGCAACTGAAGTGAACTGCACTGAACTCCTGTAACACTTAACATGCCAGTCCAGCTTCTGGGGCTCCACAAACACAATACTTGTACATTTAGGACTAGCTTGATGCTACTACTGAAATTTTGTTCCCTCTAAATCCGGGCTAAGTGTCTCAACCATCCAAGTCATCTCCTGAAAGTGGTGTTCCTGATAATTATGTAGGAATAGCTGTTTTTTTTGTTGTTGTTTTTTCCTACATTGCAATTATTATGTATTTTCTTGTTCATTGCACAATGCCAGAGATTGTACAATATTTAAATGAATAAAGGAAGATCACCTAGGCATTTTATTAAATATATCTATTGTTAGACTCCATCCCCAAAGATTATGAATCATTGTCTGGAGTTGAATCTAGGAGACTGATTTTTACAAAGCGCTCTCATGTGATTCTGCAGGTGATCTGTCTAGGGACATTGGGTTAAGAAACAGTGCTATAGGAGCAATAAATATGGGACTTGGCAAAATTCTACATGTGAATTGGGTTTTACCATTGGAAAGAAAAAAAATTAAAGGAAGTCCAGAAGGTAAATGAAATGTGGATTTACTTAGCAGTTTATTTACATGTATCTGGCTTAGCAGGTAAAGAATCTGCCTGCAATGCAGGAGACTCAGAAGATGCAGGTTCAATCACTGAGTCAGGAAGATCCCTTGGGGGGAGGGAAATGGCAACCCATTGCAGTATTCTTGCCCGGAGAATCCCATGGACAGAAGAGCCTGGTAGGGTGTAGTCCATGGGGTTGCAAGGAGTCGGACACGACTGAGCACAATGAGCACATACCTAATTACATCATTTATTACACAGATGCCATGCCAATTTTGAATCAAGAGCTATTTTCCTTAGGAATGAATAACCCAATGATGAGTGACAAAGGCAAAGTCCTAACCCTGGTTCTTTTCTTTCTTATCCATATTTTTGAGGTCTCCCCCCCATCTTGGTGTAAATAATGTCTTAGTTTTGTGTTTATAATGGCTACTAATGTTTCCTTCAAATCATTTTGCCCAAGTTAATGCTGCCCTTGCTAATATACTTTGTCATTTATCTCATTGGACATCAATTGCTCACATTTTGCATTTAAACTTTTGTTAAATTGTATTTTAGTGCTGACTGTGACGGAAATCTGTCCAGTTAGGAAGATTTTATATGCTACATTTTGCAGATGTGATTGTTTTTCTTAGCTAGGTTTCCCTGTAGGTTACACTAACCTAAGGTTCCTCTTTGTGATATTTGTTGTATATTTCTGTAAGGATCACTTGTGTTTTACAGTAATCCTGCCTTCCTCTGTGGTGGTGTTTCTCAAACTACAATGTGCAAATGAATTACCCAGTCAAGAAGAGGTGTGATGGGGCTAAGGATTCAGCATTTAATAACAAGTTACCAAATGCTGCTTGTCTACAAACCAAGCTTCAAGTAGCTAAGCTCCAAGGGCTTCCCTGGTGGCTCAGATGGTAAAGAATCTACCTGCAATGTGGGACAACTGGGTTTGATCTCTGGGTCAGAAGTATACCCTGGCAACACACTCCAGTAATCTTGCCAGGAGTATCCCTTGGACAGAAGAGCCTGGTGGGCTACATTCACTGGGATCACAAAGAGTTGGACACAACTGAGCGACTAACACTCTTAAAGAAAGCAAGAGTTGGTTTTATAACCCTACAGCCATTGTCAGTTCGGTTCAGTTCAGTTCAGTTGCTCAGTCATGTCCCCGACCCTTTGCGACCCCATGAATCACAGCATGCCAGGCCTCCCTGTCCATCACCAACTCCCAGAGTTCACTCAAACTCATGTCCGTTGAATTGGTGATGCCATCCAGCCATCTCATCCTCTGTAGGTCTGTAAATAATCCTTTATCAGAAACAATCCTTTTCCAGAAAGAGACTTCTTCCTGGTGAGCAATCTCTCTGAAAAACAAAAATCACTTTAACTGTCTTCTCATCTTGGCTACTTACCACAATATATATAATACACTAACAAGCATTAACTACGAGCTATACTCTTGTCAATTCAACTGCATTATCTCTCAAGATTTTACTCAGCTCTTAGCCTCTTCCTAATACCTCTACCACAAGAAAGAGTGAGATCTTCATTGTTTCTTATTTTAACTACTGTAAAATATACTAAATTTAATCACTATAAAATATTCTAAATGCTTTCCTTTTCTCAGTTTTTCCTTGTAATTCCTGTTCCATTTATCTCCTCTTGCCTCCTCTTTCTTCACCATCCTCACACGTGAAACAGCTTCTGATGTGCTTAACACAGGCACAGATGGAGCCTAAACCCAGAAGGAGATAAAGAGTGAGAGTGTTTCCATTTCACCTAACCTACAGGCTGGACCCTCTGAGTGAGTGCAAAACAAAGGCTGGGCATATTTCCACTTTCATGCTCTGGATCCATTATATCTGTTGTAATGAGATGGCATTGTACCAGGCCAGTGAGAGAAGGCACATCCCTATGAACTGTAGAGGATTAAGCCTATAACATGCTCAGTATGCTTTGGTGAATCCAACAATCAAAGGTTTTTTTTTCCCCTAGCCACATTGGAGGGGGCTTCCCCGGTGGCTCAGATGGTAAAACGTCTGCCTGCAACGCGGGAGACCTGGGTTCGATTCCTGGGTTGGGAAGATCCCCTGGAGAAGGAAATGGCAACCCACTCCAGCACTCTTGCCTGGAAAATCCCATGGACGGAGGAGCCTGATAGGCTACAGTCCATGGGGTCGCAAAGAGTCGGGCACGACTGAGCAACTTCCCAACTTCACTCCAGCCACATTGGAAGCCGTGCTTGAGGTAAACAAGCACGTGCGAGAAGGGGGTAAGTTAATAGGAGCAGCATTTTCAGAGGATCACTGAGGTTGCTTTTCGTGACTTAGAGCCTTAAGAAGTATATTTAAGTTCCCAATCCACTGGCAGGAAGAAATGACCAAGTATCATCTGTAGACACAGCAAATCACCTCAAGGAATTTCCAGAAATATTTGGGAGGAGTTACCCCAAAGAGCCGGTTCCTGCCAATCATGTTTGGCACCCAGTCGTGGGTCCCAAAATGTTGAGATTTGTGAAGTGATATTAAATCAATATGACCCAATTTTATACACAAAAGCTTTTGAACTTTTGACCTTACAAGCTCTCTCTATATCCCCAGGACCTGTCCATGCCTGGTAGATCAGGAATACCATTAAATATTTCCTGAATAAATTTAAATAGCTAAATAATTTGTTAATGTATTATATTCCAGGGCTTCCCTGGATCAGCTACCTAACAAATCTATTGACAGCCAAAAATGATGACTTAAAATTTTTTTTGTGAGTATTATGCTAATTTCATTTATATGAAAATATTCAATCTTTATTCTAATTAAAAAAAAAAGAAAATTGAACTCTTGATAGACATGACTTATATCTGTTCTTTTTCAAACTATGTTCTGAAAAGCCCTGGAGTTCCCCCAAAATGTGGGAGACACTATGGGGACAGGAGAACCAAGGAGGCTAAGCAGACCTCTGTATTCCTCATCTCATTTCAAGCAGATTATAGCTACTTTCTCCTGTTTTATGTATTGAATTTCCAAGTAGAACTTCATTTGGAAAGGAGCATCTTCTGGAAATAAGTAAATAAGTGAACTGGAAATTCAGTGAGTGACAGGTTTCTGAGGTGTGTTGGTTGCATTAGCTTCCCTGGGGCTGTTCTATAAAGTATGTTCCCTCCTTTTGTTTGCTACCAGCATGGTGTTACAGGCTTTTCCACCGGGTGACTCCCTTGTGTTGACAGAACTCCGGCAGGTTTCACAGGAAGTCGGGGCCTCTGTAAAGTGTGTATGTGAGGAAGCTGTGTGCTCTCAGATCTCAATGTAGCCACTGAATTAATATGGTTACTTCTGAAGAGAGGTGACTCCATGAAATATTAACCAGACCTAGCTTCAGGGATAAAGGCTTAATTCCTGCTGTGTCATCAGCACTTTTGAGCATAAAATTTTCAAGTGCTGGAAAGGTTCCTTCCTTACTTCATCTCTGTTAGTGCCGTGTCATTCTCCCTGGATTTTTCTTTAGCTTGGCTAAATGACCTTATAATAAAAGTTACTGAACTACGTGGAGGTCAAGTTCATCAGGGAATTTATTTTATTTTTCTAAGAGATCACATCACCGTCTGTGATCTCAGCTTCAAATAGAGAAAATTTTATAATTTCAAACTAATTTTCATTTGAGGTTATTTTCTAATTTTATCAAAAATTCTTGAACTTATTTATATTTTTCATCTGAACTACATTTTCAGATAACCACTTTCTGAGCATAATTCAATGGTTTATACAGTTTACTGTTTACTTTAATTTTGTTGTTTCAAAGTTTTAGAAGAGTCCCATCTTTTTATAGTTCCAAAATGGTGGCAGTAAATTTTTATTCATCTTCTTAATTTCCATTATGAGTTTTTAAATCCTTTTTTAAAATTGTGTTAAAAAAAAAGCAGAAGCTTTTAGTTTTTTACTGTTGAGTATGATAACTGAAGATTTTTTATATATGTTTTTATTTTGTTGAGGTATATTTTATCTATATCTTCCTTGTTGTGTCTTTATTATAAATGGATGTTGAGTTCTGTCATGCTTTTGCTCTATCTATTGAGATAGTTATATGATTTTTCCCCTTTATTTCATTAACGAGATATATCACAGTG
The DNA here is from genome assembly GCA_006408695.1 of Aepyceros melampus. Taxonomy (NCBI): domain Eukaryota; kingdom Metazoa; phylum Chordata; class Mammalia; order Artiodactyla; family Bovidae; genus Aepyceros; species Aepyceros melampus. Next base: position 69,146 of record SJXQ01012021.1, on the reverse strand, counting down.
ACTAATTCACAGACGTTGCATCATTCTTGCATCTCTGGAATAAATTCTACTTGATTGTGGTGTATAATCCTTTAAAAGTATTTTTGAATTTGATTCACAATATTTTGTTGAAGATTTTTGTATTTATGTTGTTCATCAGAGATATTGGCCTAGAATTTTCTTTTCTTTGGCATCCTTGTCTAGTTTTACAATCAGGATAATGCTGGCCTTATTAAATAAAAGGAAGAATTTGGAAGAGTTCCCTCCTCTTTTATATTTTGGAAGAGTTTAAGAAGGGGTTGGTATTAATTCTTCTTTGAATATTTGATAGAACTTACCAGTGAAGCCATCTGGTCCTTCCCGAACATTTGTTTGTTGGGAGGTTTTTGATCACGATTCATTCTCCCGACTTGTAATCAGTCTGTTCAGATTTTCTATTTTGTCATGATTTAGTTCGGGTATGCTGTATGTTTCTAGAAATGTATCTATTTCTTTTAGGTTGTCCAATTTGTTGGAGTATAATTTTTCATAGTATTTTCTTATGATCCTTTTAAAAAATTTCTGGGGTATCAGTTGTAGCATCTCTTTTTTCTGATTTTACTTGAGTCCCTTCATCTCTCTTTTTTGCTTTTTCTATTTTGGTGAATCTAGCTAAAGTCTTGTCATTAAAAAAAAAAAAATCTTTTCAAAGAATCAGTTCTTGGTTTCATTGATCATCTCTATTGTCTTTCTATTTTTTATTTCATTTATTTCTTCTGCAATCTTTATTTCCTCTTTTCTACTAACTTGGTCTTCACTTGTACTTTTTCTAGCTCTTTGAGATATAAGGAAGTTAGGCTTTTTAGTTGAGACTTTTTTTGTTTCTTGAAGTAGAAACAAGACTTATTTGTTTCTTATAAGTATAAACTTTCCATGAATTTTGGTATATTTCCATTTTTGTTTGTCTCAAGGTGTTTTAAAACTTCTCTTTTGTTATTTTCTTTGGCCCATTGGTTGGTCAGTTGTTAAACTCCATATATTTGCCAAGTTCCTAAGTTTCTTCATATAATTTTAATCTTGCTATCTTTGTACTTGGATAAAATGCTTGATATGATTGCAATCTTGTAAAATTTATGAAGACTTTGTGGCCTAACATATATTCTATCCTGGAAACTGTTCTAAATGCACTTGAGAAGAATGTGCATTCTATTGCTTTTTTGTTTTGTTGTTTTTTAAATATATGCAGCCACTCTATGTCTTTTGATTGTGGAATTCAATCTATTTACATTTAAAGGAAAAACGGTGGCTCAGTGGTAAAGAATCCACCTGCAATGTAGTGCCTGTGTCTCTTTTCCTATAGGAGAGGTAAGAGATGCAGATTGGATCCCTGGGTCGGAAGATCCCCTAGAGAAGGAAACGGCAACTCACACAAGAATTTTGCCTGGAGAATCCCATGGACAGAGGAACCTGCTGGGCTACAGCCCATAGGATCCCAAAGAGTTGGACTTGACTGAAACGACTTAGCACTTACTATTGCCTTTTTTTTTTCCTGTCTTATAGTTCTTTTGTTGACTTTTTTTCTCTCTTGCTGTTTTACTTTTTCTTCAATTTTTTTTTTCCCTTTAGTGACATAGTTTGCTTCCTTTCTCTTTTTCTTTTGTTTCATTTCTATGTATATTTTGTGTTTACCATCAGGCTTATAAAAAATGTCTTTCTGTTAGAGCAGTTTTTTTGTTGTTGATGTTGACAACTTCAATCACATATAAAAATTCTACAGTTTACCATCTCTAACCCTAACTTTGTTATTCATCTCAAAAATTGCATCTTTTATACATTGTGTATCCATTAGTATATTTTTATAGCTACTATATTTTTACACTTTGCCTTTTAACTTTTATATCAGAATTAAAGTGATTTATCAACCACTATTACAGAATTAGAATATTTTGCATTTGTCTATATTTATCTTTAACAGCAAGCTTTATGCGCCATATGCTTTTGTGTTGCTTTTTAGCATCTTTTCATTTTATCTTCTTAAAGAACTTCCTTTAGCATTTTTTGTAAGGTAGGTCTAGTGGTGATAAAATACATCAGCTTTTGTTTATCTGAGGAAGTCTTTATCTCTCTTTTATTTTTGAAGGACAGGTATGCTGGATATAGTATTCTTGGTTGGCAACTTTTTCACTCAGTCCTTGGAAATATATATAATTCCACTGAATACAACTTTCAGTTTAGTTATTGAATTCTTTAGCTCCAAAACTTGATTGGCTCTTGTTTATATTTTCTCTTCACTAAATTGCTGTTTTCTTCTATTTTCATTTTTGAATTTGCTCTATATTTTTTAAAATGTGTTATTTTCTTTAGCTTGACCATCTTTATGAGTTAGTTTGGATTTTGTCAGGTAATTCATATACCTTATTTCTTTCATGTTCCTTTCTGGGAGATTTATCTTTTTCATTGGTTGGGCCATTTCCTCCTTTGTCTTTGCGTTCTTTGTAACTTTGTGTTGGTACCTGTGTTAATAAGAAAACAGTATCCTTTCCCAATCTTTATGGACTAGATCCATACAGGGAAAGACCTTTACCCATTAGACTTAATAGATATTCTAAGGGCCTTTCAAACTTTTCCTATGAATGTATCTCTAACTATAAATCTACACAAATAAGTCTTTTGTGTAGATTCCTAATTAAAGGGATACACTGTTCCTTTTTAAAAATTCTTTCTTTTTTCAAAAAGGAACTTGTAATCTCTTGCCCCCTCTGGTGTCTGTCTTCCTCACCACAGATCCTTTAAAGTAGAGAAATGACACCATTTTTTGGTCTCAATGTCCTGTAGGCATTTAGATCATGTCAGGTCATATCATGTCATGTCAGGGTGAAGTCGCTCAGTCGTGTCCGATTCTTTGCGACCCCGTGGACTGTAACCTACTAGGCTTCTCCGTCCATGGGATTCTCTAGGCAAGAATACCGGAGTGGATTGCCATTTCCTTCTCCAGGGGATCTTCCCGACCCAGGGATCGAACCCAGGTCTCCCGCATTGGAGGCAGATGCTTTAACCTCTGAGCCACCAGGGAAGCCCCCAGGTCATATCAGGTCCCCAAGTTGAAACAGACAGAACTGTATCCACAAGCAGCCCCTGGAAACCTGTTGAAGGCATGCTCCACCTTCTTTCCCCTTGAAGATGGAGATGCTGAACTGTGTCAGCCTGAGTCTGCTGTACTGTGGGTCCTCTGGAGAAGCAGAATGATTCACAGCTGTTTCGCTTGTTGTTGTCGTCAGTGGCCCCTAGGCGTGTTGATTGTGCTGGGTTCTGTTGGTGCTCTGAGATAAGCAAGATGGAAACCAATCCCATGGGCAGCCCTTGCCTCCCAAGTTCAGAAACTTGAATGTACACTCTTTAGTCTTCCCTTTGCCTCTCTGTGAAGAAGCCAGAAGCTGGGAGTTTTATTCTGATTATGTGAGAGGGCTCATGGTGACAAGACCCAGCCATATTCCTACTGGCTTTGATGAGGTTGGTTTTATGCTCATCTGGGATACAGGGGCCCTTGTGCTCTTTCCTAAGATTTCTCATAAAGAGAACAATTCCACATATTTTTGTTGAATAACTGTGGAAAAGGAGAGTCTTGGACTTCTTATTTTGCTATATAGCTATACCACTTTTTAATCTTTGTAAAGGCTTTATGTTTATACCAATTGATCAACTTATGTTGAGTATTTAAGGGTTTGATGTGATGGAATGAATATGCTAACTTATGAGTTCTGGTCTTCTTTCTTAAAAATTTACCATCTAGCTTTAGAAATTAGCAATAGACATTCAAATAGATAGTAATGGAGTAAAAATTAAAGAACGAGAGGGAAAAATAAGAAGTAACTTCATGGGTCCTGCTTTCACTGTGTTCAGAGAATTTTTGTCCCATGCAGGCTCAACCTCACCTATCTCTTCAGATAGGGGAGGAATACCAGTAGATATGATTGGGATTGTTGTTGCTGTTGTTCAGTCCTAAGTCCCTAAGTCACAGTCAACTCTTTGTGACCCCATGGAATGTAGCACACCAGACTCTTTTGTCCATGGGGTTCTCCAGGCAAGAATACTGGAGTAGGTTGCCATTTCCTTCTCCAGGGAATCGTTCCAGACCAGGGATCAAGCCCGTGTCTCCTGCATTGAAAAGCAGATTCTTTATCACTGAGCCACCAGGGAAGCCCTATGCTTGGAAACATCAGCACTAATTCTCCTTCTTCTGCCAATAAAACCAAGATTCGTCAGCCCATGTAGCTGCTCTTGATTAGTAGAATAAACTGGAAGTCTTCCTACTATACTCCCAACAATAGATTGAAAGCTTTGAATATTAATGTTAGCCCAAATGAAACCAGATTTCAGCATATGAAGCTGTCCTTCAATGAGCAAAACTCTTCTGGGTTGGCAAGCACTTTTCTAGTCCTGGTTATTTGCTCTTCTCCAATCAGACCACAACATTGAGGTTCCAGTTTCTTGTGTGTTGGGTCGCTAGGTCGTGACAGTTTCAAAGCCATAGTTAATTAGCTACTGGATGAATTATAGTAAACAATAAATGATGAATTTCAAAAGACTTGGAGATTTCAGGTTAGAAAACACTGACCACAATTCATGATTTAAAAAAATCTGTCTTCAGATGGAACATCTAGTTCTATCCAGATCCTGTGGAAACATACACACACACACACACACACAAATGTTTCTTAACTCTTAACTCTGGTCTTTTAATCATGCTGTTCTCCTTTAGGCCAGAAAATGATAGGCCTTCTCATCTCATTTCTTATTTTTTCTCTTATCCAATTTCTATTCTGCCTTTTCTGGTCTGCTTTTATCTCCACCATTTCAATCAAATGAATCAATTTTAAGCTCTCCCACAACCAGTCCAAAATTAACAAGTTTTGCACGTTCTTAGAGACTTCTCTGGCCACTTTAGATGCATTTTATAGTTCTTCTGCTTTAATTCTAGAGTTAGGTATACAAGTTGATATCTACAGAGATTAATTTTCAAATGTTGGAAACATTATTTTCAGCAGCTCAACTAGCCTCCAATCTGATACTCCTTTTCTCCAGAAATTCCTCCCTCTCTTGCCCTCCCCAGTACCCATTCCCTGAAGATCCTGGGTTATTTTCTTCATCAAGCCTTGCATTTGCCTTTGTTTTTTTCTTTCTCTAGTATGTCCTTCCTTCTCTTGACTTCAAGGGTCAATTCCTCTGAGAAGTCTCTGGCTTTTTACTGATTTTCTTCTTTGTTCCCCAAATGGATTCTTTTGTCCACCTCTCTGACAAGATGACAATGTTAGAACTAAAGAACCGTCACAATCATGGCTCCTCTGAGGGCATTATTCCATCATTACTACCTCTAAATCTGCCTTAAATTTTTATCTTGATTTCTTTTCTGTTTAGATTATGACATATAACTTTCTCATTCCTTGAACTGCAGTCTTATGTAGCTAGCTTTTGGATTTTTCTTCACTTTCTTAGTTTTATTTAATAGCTGTGAAGACATTCATAGTACTCCATAGTGGCGACTTCACAGTGCTTTGCTTAAAAGCCCCAGCACTAGGGACTGTCATTATGAGTTTAGGTACTGCCTTCTCCATTTATTAACTGTAACCTAGTGTAATTTATATAAAATCTCTGAGGCTCAGTATCATCACTTCTCAATGGGTTCTTTTCATTAAAAAGAGAAAGCTTAAAAGAGTTTCTTTTGAAAACTATTTAGCACAATGCCAGGTATTTAGTAAACAGTCTGTACAGGTTAACTTAGCTTTCATTATTAAGTCAAAGTGAAATAGTAAAGTCAAATTGCGCTTTCCTGTTTATTTTGATAAGAACTTAATAGTCTATAGATAACAATTTTCTTGATTACTATATCATTTATATTTGCTAATATGTTCATGTACATGTGATATGGCTTTCTTTTCCCAAACAAAGAGAGCTCTTAGAAGGACAGTTCTAGTAACTAGTAATGGGTAGAAAGAACAGTTTAACTCTACCCAAACTATCTTGTACAGTTTAACAGAGATTCTCCAACCTTTATTGTTCTATATCTTGTAATATTAATAGCAAAGCAACTCAAAGAAAAGCTTATTTTGCAAATATTTTAACATGGGACACTTTGTTCATTTTTTTTTTAATGGTCAGTGTTGAAACTGTGTAATAGTTGCTTGAATTTTTCTTTTATGTTAAAATCTGTATGTCTTTTCAAGATGTAGAATTTTGAGACTTCTAGTCCATTTATAGTGGAGTTGGATCACAGTCATTGTCTGGTATTCTTTGCCTTATCCATGGATCTTCCCTTGGATCAAATCTGGGCCAAAATGGAGTAGTTTTTTTGCATATGCATTGAATCTTAAAGTTTGTCAACTTTCTCAAGAGCCAAGGAAACCTACTTTGTACTTGGCTACTGGACATCAAAGATTATTATCCTCTTATGTAGCTGTCAGACAGTACTATATCTTCAGTCCTCTCTCAGTCAGCCAATACTTTCCTCAAATTTATTTGGAATAAATTGCAACCCAGATGGATTTGTCTCTTATCCAGAACTCAAAATTAGTCTTTAAATTAAGGCAGATTATCAGAGAACTGTGTACTTAGGCTACTTTTCACTGACCCTTTGCAGAGTTATTTTTACTTAGACTATTGATCTGTGTTGAAAGACTTTATGGGAAATGGTGTAAAAGCTTTTATTATATTTATTATAGAGATAACCTCGAGATTTTTACTGCATTCAAATGTTGTCAGATCCCTAGGCAAAATTTCTTTCAGATATCAATATTTGGATGGCTATACCCTTCTTGAGCATGTTAAAGAGGTCAATTATCAGGTCTTAGAAAATTGATATGTAAAATAGTAATTCAAATGTAAGTAAGATCCCTCACCATCTTGGTCATTTGGATATTCAATATTTTTAGTTGTATTACACAAAGCTGAACTTATATCATTGAATTTCTTATTAAAAGGGCAAGTGGCTATATATTATATCTGTAAAATTTTGATTATAAGAGTTTAATCTGGTAGCAATGATACTGATACTGCATGTTCATTATTTGACCCATAGAATAATTTTATCTGTGCTAATTTACTTTATTTGGTTATGTTAGATATTAATGGCATTCCTTACCAAAGTTTACTGTTTATTTTTTTTCATTCCATAACCAGATTTCTTTATCAAGTCCTCACTATATACAGAACATAGTTTTAGCCAGTCTGAAGAACAGAAGAAAAGCAAGACCTACGACCCTTTCTTCAGGAATCATTTAGATTTCTGAGAGCGGATCAAAAAAATATTTGGGAAACTAATAGGAAATTTTCTTAGATTGCATGAGATTAAAATAGATTAAGCAATACATTTAAGGGCTGTGGAAATATGGGGAGAATGAGTCAAATAGCTATATGAAGTAGTCTTTCTCAAAGTCCAAAAATGGAAAGTAAAATAGGAGAAAAGAACAATTTATATCTCAGAGAAGTAGGAAATAAGTTTTGTTATTCTTACTGACAAATAGAGGTAGACTGGAGTGTTAATGCTTCTGTGATATACTGGAATTAAGGAGAATGAACTGGATAGAAGCTTGGGCAAAATTTGGAAAAGTGATATTTTCTTAGATTGCATGAGATTAAAATAGATTAAGCAATACATTTAAGGGCTGTGGAAATATGGGGAGAATGAGTCAAATAGCTATATGAAGTAGTCTTTCTCAAAGTCCAAAAATGGAAAGTAAAATAGGAGAAAAGAACAATTTATATCTCAGAGAAGTAGGAAATAAGTTTTGTTATTCTTACTGACAAATAGAGGTAGACTGGAGTGTTAATGCTTCTGTGATATACTGGAATTAAGGAGAATGTAATTGGATAGAAGCTTGGGCAAAATTTGGAAAAGTGAACAAATGTTCCACTTTGAACACTGACTTCTTTTCTTCTGAGATCCTAGAAAGATTGAATCATCTTTCTTAAGCTTACTCATAAGTTCTTTTTCACTGCTTTTTTTTTTTTTTAACAGACATTACATTGCTAAATATATAGGAGTGGACTTTTATTATTTTAATATGGCATGTTCAGTATTTTGATGTATATATTTATGTTATATATTAGAATAGTGTTTACATAAAGCCCTGAATGGATGGATCCACATTCAACCACAATTGGTATGTAATTTTACTTTAAAAAACCCAGAATAATGAAATATGCTTTAACTAGGATGACAGGTTTTTTGGCAAGGAAAGAAATAAAGGGGATCTTAGTGCTGATTTTTTTTTTCTCAAAATGCAAAAATCTACAAAGAATATTAGCTTGTATCTTTGTTCAACATAAGGTACTTTTTTCTCTCCTACTATCTAAAGAGGATCATTGATTTTCATATAGCTTTCTTATTGCACTTCTTCAAACTGGAAAACTATTACCCTGGAAATGGTGACAATTGTAAAATATGCTTCTCTTTATATTTTAAAACGCTATAAAGATGCAAGAAAAGTTAATGTGTTCTATTAGGTGAAGGATATGTGGATACAGACCCTTAGGGAGTTCACTTGAATAGGAAAATGCTATTTTTTTCCTGGAGTTTAAATACGTGAGAAAAAATTCATTTTGTTTAAATAGTATTAGAGATTTAGAAGGAAAATATGCTGAAACATAATACAATGAATCTTCTTGGGGAAACGAGTGGTGATGGATGTGTGTTACTCTGCTTTCTTAATTTGTTATAATGATTTAATTATTAATTTCATAATCAGGAAAAATGTAGAACTGAAGACAGTTAAGAATGAGGTAGTTCATGATATTGCCTGTAATGAAAAAAAGCTTTGCATGTTTTAAATTAGGATAACTGGGAAACCATATGAATCTTGGAATCTTTTAATGAACATTTGAAAGCCCTAACACAGCATTTGGAAACCAAATAAGGCAAGTATTAATTTGGTCTTCAGGAGTGAATACTTTTAGTCTTTGACAATTGTAGGCAGATTTTAGATTACACGTTCATGCAGCGCCAGACTATAAATGGATTGTAGTCACTCCCCTGAGTAGTTTCATTTTCAGATAAATTTAGAAAAATCCTGAATCTCTTCCTGAGTGAACATCAGTAAAACTGGGAACCTTTCCAAGAGAGCAGAGGGATTTATCCAGAGTCTGAATTTCTGTTGCCTTAGGAATGTCAGATAAGTACTTGGACTAAGAGCATCACTATCAGTGGGTTTGTTGGTCTCTATAGTAAATTCTGCATTTATAAGCTATTTGTGAGAACTTTATGACCTTAGATAAGAGAACAGGGCTGGAATCATCTCCTGGATATGTAACGGATGCCATTAAAATAACTGGTTTTGCTAATCTTTCTACGGCAGGAAGCCCCTAAATATACAGTATTCAAAGAAAAACAGTAAAGGAAACATAACTGACCAACAAAATAAGAAGTACCTAATTAAATATGAGGTGTCAAGACTCAAAATAAAGATTATAGCTTAAGTACAAAATATAGAATAGGTAAAAATAGTGTGATATTAAATAGAAAAGAAGGAAGGAAAGGAACAAAAGCTACAAATCGACACTAAAGCTTAAAAGCTTAAAGCTTATAATTTGGTCCAAAGACACATACCTATGTTTATATTACATTATTCTGTATTATGGATCCTACTTTCTTAAAAAAGACCTAAAATAATTTTTACGATAAGAAGCTGGCCATAATAATGAAACTTAATTCTAGACTTAAGAAATAGATACAGAAAACAATGTTCCCAAGTGTTAAAGACTTCAATTAGTTAAAGACTTGGTTTAGCTAAAGCAAAACTAAACCAAATAATAATGATAATAATGACTATTACAACAACAAAAATCTTAATTCTTGTGACTGGAGCTCATGAGATCTTTGCAAATGGTATTTAGAAAAAGAATGCTGGTGTTTCATCCATAATGTCCATCTGCTTTACATTGTACAACTGCTACTGTGGGAATACAAAGAATTCTTGTTCTCATCCTACTGTATAACTGAAGATATAGTTTAATGAAGGAAACTATAATAAATATCATACATATTTAGGGTCTAATTGGAACAAAAAGTAAAAAGAGCTAACATTTCTGCAGCATTTCCTGTGTGCATGGCGCTGAAACACGAGGGAAGGACACAAAACTTAAAAGAATGACAGAGCCCAAGGACATGACATAAACTGATTAGAACCAAATACATTCAAGATGGCAGATGAGTTGACTTTTGAGCCTCAGTATATGCTTATTGTAATTCATTAGCAAGCTAAACGACACACCCACCAATGCCATGACAGTTCTGAGGTTAACCATCAAAGGCCAAAAAGTGGGTGGTAGCCCAGTTCCTGGAAATCCCCGCCTCTTTCCCTAAATAGTTGGAATAATCATCCCACTTATCAGCCTACGAAATTACCCCACTCACAAAAAGTAACCACACCATATTTTAGGACTACTCTTACCTTCCGAGATGGACTACACTCTGTCTGTGGAGTACATTTCTCTCTAAATAAATTCACCTCTTTGTGTCTCGCTGAATTCTTTCTGCAATGGGACATCAAGAATCTAAACTTCATGAAGTCCTGAAACCGGGTGTGTGATCTCAGTTAAATGCCCATGGGTTCAATCCCAAATCTCAGTTACACGGTTTCACCATAAACATTTAAGATGAAATAATTAGCTATTTAACCTTTATAACAACTATAGTCAAGACTATTATTATCCTTATCATATAGATAAGGAGATTGAAGTTTCTCTAAGATGGACAACATGGAAATCACAGTGGACCTAGGATTAGAATCCAAGCCATCTGAGCCCAGAGTCAGCACTCTTCTACTTGGTTCTTTGTGTTCCAGTTTCAGTAACCTATTTTATTATTTTATTTTCCTTAAATGAACTAGGGTATTTTCCCCTCTCAGGATGCCTATTCTTATAAATTAATTATCTTTCCCATCTTCCTTCCTCCCCTAAACTGACCTGCACATTCAGATAATAATTTAAGTGATCTTTCTTCAGAGAAGCATTCTTAGTACCTTGGACTTCATCTTTGCATTGCTTATTATGGCTGTAATGAAATAATCTTGACTTTGGTTGTGTAATTTCTGTATCACTGCCTGTAATGTTTGTTCCCCAAGAGAGGGCAGATGACAGCTTTATTTGCCTTGGTGTTCTAGTTCAATGCTTTGACCAGAGTGGGTGCTCAGTTAATGGTGAATGGATGAATGAAATAAGACTAAATTTCTGGCTTAAATAAAAGCATGAATCTGAGGAAATAATACATATTTTTAAAGAAAACAAAGCATATGCCTGAATTCAATTTTGATGAAATAGCCTGACACATTTTTAAAGAGTAATTATGTATTTTTACATGCCATTTTTGCTTCACTGTGGTAAACTTGAAAGCTTACAAATACCTCCTGCCTTCATTCTCCTATGATTAAAAATTTTTAAAAATTCAAAACGTGAACCCACTTTATTAATAAGCTTTACATATAGTCTGAATCAAACTGGTTGGAAACTTAGTAATTTTCCATTCATTGCTTAAATTCTCTGTGAATATTTCCTTTCATAATGAAACTATTTCAACTTAATGAAGTGTTAGTTACTGGAACAAAAATTATAGCCTCAAACGAATTAATGGTCCCAACAAACTGTGCCTGCTCTAACCACAGTCCTGTTGGTGGTACCGACATAGGGAGGTTTCAAACTGGCCAAAAACGAGGGTGAGGGGTGGCTTATCATTTCCAGGAGTCACAGTACTGTGGAAACACAAAGTAAAGATAAATTTGAAAGTGGAAACAAAGCAAATAATATTAGAAGAAAAAGATTTTCATTTCATAAGACCCTATAGCTAATTATTTGTATAAAAACAAAAATATCTTGGCAAGCTTACTAACATTAAACCTATTGATCTCAAAACCAGAGTTTCAGATGAAAAAAACCTGCATTCAGACGTTATAGTAACTGTACTGATCTTTAAGAAAAACTCCCAGTTCACTATTGCTACACTGCTTTCTGTGAGAATTGGGTTGTATTTTTTTTTTTTTTTTCTGGTGAAGGAAGTAATAACTTAGTGATATTGATATGTTAGGAAAGATAGAACATATTTTGTTTCCTCATATCAATGAAAAATGGGAAGCTCTGTTTGCTTTTGTATGGAAAAAATTTGTGATTTTATATAAGAAATTCTGAAATTAGATGTGCTGAAAAGCATTTACAGTAAAAAATAAAAAGTGAAAGACACTTTAGCTTTGCTTACTTTTAAAAATTGAGTTAGAAGATATAGGTAATTTGAGCAAGTTTTTAAATATTCTTTTCATAAATTTGAATTTATTTGTTATAGAATGAAATATTGGGTTACAGCTTGCTAAACACAGGTGAGATATATGAACAAGGACAGAGTCTTGCAAACAGAAATAACCTGTGAGACAGTCATTTAAAAGTTTGATTTCTGTTCCAGTGATAATAAAATGAATATTGCTGCTTCAGACAATAAAGAATTTGCCTGCAGTGCAGAAGATGTAGATTTGATCCCTGGGTCAGAAAGATCCCCTGGAGAAGAGAGTGGCTACCCACTCCAGTATTCTTGCCTTGAGAATTCCATGGACAGAGTAGCCGGGAGGGTTACAGTCCATGGGTTTGCAAAGAGTTGATATTATGAGTGGTATATGAGATTAGAAAATGTTTTGTTGTTATTAATGATCCAAATACATTTCAATATTGCTTAAGTTGAATGTTTTCTTAATGATGGATTTATTATATGCTAAAGTCTTTGACTGTGTGGATCACAACAAACTGTGGAAATTTGTTCAAGAGATAAGAATACCAGATCAACTTTCTTGTCTCCTAAGAAAGCTGTATGCAGGTCAAGAAGCAATAGTTAGAATTGAGCATAGAAAAACGGAATCGTTCAAAATTGGGGAAGGTGTAATCAAGGCTGTATATTGTCATCCTTCTTATTTAACTTATATGAAGATTACATAATGTGAAATGGTAGGCTGGATGAGGCACAAGCTGGAATCAAGACTGTCAGGAAAAATAGCAATAACTTCAGATAAGCAAATGACAGCAACTTTATGGCAGAAAGTGAAGAAGAACTAAAGAGCTGCTCAATGAAAGTGAAAGAGAAGAGTGAAAAAGCTGGTTTAAAACTCAACATTCAGAAAACGAAGATCATGGCATCTGGTCCCATCACTTCATGGCAAATAGATGGGAAAAAAGTGGAAACAGTGACAGATTTTGCTTTCTTGGGCTCCAAAATTACTACAGACAGTGACTGCAGCCATGAAATTAAAAGATGCTTGCTCCTTGGAAGAAAAGCTATGACAAACCTAGACAGCATATTACAAAGCAGAGACACTGCTTTGCCAACAAAGGTCTGTATAGTCAAAGCTACGGTTTTTCTAGTGGTCATGTATGGATGTTAGAGTTGGGCCATAAAGAGGGCTGAATGCTGAAGAATTATTGCTTTTGAATTGTGGTGCTGGAGCAGAGTCTTTTTTGTCTCTTGGACTGCAAGGAGATCCACCTAGTCAATCCTAAAGGAAATCAGTCCTGAATGTGAAGAGCCAACTCATTGGAAAAGACCCTGATGCTGACAAAGACTGGGGGCAGGAGGAGAAGGGATGACAGAGGAAGAGATAGTTGGATGGCATCACTAACTTAAGGGACATGAATCTGAGCAACCTCCAGGAGTTAGTGAAGGACAGGAAAGCCTGGTGTGCTTCAGCCTATGGGGTTGCAAATAGTCAGACATGACTTAGCGACTGAACAACAACGATGCATATTTATAAGAAGCACCTTCCCTTCTTTATGCAATTTTAGGTCTCTTTTAGTTAATAGGAAAAATTCTTTAATCCTATTGATAAATTATTCCTGTGCTCATATCCCAGAACAAACTGTTAACAAAGAGACATCTGAGTATATCATGCTGTAGAAGTTTTGATTACTGCAAAGCTGCTAAGTCGCTTCAGTCGTGTCCGACTCTGTGTGACCCCTTAGACGGCAGCCCACCAGGCTCCCCCGTCCCTGGGATTCTCCAGGCAAGAACACTGGAGTGGGTTGCCATTTCCTTCTCCAAATGACTAAATTATCAGATACATAACCAACCCTTCGAGATGATCAACTCGTACTTTTGTTTAATTTTACTATATTGACTTGGATTAGAGTTTTTTTTTTAAGTTATCTCCACTTGATTACTCAATTTTATTTTGAATTGAAGGAGAAATCAGGACACTTCTTTTATTCCATGTATCCATTTGTCTTTTCTATTCTAGGACACTAATTATAGCAGTAGTCTTTTTGTTTTTTTTAATTGAGTATAGTTGACTTACAATGTTGTGCCAATCTTTGTTGTACAGCACTGTGACTCAGATATATATGTATATATATACACATTATTTTCTGTTTTTACATTCTTTTTCATTATAGTTGATCACAGGATATTGAATATAGTTCCCTGTAGTATACATTAGGACCTCGTTGTTTATCCATAGTGATAGTTCTTCTGTCTGCTTCTTGGTGCTTTTTATAGAAACTTTGTTGTTGCTCAGTTCTTCAGTCATGTCTGACTCTTTGCTACCCCATGGACTGCAGCCCGCCAGTCTGCTCTGTCCTCTACCATCTCCAGAGTTGGCTCAAATTCATGTCCATTGAGTTGGTGATGCTATCTAACCATCTTTCTTTTATCGAAACTTGTCCTTTTGTAATTTATCTGTATTTTTTTCTTTCTAATTTGTTTAGTGTATTTGGGGAAACTTCCAACATTTTTATTAAACAATAAGTTATGGAATTATGGGCTGTTTTTATATCTAAGTGTATGAAGTTTATCAGTGACTTGTTTTTAGGATGATCATTTGTCTCAATTTGTTTAAAAACTGTCCCAGCCTAATTATTCATAATGGTTGCCTTCTCTTTTATAAGCATCCTAAGTTGAACAATAAATGTAATCACCCTAATGTTACCATCTTAAACAAATGTCCAGTATTTTCCATATTGTTTCACATGGCAAACTTGCCAATAAAAATTTTAATTTGCCTGGCTATTTCTATTTACAACAGTGGCAGATGCTTCAATTTTACTTTACATAATATATTTGCCTTATTCTAAAATGAAAAATATTTTCCAGTGATTGTAGTTCCATATCTTTGATCTTTACTCTTTGAAACGTTGTTTGGGTATTTAATTAGTTTTCAGAAATTAAGTGGTTTTGAACGGTTTAGATCCTTATGTCCTCAAGCCATGTGAGGGAGTTGAGGGGTTAGGTTTCAGAAAAGGAAGATGCAGGGTTACTGAAGACTAAGATTTTTGAAACCAACATTCCTGTCTTTGACACTAATCACTTAGATATGCTTACCCTTCACAAAATTTTTCAGATTCCTGAGACTTATTATCTTAAAGAGCTATTGTTTTGTCTCTGTATTACTTGAGGAGAGTAGAAACATTAATAAATATAGACAATTTGCTAAAATAAAATATTTATCTTTGGGAGGGGCAAATAAATTGAGTATGTCTTATATCAGTATTATGCATTCACTCAGATTTTTTATTAAAAAGACTACCCAGATACAGATTTCTGAATAAAAGGTTAAGCAATGAGTGCTGAGAAACTACGTGGAGAAGAATAATAAATCATTATCATGAAAGCCCCCAGTGAGAATTAAGAGAACAAAGAAAATGAAAGTTAGAATAGAAAAGTAAGTCCTGGATTTGACCAGAGGAAATACCTCACACAAGATTAATACGGTAGATTAACACAATTCAAAGAGATGGATGGTTTATTTTTAATTTTTCTTCATCTGTCCAGAATGTAATGGGTACTTTGATAAAATACAAAAGACATAAAATTAGAAATAATAGGAATTTTGAAAATGGAAAAACAACATAATCAGAAATGAGGAAGCAAAATTGAGAGGAAAAAAATGAGTAAAAGTATTATAGTGATGTGAATTCCACATTTAAATTCTGAGAGAGGAAGTGAAAGAATATGAAGATCACGGAGCCAGGCTGGGAAGATGAGTGCCAAGACCTTTCAGTTATCTCTGAAAATGTAAACCACATGATGTCCTTTAACAAATTCCATTGTAGCAAAATCTCATAAGAATATATACTTTCTATCTGTAAGACATTGCAGGCTAAACCTTGAAGAAGTGCACTTGGCAAAGACAAAGTTTTAATGTATAAAAATTAAAACAACAAAACAAAACTTAGGTCCTTTTTCTTTCAAAGCATTTTCTCCCCTTGATGTTCCTCTGCCAAGAAAAAGTTCTAGCCTTGGGAGATTTCACCCTATGTATTAAAGCTTTGGCACAGATTATTGTCAAAGGGATTGAGTGGGTGTTCACTTGGAATTGAAATTATAATTGTGTGTTAGATGTTGGAGGTCAGCTTTTTGCCTATTGAAAATACTCTAAAATTCTAAATACCAAGAAACATGTAGCAGGAAAATACATAAAAAAAAATTAAGTGGATGGGTGTGGGAAAGACTTGGGGAATTCAAAGAATACCATTTCTTGTACCCACACCAGTGACTATAAGACTTGATTGGAAGCTGTAAGTACTCAACAGGAAGGTAAATATACTGGAATCTAATATTCATTTCAGGCCAAAGGTATTCTTTCCTATTAATTGAGTATACCTATCTATAAATCATTTTCTCTATATTCCAAATTGGAATATTCTCTTCTCACATCTAAGTAGAAAAATTTTCTTACATACATACCAGACTATTTTCTTCCAGTTTTCTTCTCTTTTATATAGTAAAATATGAGAAGAGTTTCAATCTTTTGCTTTCAATACAGTTGGACTTTGAAAAAGATAATTGTTCAAGTAATGGAGAGCGGCTTGTCAAAAATACTTATCTATCCCGAGATGAGAAAATGTCTATGATTAATGCATGTGGTATAGAGTCTCTCACTTTCTGTATGTGTGTGTGTGTGTGTGTGTGTATATATATATATATATCAATATCAGGTAAAAATAGTGTTATTCTTATTGAAGAGGAATTGTGGGGCCAGAATCTTATTGTTCAATTATTTGCTCCAGAGGCAGCCTAGGAGCATCTTGGCAGAATAGTAAACCTAAGCAGAGCAGAGTTTTTTTTTTTTTAAATATTGCTAGACTAATTATAATACCTCAGTTCAGTTCAGTCACTCAGTCATGTCTGACTCTTTGTGAAAAAATCCGATTACAAGAGTCCTTTAAAAGCAAAACATATACACTAAAATGTGTAAAATAGATAGCTAATGGGAAACTGCTATATAACACAGGGAGCCCAGCTTGTTGCTCTGTGATGATCTGGAGTAGGAGAGGTGGGATGGAAGTGGGGTGAGAGACTCAAGAGGGAGGGGATATATGTATAGTCATGGCTGATTTGAGTTGCTATAAGGCAGAAACCAACACAACATTGTAAAGCAATTATCCTACAAAAAAAAGAAAAGAACAACTGTAAAGTCTTTTTGTGTTACTATGAAAAGACTAATAATATTAGGATCTGTCTCTCTATCTTTTCAGTGATAGACAGATTTTAACCCTGATTTTAGTTTGTCTATGTCTACCTAAATGGAGATTACATCTCCTAGTTCCCCATGTGGCTATGTGTAATCATGTGACTAAGTTTTCTTACATAAATGAGTTTTCAGTAACTTGTAATCCAATGTCCTAAGTGATATAGAAGTCAAAAAGAGGTAAAATAAAATTAAAACTATAGAAGAATATTTAAAAAAAACCTACTCTAACAGCAAAAAGATCAACAAATGTCAAAAGATCACCTCAGAACTGTTACATCGATCAGCAGATATTGAAATTAGCAAGATGTACACATATTGGTCATGGGAGAAAAGAACAAACTCATGTTCAACTTTGACAGGTTGTGGTGACAATTGACCATATGGAATAAAGGAAGGATAAGAATATTTGAAATTTTGAGCTTGGGAGACCAAATGAATGGTGGTGTCAAGAAAGAGTAAAGTATGAGTTCCTGTACTTGCTAAAGTACCCACAAATTCCAATCAATTTGGAAAAAAACCTGCATATACTTTGGTTTATGAGAATAAACTAAGTGATATCTCAGTAAGCATGTTGGAACAACTCTTGGTGACCCAAAACATATAGAATGCCAGTAATTTCTCTAGCAAAAATGGATTTATTTGTGATTGGCAGAGGATTGAAATTCAGGGTCTGCAACTACTACAAGCCACCTGCAAGTCCCCGCTCTCCAAGGAATGAGTTCAGTTCAGTTCAGTTCAATCGCTCAGTCATGTCCAACTCTTTGTGACCCCATGAATCGCAGCACGCCAGGCCTCTCTGTCCATCACCAACTCCTGGAGTTCACTCAAACTCATGTCCATTGAGTTGGTGATGCCATCCAGCCATCTCATCCTCTGTCGTCCCCTTCTCCTCCTGCCCCAAATCCCTCCCAGCATCAGAGTCTTTCCCGTCAGTCAACTCTTCACATGAGGTGGCCAAAGTATTGGAGTTTCAGCTTCAGCATCAGTCCTTCCAAAGAACACCCAGGACTGATCTCCTTTAGGATGGACTGGTTGGATCTCCTTGCAGTCCAAGGGATTCTCAAGAGTCTTCTCCAACACCACACTTCAAAAGCATCAATTCTTTTGCGCTCAGCTTTCTTCACAGTCCAACTCTCACATCCATACATGACCACTGGAAAAACCATAGCCTTGACTAGATGGACCTTTGTTGGCAAAGTAATATCTCTGCTTTTGAATATGCTATCTAGGTTGGTCATAACTTCCCTTCCAAGGAATGAGAGACTCCCTTTAATAGAGAGAAAAGGAAATCAGAAAGGTTATAGTAAAGGAAAAACCCATATTTTTTCATTGACTGAGTCCTTGTCAGGCAAGAATAGCCTTCTTCCTGTTGGGCTCTGTTATCCTCATGGGGCATAAGGGCTCCCCCTTTCGGTTTACCAACCCCACTTAATTGAGATTTTTGCTAATTATTTTTTTACTCCTTAATAGATAAAATAATGGCTATTTATTATAGCTAGTATAATAATGACTTTCTGAAAGCTGGTTATACTTCTAAATTGGTGCATATCCTATTAGAGTGAATTTTGTTGAGACATGTCCCTGTTTCCAAAGGAATATCCGTATAGCTTTGTTCTAAGGCTGTGTATTTTATCATTTGTTCCTGGACATAGAAACAGCTTATCTAGCTTATATGCAGAGTACATCCCATGAGAAATACTAGGCTGGATGAAGAACAAGCTGGAATCAAGATTGCTGGGAGAAATATCAATAATCTCAGATATGCAGATGACATCACCCTTATGGCAGAAAGTGAAGAACTAAAGAGCCTCTTGATGAAAGTGAAAGAGGAGAGCGAAAAAGTTGGCTTAAAACTCAACATTCAGAAAACGAAGATCATGGCATCTGGTCCCATCACTTCATGGCAAATAGACGGGGAAACAGTGACAGACTTTATTTTGGGGGGCTCCAAAATCACTGCTGATGGTGACTGCAGCCATGAAATTAAAAAAGACTTACTCCTTTGAAGAAAAGCTATGACCAACCGAGATAGCATACTAAAAAGCAGAGACATTACTTTACCAACAAAGGTCTGTCTGTTTAGTCAAAGCTATGGTTTTTCCAGTAATCATGTATGGATATGAGAGTTGGACTATAAAGAAAGCTGAGTGCCAAAGAATTTTTGCTTTTGAACTGTGGTGTTGGAGAAGATCTTGAGAGTCCCTTGGACTTCAAGGAGATCCAAACAGTCCATCCTAAAGGAAATCAGTCCTGAATATTCATTGGAAGGACTGATGCTGAAGCTGAAACTCCAGTACTTTGGCCACCTCATGCGAAGAGCTGACTCACTGAAAAAGACCATGATGCCAGGAAAGATTGAAGGTGAGAGGAGAAGGGAATGACAGAGGGTAAGATGGTTGGATGGCATCTCTGACACAATGGACATGAGTTTGAGTAAACTCTGGGAGTTGGTGATAGATAGGGAGGCCTGGTGTGAGCGGTTCTTGGGGTTGCAAAGAGTTGGACACTACTGACCGACTGAACTCAACTGAACTGATAGAAACATCCTCATTAGAAACTACCTAGAAGCTGAGAGGACTAGCTTTCTATCTCTTGCTCTTTATTTATTTGTTTGTTTGTTTTGTATCCAGATATCTCAATTCATACTTGTTTCTGTAGTATTTTCAGATTTTATTCATAATATTCTGATAAATCAACCCTTCTCCTTTGTTCACTTATTTTAGCAAATTCTTACATGCATGATTCCCTTTATATGTCATCTCTTGTCTAAGGAACTAAGATCAGCTGAAGTAATTTGTTGACCAGCTTAACATTTTATCTTTTATCAGTGAGACTTTAAAAAAACAACTGGGACATATTCATCCTAACAGATTCCTCAAATTATTGAAACTTGTTCTTAATATTTGGTGCTGGAAGGAACTAGTAATTCTCAGTGTGATTCTCTAAAATCTGTGTCTTTCATTCATTACATCTCCTGGCTATAACCACAATATGTTTGCTCAGTTACTTAGGGACAAAAGTGTAAACATTATAAATACAATTTGAGGAAGAACTATCTATGCAAGAGGATCAAAAGGAAAGGACCTGGGGCTTGGTTGAGTAAACTCTGAATGAGTCAGCAATATGATGCCATTATGAAAATAAGCCTACCCGATTTAGTGTAGAGAAAAGCAGATGACAGACCAATGGCTGTAATCTTTTCATTTTATTTTTCTGTACTTAAAGAGATGTGCAAAAATGGAAAATTATAAGATATTTGAAAGAATGAAAATGATTATATGCAAAATGAATACAGTATTGTAAAGCAAAACAAACTAAAAAAATAAAAATTAATTAAAAAAAAAAGAAAATGATTATATGGAGAATGGCTAATGGAGTTGGTTTGGGAGCTTAGGGGAACACAAAGGATGTTTTGATTTGTGATCTTCATCCGCACATACATTAACTTGAGGAGATTTGCTCAACAGTTGTTCTCTATCATTTTGGACAACGAAAATATAATAAATTGCAGTAAAAATAAGGGAAGAAAGATTGGAATTAGGCAGAAGGAAGAAATTTTTTAATGTGAAGGTGATGGAATTCAGTATCAAGGGATATTGAGATGTTGAGATGACATTTGTTAGGTGTTCAATATATCTTTCCCTTCTCCCCCATCCTTACCCTCTATCAGGTCTTCAAGAAACTAAGTATTTTTTCTGGATGATTCAGACATTTACTAATATGAAGGACTGAACTAGTTGATCTTTATGAATTCTGCATCTTCTGCACTTCTGTCTCTTTAAAAGTGGTCAGTTTTTTGGGTGAAAATGAACCCAAGCTGGAATGATGAGAGTCCTTGCAGGAAGGGATTCTGAGAAAGCTTGTCAGCCTTTTCTTTTGGCACTGTGTAAGCCTCCAGCGGCACTCTGGCAAACAATTTGAATCATGGGGATGACACTAGAATAAATTAGATAGAAGAGTAAGTCAACGTAGCAGCTAGAAAACCTCTAGGTTAAGTACACTGTGCTGTCTTGTTGAAGCAAAAAGCTTCATAGTGAATCTCACTTCTGAGTAGTTTCAGAGAAACAGAATCCTTAAAGAAATCTTCCCTTACATTTACTTGTTTCACCTATTTTAATTAGGTGTTTACAGTCATCTTTTAAAATATCCTAAAGATCCTTTCTTCTACAAATTCTGGATAAGATTGAGAGTCTATTCAAAGCAGGAATCTACCTGACATCTTTCCCAGTCATCCAAAGATAGTCCAAGAGTATCTTATTTGCAGCTATAATATTTGTATGCCATTTCCTGTCCACTAAGATACTTTCTAAATGGGTATTTGTGACCATTAAGAGGGCTTTAGAGCTTTGGCTAATTTTGAGAGACAAACTGAACAAAAGGAGGCAATAATAACGTCCAAAGATCTGGGACTAAATCATGGAATATTTTTCTCTTTTTAGTTAAAGATCTGGTGGCCTAAAGTAAGCTATTTCTAATGATGTGACTACATGAATCTTTTGAGAGTTTAGGTTTTTCTCTGCTAGAAGGCAAAAGAGAGAAAGACACATAGTAAATTTGGGATATTGAAGGTACTGATTCTAGCTGCCCTTCTAATGGGCATGTTTTCCAAAAAAAAAAAGATGGAACATATAAATGAAATAAAAACACAGACAGAATTATAGAGCACTGCAACCTTTAGTTCCACTCTTTTGGGGGGCAAGTTTCTCACATCAAGAGATGCATACAGCTCTGGGAATGTCGGGGGCATGAGGCAAAATAAGATTTGTGAGGTTGTCAGGTAAGATAAAATTTCCCAGGTTGTGGTTTCCACGCAGCTTTGTGACCCCACTGTGCCACACTTTAAAAAGGAAAGGTAAATATCATTGTTCAAAGTTATCAGGTGACTTCGGAATTTGAGGTTATTGATTCTCAATTTATTTTCTTCTTGGCTTTTGTGCTTTGTGCTGAATAGACTCAGACTCTTGTTCAGATGTGGTTTCTGAAGTTTGGGAGCTGTGCTTCACTTATTTTTTCCCCCTAAAACTCATGCCCCCCACGCTTTCTTTTCTTAATCCTTACCAGGCTTGGAACAGGAAATAAATTATGATCTGTAAAAGATCTGACACTTGGATTTTTTTGTGGCTTTAGCTTACCATGCTGTAATGAACATGACGTAAAATGAAAGTTTCCTTGGTAGGTCTTGAATCACCACCAACATACCTGGAGTACCCTGGAACTTAAAGGGTAAATCTTGAAGTTTCCCTTTTATGAGTTAGACTTCTATTATCCTATCATCACACATAACCATTGGGACAGTAATTAAAGAGCAGTTTCTCTCTGGTGGTGACATCCCCTGAACTCTTATCCTCATATAAATGTTCTCTCTGGGTCAATTTACATCTTAATAGCTAACATTTCTTTTTCACAAACAGAGAATATGTATGCCACTTAGAAAAAAAAAAAAAAATCCCCGACATTAAATGACTTATTCCTAGCCCACCTTCCTGTTTCCTTTGTCCTCCCTCCTTTCTGTCCTTTCTTCCTTCCTTTCATCATTTTTTCTTTCCTTCCTTCCTTCCTTCTGCTTTCCCTTCCTTTCTTCTCTTCTTGCTTTGTCCATTCTGAGATGGACATTCTGAGATGGACTAGTATGAGAAATTCACTCTTATTTCCCTCTTTCACTGCACAATTGATCAGTTCTTGTATTCTTACTCTCTGCCCTGCTAGGGCTGTTAATCATAGTGTATGTGCCACTTCTAGACCCAACGGGCCTCGGAACTGTTCTGTGTCTCTCCCTTATTCTGTTCTCTCCCGTGGGAAGTTTGTCTGTTGTCAGGTGAATGTCTCAGACTCAGCTGGATACCTGTTAGACTTGCTCAATTTGCCAATAGAATACATTGGCTGGAAATCAGATAGAACGGATTGAGAAATTCAAGATAGCTCTCCCTCTCTTTCTGTCTCAGACTGCTCCCACATAGGAGCCCTTTTTCCTCCATGGCTCCAGCGGTCTCACTTGGATGATCTGTGTCCATTGTTCATTTCTGTTAGCTGATTCTGGCCATTTTGTTTTTGCAGTGATGCCGTGACTTCTTGTTCTTAATCTGTCATTTTCCTACTTGTTCTTTTTTTGTGTCTCACCTCTCCTATTGCCCCTCTAAGGACTCCCTACATTAAATTCCTTCTGTTGTACTTAATGTGAATTTTAGTTTCCTGGGTAGCCACTGACTGATATGGTATTGATGTGGTTGTTTGTATGCTGTCTCATTCTACCAGACTTTGAAGAGAAAGGAAACTTTTAGAAAGGCATGTGAAGAGATGAACAGAAAATACTGAGTTAAGAGTAAACTGTCTCCTTGTGAATTTCTCTACTGAGCAAAATTTCAGCATTCATCTTATTTTTATTTCATATTTTCTCCCCTTAAAAGTGATGACACCACTGTTCATATAATCAATATGTAGGAACACTAAGCTAACTGGTAATTTTGCATTTCATTAATTAGTTCATTAAATGCATGGAGGTAAATCGGACAGAGGCAAGCAAATCAGGTAGAGTCAAAGCAAAAAGTCCTAGAGCTCAGATCTGCCATTTTGAAAGAGAGATTTCTGAGACTTACATCTTAGCTTTCTTCTAATTTTTTTTTTTGTACAAGCAAAAAAAAGAAAAAGAAGAAAATAAACTGATCTGAGTTTGTAAGAAAAGAAGATATAATGATACACTTCTGTTTCACTTGTATTTTTCTAATTTCCAGGGTGCTAATCTAACTCTTAATCCTCTTCTTATGTACACTGATTGTTAAATAGTTAGTCATGTTCAGGGTTTATAACAATCTTGGGAAGACCTTTTCCTCTGTTTCCTAAACCAATAAAAACCCTCAGATTCAGACAGATTAATTAACCTGTCCAAAACCTCGCATTTAATAAATGAAAGAACTAGAATCCCAATCTGTATGCCATGGACTTGGATCTTTATATTATGTCAATGTGTTTTTCCTACTTTTGTTCTTATTCTTTCTCTATTGGTTAGAGTTCTATCAATTCTGAAAGTGAAAGCGTTAGTAGTTCAGTCGTGTCAAACTCTGCAACTGCATGGACTATATAGACCACCAGACTCCTCTGTCCATGGAATTCTCCAGGCAAGAATACTCTAGTGTGTAGCCTTTCCCTTCTCCATGGGGTCTTCCAGATCAAGGGATCAAACTTAGGTCTCCTGCATTGCAGACAGATTCTTTACCTTCTGAGCCACCAGGGAAGCAACTACATTAAAGCTGGCTTAAAAGCTAAAGGAAACAAATATTGGTGAGAATCAAAATAACATGAACTCTCATGGTTAGGACATGAAAAATGTACAACCATTCTGGAAGACATTTGGCAGTTTTTACTAAGCTAAACATGAGCTTTTATGATCCCACAATTCAACTGAGCTGAAAATTATTCCACACAAAATCCTGCACATGATGGTTTATGGTGGCCTTATTTATAACTGCCCAAACTTGGAAGCAACCAAGATGTTTATTAACAAATGTGAACAGACAAACCAACTGTGATAAGTCCCAACAATGGAATAAGATTCAGTGATGGAAAGAAATGAGCTATTAAGCCATGGCAACATATGGAAATTTTGAATGTGTATTGCAAATGAAAGAAGCCAGTCGGGCTTCTTAGAATATTGTGCGAGCTAACTATATGACACTCTGAAAATTGGTAGCAGTGAGTAAGATGCAAGAGTGGTGTAGGAAGAGATAAGGTCACAGAATTAGATAAAATTTAGTTTTATTAAATACTGAGTGGAAAATCTTGAGCCAGATATGTGTTACAAGATGAATGCTTCCTTTTAAAAAGACTACACTGGTGTAGTTTGACTTGGATCATAGGGGCACCAGGCTGTGGAGAAAGGAAGATGGTTTGGAGCCTGTTATCAGGGGCCAGATGAGAAGTCTTCAGGTAGCAGTAGTCATTGGAGGGGAGGACTGAGTGAAAGTTTCAGGTTCAGGGGTAAAGAATCTGCCTGCCAGTGCAGGAGATGCAGGCTTGATTGCTGGGTTGGGAAGATCCCTCAGAGAAAGAAATGACAGCCCACTTCAGTATTCTTGCCTGGGAAATTCCATGGACAGAGGAGCTTAGTGGGTTACAGTCCATGGAGCCACAAAACTTTGGATATGACCTTGTGATTAAAAAACAACAACAACAAAAATACAAATTGCCCACAGTTATAATTCATATATATAATAATGTGTATATACATAGCAGTCCTTTACACTTCAGTGTAAATTTTTCACACTCTATGCACAGTGTAGAAAATGGAGAAGAGTATGAGGACATTAGGAGCCTATTGTTGAGAAAGAGTGGTACATAAAATTCTGGTAAATTTCTGGAAATGATGCTATAAAGATGGAAAAGGCCAGCTTCTTCCATGCTACCATTTCTCTTGCAATGGCTTAATATGATAGGATGTAAAAATGTAATAAATCAATACACTGTAAAGATAATTAGAGCAGATGTTGATTTGCATGGCATAAAACCAACTGCTAAGCATAGATCACAAATTCACCATGACTGGGTGAATCTTTTTGATGCATAGTTTATGTTTTTCTGAATACATCCCCAAGTGTATATATGTCCCCAAATGGATTTTAAAGATCAGTGCCAACACATGTTGGCAAAAAGACATCATAAACCAGATTGCAGACATGTACACTAGTATTTATGACTGATCTACTCCATTATGATGTTACTAAAATACATTATCACCAAATAAATTTTGAGGAGAATAAAAATATATTTTTGCTAATAAATTATTTCTGATACGTCTTTTCTAATGAAGGCAGAAGATAAATTTTGTCTATAATTCCTAAAGAATGGTGCTTTGCACTTCCTAAATCATCATTTACTTAACAATTCAGAATTTATAATGGTAAATAATTATTGTACAGAATTTTGATCTGGTAAGACACTGAAGTTCTGAGCCTTGTCATTGGAATATTATGGCAGAGCAGGGGAACACTACCATTTATTCCTTTTACTGATCATGAATTGGAAAAGAATAGTAACAGTTGGAGAACAGCCCATCTCCAGTCACCATCTGCTTGTTGTAACATAGCTGTATGTTGTCATTTTTTCCTCTTTTATTACTGTTATTAACACACTATAAAAACTGCATTTAAATAACATTAAGTTTGCAACACAAACCAGCAAAATGGAGTCCCTCAATCTTTAACTTGTTCTGTGGAAATTGCTTTATTCCTCTTCTTAGACATTGTCTGGAGTCATGCAGTATCCTGCTGTTCAGTTATAGTAAAAACAGGTGCCCAGGAGAGGTAATTACCAATCTTACATTTGGTGCTTTCTTTTCTTTTGATTCAAAGCCTTTTGTTCATTTACTGTGTACTCCAATTGGTACCAGACTGATGTATGCAAGGATGTCTTAGAGTAGAATTGATCAAAGTTAAGAGAATTTGGCTTTCATAGAAGACATGACAGTTTGTCAAGCAATATAATAAAGTTAAACTTAAAAATAAAATAATATTAATTTAATAAACATTTATTAAATATATTAGAAAAACACATTGTGGTCACATTATTTTATATTGTATCTGATATTTTACCTCTAATTATTCACCTTACATATCCTGTCCAATTAATGAATATAAATTTTTATAACACATTCATGTTTTCTTAAAATATTTAAAGTTTTTTCAAAATGAAAATAACTTTATCAAATGATACCTGATAAAAGATGAGAGCAAAAACACTTATATTCTCTACCATGAGATAATCATTAGTGTGATGATCCATAGGGACATCTGTGTGTGTGTATACAAATGCATTTTTACATAAAAGGAATTATACTGAGATACACTCCCTGAGAATACTCCTTAAAGTGTGGGTGTGCCTGTTTGTGTTTGTGTGTGTGTGTACTATACATACATATAGACCAAAAATTTGCAGATTCTTATACAGAGGGATGTTTTTCAGTCCCCACACTGCTGGTAAGCCAGCAGGATATTAAGGAGATTGATTAATAGACAAGTGCATCTGCCAAAGTCCAGACAAAAAAACAGAAAATCCTTTAAGTTTCAAACAGAGGGAATTTAACGTAGGAAATTGATTACAGTGTTGAAAGGACTGAGAAAGTCAAAAGAGAAAGTGAGGTAATCCAGAGGTAGATGATGGCAGGAACAACTACTCTAGGGAGAGAAACAAGAAAGGTGACCTTGCGCTAAGGCTGGGGCGACCTGCCAGGCTGATTGTGGAGCAGGGGCACTGAGAGAAAGGCTTGGTTTCTGGGAAACTGCTGCATTCTGCCTTCTCCATTCTTCTTGCCTACGAACTTGCCAGGCCCTTCTATGAAAACAGGAAAAGCCTGTTCGAAGGGAGCCTGAGAAATGGAGTTTCCCAAACCCTAGTCCCAGTGTCAGAGAGGAAAAGGATAGGTGTAGAACTGAGAGAAATTCTAAGTAACTAACTCCACAAGTGAAAAAAACAGAGACTCTTTGGGAGGCAAACCCTGGGAGTTGCCTATACTCTTGGATGATTTAATAGGTAGGGACAAAATCACTAAAGGGAAGATTTTGCTTTTGCATTCACAGGCAGATGAGATCTGAACAGCCGGGCTATGTGTGTGTGTATTTGTGCAAGAGACAGACAGAGACAGTAGTGGTTGGCTCATAACAATGTCCCAAGCTGGTAGTTATCATTGTCATTTGAAAGCATTTTTTTTTTTTTTTTTAATGTGGCTACACCAGGTCTTAGTTGTGGCATGTGGGATCTAGTTCCCGACCAAAGATGGAACCCAGGCCCCCTGCATTGGGGGTGCAATCTTAACCACCAGACCACCAGGGAAGTCCCAGAAACTAAATGTTTGAAGTTTTCACAGTTATTTTTACAAGTAAAAAATAATCACATTCTTTTCCCTTCTCCCATCCTTTCTCCCCACCAAAGTAATTTAATATGTTGATTTATCCCTTCATTTAAAAGCAATCAAGTTTTTCTTAGGCAAAACCAACAGAAAAGGATAAGAGTTAATTCTTCAAGGCATCCAACTAGTTATGTGGACTTCAAGGTGTTGATTGTTAATAGTATTCACAAATACTCCTAGGAGATGTATGATGCCATGACTAAGACCTCAAGACACAGAGAACACAGAAAATGCTCACAGCAATGGAAGAGCTTGCAGTCTATATGGTGGTGGATGTCTAAGATGTAAAGTATGATGAATAACCACAAACAGAAGCAAAATGTTAAGCTTTACTATTTTTTCTCTTGTTTGTTTTCCTTTTCTCTTTCGTGCTCTTAATCTCTTGAAGTCTATCATAAAGGCAGCATAATTACTGTTTTGCCTATTTGAGTACATTCATTCAAGATGACAACAAACCAAAGCCAAGAAAAAAAAAGACAACAAAGCACATGGGCATATGATGCCCAGTGCTCGCTCCTTCTGTTTTTATATTCTTTTCTGTGTGTATAAGGGGAGTGTTTACTTTATTGTTAAAGCTGGAAGGCAGTGGAAAGGCAGAAGCTGAAGCAGAAAACAGGCGAGTCTAGAAAAAGCTGAATTAGTTTCACATCTGGAGCAGAACTATGGGAAGAATATTATTTGAAGCCTTAGTATGGACCTGGCTGTTGGTGGGTTCACCTGCAGACAGATCCATAGAGAACTGGAGTCACAGTGAGACCCTGGCCAGGACCAGAGTGGGAACACAGAGAAAAATGGCAGACGCTGTGTGTGTGAAACTTGTGATGCACTCGCTTATGAAGCTTCAAAGTATTGTGGCCTTGATCTCCTTCTAGATTTGAACACAGAGCTTTTAATAACTATTTTTTCCTCTTTTTAGGACTCATTCATGAATCTGTGAGGCTGATCCAAAGAAGTGGATGGTGAAGACCACTAGCTTGTATCCTAAATGTTTCACAGGCCTAACTGACCAATGATCAGAGAATTTACAAAATTAGAAAACGTGAAGAGGTCCAAAAGCAACATCAATGACTATCCCAAACAAGATCCAACAATATCTTTTCCCCCATAGACAGTACCCACATGGCCTTACTCTAGGTGCATGCATGGGAATTCCCTCTCTCCCAGGAGATGCCAAGGACTCATATTCAAGTAGATTTCAAGTCATCTCCTTCTTTAGCCCCACAGATATGCCAAGATAGTTAATAAACTTGGTGTGAATATATAGTTTATGCTCAAATTGGAATCTACAATATTTATACCTAGTGAGTGAAGTCGCTCAGTCAAGTCCGACTCTTTGCAACCCCATGGACTGTAGCCTACCAAGCTCCTCTGTCCATGGGATTTTCCAGGCAATAGTACTGGAGTGGATTGCCATTTCCTTCTCCAGGGGATCTTCCCGACCCAGGGATCGAACCCAGGTTTCCCACAGTGTAGACAGACGCTTTACCGTCTGAGCCACCAGGGAAGTCCATTTATACCTAAGAAGTTAATTATTTTACTAGTGAACATGAAGACACAAATTAAATCCATGGTGACAGACCATTTCATACCCTTCACATTGGAAGCAGTTAAGAATATATGTATACCTGTGGCTGGTTCATGTTGGTGTTTAACAGAAGCCAACACAATTTGGTAAAGCAATTACCCTTTCAGTTCAGTTCAGTCACTCAGTTGTGTCCGACTCTTTGTGACCCCATGAATCGCAGCACACCAGGCCTCCCTGTCCATCACCATCTCCTGGAGTTCACTCAGACTCACGTCCATCGAGTCAGTGATGCCATCCAGCCATCTCATCCTCGGTTGTCCCCTTCTCCTCCTGCCCCCAATCCCTCCCAGCATCAGGGTCTTTTCCAATGAGTCAACTCTTCGCATCAGGTGGTCAAAGTACTGGAGCTTCAGCTTTAGCATCATTCCTTCCAAAGAAATCCCAGGACTGATCTCCTTCAGAATGGACTGGTTGGATGTCCTTGCAGTCCAAGGGACTCTCAAGAGTCTTCTCCAACACCACAGTTCAAAAGCATCAATTCTTCGGTGCTCAGCCTTCTTCACAATCCAACTCTTACATCCATACATGACCACAGGAAAAACCATAGCCTTGACTAGACGGACCTTAGTCGGCAAAGTAATGTCTCTGCTTTTGAATATACTATCTAGGTTGGTCATAACTTTTCTTCCAAGGAGTAAGCGCCTTTTAATTTCATGGCTGCAGTCACCATCTGCAGTGACTTTGGAGCCCGAAAAAATAAAGTCTGACACTGTTTCTACTGTTTCCCCATCTATTTCCCATGAAGTGGTGGGACCAGATGCCATGATCTTCGTTTTCTGAATGTTGAGCTTTAAGCCAACTTTTTCACTCTCCTCTTTCACTTTCATCGAGAGGCTTTTTAGCTCCTCACTTTCTGCCATAAGGGTGGTGTCATCTGCATAACTGAGGTTATTGATATTTCTCCTGGCAATCTTGATTCCAGCTTGTGTTTCTTCCAGTCCAGTGTTTCTCATAATTTAAAAATAAATTAACTTAAAAAAAAAAAAGAAGTCTGAAAGGAGATCAGTCCTGGGAGATCAGTTCATTGGAAGGACTGATGTTGAAGTTGAAACTCCAATACTTTGGCCACCTGATGTGAGGAGCTGACTCATTTGAAAAGACCCTGATGTTGGGAAAGATGGAGGGCAAGAGGAGAAGGGGATGACAGAAGATGAGATGGTTGGATGGCCTCACTGACTCAAAGAACATGGGTTTGGGTGAACTCCGGGAGTTAGTGATGGACAGGGAGGCCTGGCATGCTGCGATTCACGGGGTTGCAAAGAGTCGAACATGACTGAGCGACTGAACTGAACTGAATGATATGTTGGTTCATGTGGAGTCATGTGAACTTTTAACTCACTGGTCAATTATAAATTGGTTTTATAAATTATAAGAGTCACATTGTAGAACCATCAGCCTTTTCCAGGGAACCAATACCTTCCCTCTTTGGTATTATCTTAGGGGAACTCTTGTGCACGTGCTCCAGGAAACTTGGGTGTAAGAACGGCCACGAGGGGACTTTTCAAGTGAAATGTAAAGAATGCTTATAAGGGATCAAGCCTGGGTCTCCGGCATTGCAGGCAGATTCTTTACTCTCTTGAGCCGTCAGGGAAGGATGTGTGTGTTAGTCGCTCAGTCCTGTCTGGCTCTCTGCGATCCCATGGACTTTACCCATCAGGCTCCTCTGTCCATGGAATTCTCTAGGCAAGAATACTGCAGTGGCTTGCCATTTCCTTTTCCAGGGGAACTTCCTGACCCAGGGATTGAACCTGGGTCTCCTACATTATAGGCAGTTTCTTTACCATCTCAACCATCAGGGAAGCCCAGATATAAGGATGATCACCATATTTAAGATAATCACCATAGAGATGGGGAAGTGAGATTAAGATCAATAAGGGGCAACTCACTCCAGTACTCTTGCCTGGAGAATCCCATGGACAGAGGAGCTTGGTGGGCTACAGTCCACGGGGTGGCAAAGAGTTGGACATGACTGAGCGACTTCACTTTCTTTGTTTAAGGGCATGCAGGTAAGGGTGTTCATCTGTTTGGTGGAGGAATTTAATTTTGGTCAGGAGCTCAACCATAACTGGTAAGGTTTTATTTCTTTGTTTGAGAGCAGGTTACATAGATTTGATACTATATTTGTTATTAGCTATTATATTTCCCAGGTTAAATATTAGTTTGGACTAGATGAAATTGCTTTTCATCTATAAAAATATCGATTTTGTGTTGTTCAGCTTACTATTTCATTATGCATTATTAAGTATTTAGAATTTTTGAAACATTACATTATAAAAAATAAGAAAAGCACACCTACATCTAGAAATATTTTTGCAAGAGTTTTTTGAATCTTATTGCAGAATGTCTTAATTTTGTTAACTCCACTGATGATTAGCCAATTATGTCTGTGCTATATTTAAATAATTGTGGGTTTGCTTCTTTAAATATTGATAGAAACTCCTATCCAAAAATCTAGAACACATGAAGACCTCAAAAACTCAGCACCATTGATGGTCTTTCTAGACATAGCTCATTGGTGTAAACACAAAGTTGTCTCCACACTGTTAAGAGTGAGCATGGTGGTGAAGTCGCTCAGTCGTGTCCGACTCTTTGCGACCCCGTGGACTGTAACCTGCTGGGCTTCTCCGTCCATGGGATTCTCCAGGCAAGAATACTGGAGTGGATTGCCATTTCCTTCTCCAGAGGATCTTCCTGACCCGGGGATCGAACCCGGGTCTCCTGCATTGGAGGCAGACGCTTTAACCTCTGAGCCACATAGGAGGTGCCTATCTATAGTAACCTGTCTTTGTCAAGGTCTTTATTTTTTTAACTTATTATACAATGTTTATTCCCCATAGGAATTAAGAATGGTTGGACTACTATGTAAGGAACATAACAGAGTCACACAGGAAGTTAAATTCTTGGGCTAACCACTACTCATTTTATTTTGACAAATTGTATAAAGGGTGAAAAATATAAGAAATATATAACATGAAATGATAATGATGTGAATTGTGTCAGTTGAAACACTATCAAGTGGTAATAATTTTACTGACAAAATAGTCAAGTCTTAGTTATTCTTACTGCAAGATAGTTTTAAATATCATGTGTGTGTTCTCAGAAGTTCAGTCGTATCTGACTCTTTGCGACCCTATGAAATACAGCCCACCAGGCTTCTCTGTCCATGCGATTTCTCAGGCAAGAATACTGGAGTAGAATGCCATTTCCTCCTTCAGGGGATCTTCCTGACCCAGGGATTGAACCTGCATCTCTTATGTCTCCTACAATGGCAGGCAGATTCTTTACCACTAGGGCCACCTAGTAGAATATTTAGTTTTGTCTTTCACTTTACTTTTTATTAACTCAGTGGAAAGCCTGAGACCACTTGCATGGGTGACTCCCTCTCTCTATTATTATTATTATTTTGGTCATTCCACAGGGCACGTGGAACTTCCCTGACCAACGATCATACCAGTTCCCAGTGTGTCAGAAGCATGAGTTCTTAACCATTATATCACTAGGAAAGTTCTGCATCTCTCTAGAATTTTTTAGTTGATGCTTTACAAACAAGTCATTGGATCTGATAAACTCTTATTTGCCATTAAGTCTTCAACCTTGAAATGAGTACCCAACACAGACAAGCGATACATATTTCTGAATGATTCAACTTATGTCAAGCTTATTCTTTATTTAATATTTCATCTCTGATAAAATCTTCCTTTTGAAGCTTTTTTCTGAGGGCTCTTGCTGATATGAGTTCTTTATCCTTTGAAGTGTCTTGTCTCTGCTACTGGAGGGTATGTTTCTTGAAGGCAGAGTCTGTTTTGGGTTGCTTACAGGAGCTGGTATAAGGCATTTGATTTGGTAACACTCCAGTTGTGCTTGTAAAACAACCTTTATTGTATGCTGTGCCTCCTTTTGGTTCTTGTGTGTTTCATATTTTTCTACTTAATTTCTTTCTGAGAGCAACTGTCTCAGGTAGTTTGCATGTAAATTTATGGGTATTGGAATAGACAATTTGGACAAGCAAGGGAGCTATTTCTACTTTGGAGCCAAACCCTCTAAATGTCTACAATTTGTTGCATATAAAGTGATAAATCCTCCATCAAAGCATGACTGCAATTTTGTAATTTCCACTATATTTAAAGATATTACCTAAGTTGATGAACATTAGGCCTGTAATTATAAGAACTGACCATGAATTGCCATTTTAGTTATGCTTCACTATTAATACATATGCTCAGGTATATACCAGGTGTTTGGGGGAACAATTAACATACAGTTCTCATAGTGCAACAATCAGGTAGAGACCATATTGTCATTTTGTCGACTATAAAAATTTGCACTATGGGATCATTTTATAGTATTTACATTTTAGGGGAAAAATAATAAAAATAATTGGCCTTATCTAGGGATTACTGGGGTTCCCAGATGGCATTAATGGTAAAGAACCCACCTGCCAATGCAGGAGACTTAAAAGATGCAGGTTCGATCTCTGAGTCGAGAAGATTCCCTGGAGGAGGGCATGGCAACCCACTCCAGTATTCTTGCCTGAAGTATCACATGGACAGATGAGCCTGGCGGGCTATAGTCCATGGGGTTGCAAAGATTCAGATATGACTGAAACAACTTAGCACACAGGGATTATTATATTAATCTTTTCCCAGCTCTGTGCTAGGTTTTTTGCTTACATTTGTTCTATTTATTGTATCTATTTATTTATCAACTCTGAGGTTGTCCAGCAACCTCATTGCATATAACATAACATATAACATATAAACATAAATATAACAATATGTATCAAAAAGGTTGAATCTAAAGAAAAAGGAAGCATAATACAGAGACTTCCCTGGCAGTCCAGTGGTTAAGACTTTGCCTTCCAATACAAAGGGTGCAGGTTTGATCCCTTGGGGAACTAAGAGTCCAGATGCCATGCAGTATGGCCAAAAAAGTAAAGAAGCAAATAAAGCAAATTCCAGGAGAACAGACATATTCTGATGCAATGTGTATATATATAGTGAAAAAATGGACAAACATTTAGAGACATAAACATATGTGACAAAATTAAAGAAAAAATGAATAGATGTTTAACACAAAATTCAGAGGAGTGAGTGGCTCATTTTGGATAAGACAGACATGCATCATGTCTAGTTTGAGAAACTTGTCCAAAGTCATACAAATGGTGAGTTGTGGAAGAGGTACTTAAATCCCAGTAAGTCTGACTCCAGAGTCCAGGCTAACTTGCTATACATTTCAGTTCTTATTATGTTATGGAGTCTCTCTTAGGCAGTTGTTGCTCTTGACCTCCCTCTATTGCTTTATGTTTTGGCTTTCATGATCCTATTCTAGCTTGGCTTTTGTCCCTGACCATTCCTTCTGTGGTATCTTTGTGGGCTCTTCTTCCTCGAATTCCTCTTTTGAATTAAAAGTTTATTATTTCCCTCTCGTTTCCATTCTTGAACTACTCTTCTCATTCCAAACATCTAAATAATGTCATTTTCACATTGTTTTAATTTGCTAGGAACTTGCTTCTCCCCATGGCCCCATGTGCAATAGACTCTCCAAACTTAACCCAACCTCATCTTCCTGCTTAGCCTGGCTTCTTTTCTTCTGCTCTTGAGTGTAGTGAATCCGTGGTCTCAACTTCGAACTACTCCTCTTTCACCATGCTGGCACGTGCTCAGATCTTATGCATCAATGAGGCTTTGGTATTTCGCATCATTTTTGTAGATCTAGCCTATCTACTCCAGTCAAACTATTACTACCCTAGTTGAGGCTATCTTTTCTTAGCTAATGCTTGAATTAAAATTTTAAGCAAAATTTCTTGACTAGTCCTTTAGTCCTGTCCTTAATGTTGTTGAAAGAGTCATTGAAAATGAAAATCTCTCTATGCCACTTCACTGCATTAAACCCTTCAACAGCTTCTCATTACTATTGAAGGAATAACTCCTACATGAGGTCCTCTACAATCAGTCCTTGCCATCTCTCCCATCACTTCCTCTGTGCCTCCTGCCATGTGCATTAAAGTTCCATAATTATAAGCCTCTTTTATTACCCAAAGAAATCATACTATTGATCAACCTCACTCCCATAATTAGGCTCACATGCCATTTTTAACTGAAATGCTTTTCAATCTTCACTACTTAAGGGAGCTTCACTACCTTCTATGAATCTTTTAAAATTCATCTCAGAAGTCACTTCTAGAAAGTGTTCCCAGACACTAAAACACAAGCTTGGGGTTATTTATATGGAAACTTATTTACTCATCTAACTGGCTCCCTCAAAACATTGTGAAGTCTTTGAAGACAAAGAACACGTCTTAAGCATCCTCATAGTCCCAGGGCTTAGAACAATGCTGGCACATAGTATGTATTTAACAAATGTTGAATAACTCCTCAATCTCTGCAAGTAAGTTTGTTTTCAAATTTGTGTCACTTCTTGTCAACTTGGGAAAAAAGTAACATTGGAATACAGGCAAAATGTGGTAAAGTGAATAGAGTCATTCTATTTATCTTCATATACATTACTTTCGTGCTTGCTTTCTTCTGCCACCCAGCATGTTTCTAACGTTCCTCTAATATTGACTGAAAAATACACAGGGAAATGCTTCTAAGAGAAACTTTAAAAATATCACAAAATAACTGAACTTCAAAACACTCAAATGGTGCACCGTGTATTATATTAAAAAAAGATTATTAGCTATTATGTAAAAAATATTTTAGGCCTCTATATTCAATATTAAAAAGTCTTTTGCCAGTTTTCTGAATGTCATGTACTACTGCACTCTCATCATACTATGAAACAGCAATTAAAATATTACTCTAAATTTGCATATGAGAAAACTGAGGTTTACTGAAGTTCGATCAGTTTAACCTAATAGCAAGCAGGGCCAAAATTTCAATAGAAGTCCTTATTTAAAGCCTGAGATTGTAACTGCTGGCTGATTCTGCCAGGCATTTGCTTTTATTATTGGGCTATATTCACAACACTTAAATAAAAACCACAAAGAAATAAACACTCTATGATTTTTTTTTCTTTAATCCTTTCCTTTAGTTTTATCCCTAGGAAAGATAGTACTGACTTTACCAAATCATGGATTCCATGTGGAAATTGTATTTGTCCATAAACATTCCTAGTTTTAGATCTAGGCATACAGAGATTAAAATGAATGAGAAAAATATTTGGGGAGACAATGGAAACTCTTGCGGTAAAGATGATTCATCCCAAGGGGAACACAGGAGGAGAGACCATAAGACAGAGAGAACGTTTCTATCTGTGCCAAGTTCAGCTCAGCAGGACAATAGCAGCTAAGCTGGCCACAGGGTCTCTTCTGCTACAAACCACAGAAATTCTGGTTCGAATCTCTGTACTTAAAATGTAAAGAAAGCATAAACAAGAAGTTAGCTACCAGATGGGGACTCTGCTAATTAGTTAAGTCTGCTCTAATTTTTGGCCACCAGTTGGCAGATGCAACAGATGCCAAGGGAGTAAACAGAATATGTTGGCAGTTTTGAATTTTCAACCAGTATATCACAAATAGATCCAGTTTAGAAATATTTCCCCCTTTGGTTAAACTCGGTAACTTAATTTTGTCAAATGTCAGGAAGTTAGAGATCTATTATGAAGCATTTCTTTTTAGACATTTCACATTTTTGCCTCTAAGTCAAAGGCAATGAAATATATGTTTTCAGACATGTTGTCTCAGACTCTGTAGAGTGTAACAGTCATGC
Organism: Aepyceros melampus; assembly: GCA_006408695.1. Classification (NCBI taxonomy): domain Eukaryota; kingdom Metazoa; phylum Chordata; class Mammalia; order Artiodactyla; family Bovidae; genus Aepyceros; species Aepyceros melampus. The sequence continues at coordinate 31,514 of SJXQ01012021.1, read as the reverse complement.
TTACATAAAAGAAATATTTTATTATAAAAATGGACTAATATAGTACTTTGTGGTTAGAAAACCCAATAATATGTAAGAATTGTGTTTGGGAAAACACATCTTGAGACGAGTAGGGATGTTAAGAAATTGAAGAGATCTGGTGATTATAATCACAGTCTCTAGTCTCTCTGCATTGGTGGTTCATGCTTTATAGGCAGTTGGTAACTGGAAGCAAAATTACATAACTATATAACTCAGAGGATGAAGGACAGTGTCACTTTGACTTTTTTTTTTGGACATAACTGCTTTCTTTTGAAATAAATACATAGGTCATGAAGTTATAATTTTTCCATTCCCAGGAACGATTAGCAAGTTTCCTTAAATTACTTTTCCACTCAGCTGCTATCATGGGTGGAGAAGATGATTTTTAAATTATACGTATTTACTATTGAAAATTGTATCCTTGCTTTTATCTACATGTATTTAATAAATCTTTGCAGGTACTTAGCATGTACTAGGCATGGTGCTTGACCTGGGTCCACTGCATTAAACAATACACAGTCCCTAATGATTGCTCATGTTGACAAGAAGCATAAAAGCTACCGTGTATTATGACAATGTCTGCATTGGATGTAGGTCAGGTGTGTCCTGGGCATTCACAGGAGCAAACATAGAGGAGGAGAAGTAATTCTGCCTGATTTGGTGGGATATTATAGAAATATTTCTCAAGGTAGTGATATTTAACACAAACTTTTTTTTTTTTTTAGAAACTAAGACTAACAGATAAAGTTTGTGGGAAAGAGAATTACAAAAACAGAGACATATTTTTGGTAAAATGTAGTTTGGGGCTTTTCTAGTGGTTCGGTGATTAAGACTTGTGCTTCCAATGCAGAGGGCATGGGTTCAACCCCCAGTTGGGGAACTAAGATTCCACATGCTATGTAATGTGTCCAAAAAAAAAAAAAAAAATGTAGTTAGATGGGACACAAATAATAAATGGGATCTTGATAAAGAGCTGTTGGTGTTGGTAGGGAACAACCAGGAAGACAGTAGTGATTAAGATGTTTCATAGATTTTTGATTTAGAAAATTAAGAATGTTGTGCTACACTTGATGGAAAAGATAGGAAGTGCAGAGGGCAAGCAGGTTTTATGGAATGAATGAAGAGTTACATGTTATAAATATCAAATTAACATTATTAATATTGATATCAATATCATTAGAATATTAGTACATTGTGTTGATCATGCTAATAATGTTGGTGATGGTAACATAACACTTATTTACTATTGACTTTGTGTCAGATGTTGAGACAAGCGTTTGATACTTACAAACACATTTAGTCCTCATCACAGTCTAATGAGATCCATGCAGGAATCAGAGGTACTCTAGATCATGGTGGAGTTGTGATTCAAGTCCAGGTAAGTTAAGTCCATATTCTTTGATAGTTCACACAGTTTGGATCAACTTTCACTGTATTCTGGTTGGAATGTCTAAAAAGCAGCTCGTAATATACTCTGGACCTTAGCAATAAGATCTGCATTAGAGTCATAAATTTAGTTTTCATCTGCCTTTATATTGTAGTTAAAGCTATAAATGTAGGTTTTGTTTTTGTTCTGCACCTATGTAGGGCAGTGATTTCCAATATGGATGACCCTCAGCCATCACCCTGAAATTATAGCTAAATATTGTTGTCTCTATTTCCCTGAGAGAAGAAACATCCTAAAGAGGCCACCACTCCATCAACATTTTAAGAACCTTTATTGTATGTTGAGAAGAGATCAGTATTATAATAATCCCTTGAATTCTTCATCTTGAAGAAACCTCTGGGACTACCAATGCTTTACTGGATTTTCAAACAAAGTGATAATACAGGAACCTAGGATAAAAGGTTTGAAGGACTAAATGTAGCATGTAGAATCTCAGAATAGAATATCTTAAGGTATTTCATTCTTGCATATCTGTAGCTTTCATCTTGGTTTGCAAGGGTGAGATGGTTTAGCTAGAGAGGAAGTCATCTCATTGATCTTGGTCTGTTTCTTTCTTAAACTGGTCCTTTGCTTCAGATACAATCAGGAAATCTGTCACCTCTGGTCCTGGGTATAAGTAAGGCTTTGATCTTAGAACTGATACTTTTACATATCTGTCTTCTAGGCTCCATACTCTCACCTTTGGGAAATGATCTTGTGTTATGTGGCCCAACGTGGATGATGGTAGCAAGAAGAGGTAGTCAGTTCAGTCACTCAGTCGTGTCTGACTCTTTGCGACCCCATAAACAGCAGCACGCCAGGCCTCCGTGTCCATCACCAACTCCCTGAGTCCAACCAAACTCATGTCTATTGAGTCGGTGATGCCATCCAACCATCTTTTCCTCTGTTGTCCCCTTCTCCTCCTGCCCTCAATCTTTCCCAGCATCAGGGTCTTTGAAATGAGTCAGCTGTTCACATCAGGTGGTCAAAGTATTGGAGTTTCAGCTTTAGCATCATCCTTCCAATGAATATTCAGGACTGATTTCCTTTAGGATGGACTGGTTTGATCTCCTTGCAGTCCAAGGGACTCTCAAGAGTCTTCTCCAACATCACAGTTTAAAAGCAAAAATTCTTTGGCGCTCAGCTTTCTTTATAGTCCAACTCTAACATACATACATGGCCACTGGAAAAACCATAGCCTTGACTAGATGGACCTTTGTTGACAAAGTAATGTCTCTGGTTTCCAATATACTATCTAGGTTGGTCATAATTTTCCTTCCAAGGAGTAAACGTCTTTTAATTTCATGGCTGCAATCACCATCTGCAGTGATTTTGGAGCCCAGAAAAATAAAGTCAGCCACTGTTTCCTCATCTATTTCCCATGAAGCGATGAGATTGGATGAAATGATCTTAGTTTTCTGAATGTTGAGCTTTAAGCCAACTTTTTCACTCTCTTCTTTTACTCTCATCAAGATGTTCTTCACTTTCTGCCACAAGGGTGGTGTCATCTGAATATCTGAGGTTATTGATATTTCTCCCAGCAATCTTGATTCCAGCTTGGGCTTCTTCCAGCCCAGCGTTTCTCATGATGTACTCTGCATATAAGTTAAATAAGCAGGGTGACAAAATACAGCTTTGACATACTCCTTTTCCTATCTGGAAAAATTCTGTTGTTCCATGTCCAGTTCTAACTGTTGCTTGCTGATCTGCATACAGGTTTCTCAAGAGGCAGGTCGGGTGATCTGGTATTCCCATCTCTTTCAGAATTTTCCACAGTTTATAATGCCCCACACAGTCAAACACTTTGGCATAGTCAATAAGGCAGAAATAGATGTTTTTCTGGAACCCTCTTGCTTTTTTGATGATCCATTGGATGTTGGCAATTTCATCTCTGGTTCCTCTGCCTTTTCTAAAACCAGCTTGAACATCTGGAAGTTCACGGTTCATGTATTGTTGAAGCCTGGCTTGGAGAAAGCAGAGTAGAGAATAAATAAATAAATTACCTAGTCTCCTAAATTGCTATCTGCCAGGGTCGAGCCTGGTGGATCCAGGGTGATTTGAAGGTGGAGACAGAGTCGGCGTACTAGGAAAGAAGTTATTCAATTACAGATATAGAGAGATTAGAAAATTAGCAGAAAAAAAGGGGCTGAATAACTTGGTTTACATGGAATGCCAATCACCACTTACGTAGGCCACAGGCATCTTTCCATTCTCCCAAAGGAGAGGAGGCATTGAGGCCTCCTCGGTCCGATCTTAGAAGCCCAGGCATAATTAGTAGGCTTGGTGAGTACCCACTCCCCAGATGGGAATTCAGCCAGAAGGCGAAAGAAAGAATGACACGGGGGGAATCAGCTTTTCCAGAAACTGATCCCATTTTCTTTATTTTCAGGTTTGCTTATATACCTTTTTTTACACATAGGGATGAATACAGAGTCACATGGGGGTCGGCAGTCCTGACCTTTATCAAAATCAGATGCTTTACATAAAAAAAGGTCTTAGGGGTTTTACATCATCTTGTGGCCATGAGGCCTGCTAACACTTTATGACCTTTTCTTTCTGATAACCAAAAAACTTATTTTTTCCAAGGGTGTTTTTTCTTAAACCAGGCACCACCCTCCAAATAAAGTTACATTCCTATAGGGTGAGGGTGTAGTGAGTTACAATCAAGAAAGGAATTTATTTAACCCAAGGTTAACATGATCAATCCTAAAGGTTAATACTTATTTCTCTTATATGCTAGTTATATTTATTATAAGGGCAGAGAATATGGAGATTTAGCAGCAAAACATCAGCCCAACAAGTGAAATCCTTTCACCAATGTTCCCCTTGAGATCTATTTAGTCTTAAGATAAAGTTACATTTTTACATAGCAAGGACACAGTGATTTATAACAAAGTGATCTATAACAAAGGAGAAAATTTCATTAACTCAAAAAGTCTAGTATTGCTAACATCAAAAACTACTATATTTCTTTTTCTATATTCCAAATACATTAATATATTCCCAGGTGCCTAAGGATGTGGAGACCTGGCAGCAATCATTGACTCAACAATGAGAAAACCCTATGCTAATTAAGACCCTCAAAATACCCCAAACTCTCTGTGCTGTTTATGGTTGAGAGGTAGTAAACAATCATGTGCTCATAGTGGCAGGAGTATGGATAATCCTATCACACAAGCTAGTTTGCCAGCAGAGAGGTTTGACCTGAGACACCCTTGTCACACCCAGGGCAGGGTATTAGTAGCAATTATTGGCACAACAAATGAAAAACCCTTCACCAATATAATTCCTAATCAACCCACTATACTAATAAATTCTAACTTCCCAAAAGAATCTGCCTTTAGTAAGTGTAAAACATCTCGTGCCTCTCACTGTTGGGAGGCTGTAAACAATCACATTTGGCCGGACGAACCTATACAGGCAGACTAGATAAACTTCACAGGAGTTCGTAAGCTGAAACACTCTTGTCACGCCCAGGAATTTTTATTAACTAGAGCTGCAAGTTAACTCCTTCTCCGAGAGAAATAGTTATGGGGGAGAGCCCCCCGTAAAGTCAGAGGTGTAGGTGAGAGCATAAAACAGACTCTGGTTTTGGGGGTAGATGCTCGGGAACAGGGGGTTTCCTGAGGCTTGAACACGCCTTTGCGTATGCCAAGCCTCCTTCCTCGTGACCTTTGCCACGGCGGAGTTCCTCACACTGGCCCCTGGCAGCTATCTCTCTCTCTGAGTTTTAACTTTGTTGCTCCATCTTATCTCTTTAATGAATTTAGGTCATTTGGCAGAATTTGGCACAAAACCATTCTCCTTCTTCCCTTATTTGTCATATCCTCATAGAGATTGATAATCTGGTGATGTGTTATATTTTTACTCATTCTTTTGCTCTTATGTATAAGGCATTTTTTGAATCACTTTTTACAGCTTTAGGAATTTTCCAGATGAAAGAACTATGCAATCTATCTAGTTATGCTAGTTAGCAAAAAGGCAAAAGTAAAGGAAAAAAGAAAAAATTAGTTTCAATGCCTTGAAAATACCCTGCAGATAAGCTCTGTATGTTTGCTTGAGTGAATCAGAGTAAGAATTACAGTACTTGAGAAGAGAAGGGGGCTTCCCAAGTGACTCAGTGGGTTAAGAATCCGCCTGCAATGCAGGAGATGGAGGAAGACGCGAGTTTGATCCCTGGATCAGGAAGATCTCCTGGAGGAGAGAAATGCAATCCACTTCAGTATTCCTTCTTGGAGACTCCTATGGACAGACAAGCCTGATGGGCTATAGTCCATAGGCTTTCAAAGCCTCGGACACGACTGAAACAAGTGAGCACAGGTGAGCAGAGAAGGCAGGGATGTCGAATTTCATCCCTCAGTAAATTTAAGTACTAACATAGCCTTAACAGGAGCATGAGATAGATTTCGCCTTTAAAGGCCATTTCCTGGAAAGTATTAGTGGCAAGATGATAATCTTCTGGTCAAAACTGAGGCCTGCCTTGCCTAATGCTGGATGCAGTGGCACAGAGTGCAGAAACTCAGGGAGGGGAAGTTCTGATGTCACATTAGCATGTTCTCGCACATTGCTGGTTGCATACCACGCCCATATGTCCAAGCAATGGCTCTTAGACATGCCTGTCGTGATGATCCCTAAGAAGAGAAGCATCTAATAGTACGAGGTATATCTTCAAGACGTTTTGCTCTCCTCCTTTTCTGTGTTTAAAAGCTCAACTCTCCTTTCCTCCACAGTCGAATGACCCCTGGCTTCTCTTTAAATCATGGCTTTGGCATCTCTCACAAGACATCTTGGAAACTGAAGTGTTGCATCCTTGGCTGAATGTTTAAGACAGTTATTGCCTATTTTAGTTTGGATAAGATAAATCTATAAATTCTTAAACCTTAGTAAAAATGTACTCAAAAAAGATACGGAAAATTCTTTATGCCTTCTTATAAAAAAGAGCTATTTTCTCTTGAATTAAATATTACTGGAATTTAAAATAATTCAATTTATATAATTTGTGACTAACAACTTTAAAAACATTAGCTTACTTTAATTGAACCATTCCTGAATTACCAGCATTTCAGGACAGCATTTAGGGTCTTCCCCAGTGGCTCGGTGGTGAGAGTCCGCCTGCAATTCAGGAGACACAGGAGACGCAGATTCAATCCCTAAATTGGGAAGATCTCCAGGGGAAGGAAATGGCAACCCACTACAGTATTCTTGCCTGGAGAATCCCATAGACAGAGGAAATTGGTGGGCTGCAGTCTTTGAGGTCGCAGAGTCAGACACCACTGAGCTACTGAGCGCGCGCGCGCACACACACACACACACACACACACAGGGCAGCATTTATTGTTGTTTTGTTGGAGTTAACGGTGTGGGTTCTTGAGATAAGCTAATAGTTTGATTTTCAGCTCTACCAACTGTTAGTTTTGTGACTTTGGGTAAGTCACTTAAACGCTTTCATGCCAGCAGTTAACAGGAAAATAACAATAATAATATTTAACAATCATAAGATTGCTATGAGGTTTCACTGAGTTAATACATGTATATCTATTAAAAACATGCCTTTCACAACTTTAGCGAATATTTATTGATTGTCAACTATTTCTTTTTGCTATGGTTCATGATGGACTAAAATGCTCTAAAGCTATTTGATGAATAATAAAGCTTCAGAAACATTTAGTTTTTAGCTAAATCTTTTTAAAATTTTAATACAAATATATTGCAATATCATTATAAAATTTGTATAAATAAAAAATAAAAAGATAAATACACCTCCATCACTGACCATAGCTAAATCAATAGCTGTTAATAGCCCGATGTGTATTTTCTGCATTGTATGTTATTCATGAGAACAGTTACCCTACAAAGATCCTTTGAAGATATTAGATCATTGCCTACATATTATTCTCCAGATTGCTTTAGAAAAATAACTCAAATATACATGGCATAATCCTTTTGGGTTCATATGTATAGATCTGCACTGTTCTTCTAATTGTGGCAAACTAGTCCTTAAAAGGTACGCATAATGAAATCTATCTTATGAATGCCATTTAATTTTTCTCTAAGTGTTTGTTATTTCAAATAATGCCACCAATAGCATTTACAAAGTTCAATAACTGGCCCCCTTGAAGGCCACAGAAGAGTGAAGATTCATCTGGTTTGGGCTTCAAATTATTTTATTTTTAATTTATTTTAAATGTTTATTTATTTGGCTGTACTGAGTCTTAGTTGTGGTATATGGGTTTAGTTCTCGAACCAAGGATCAAACCTGGGCCCCCTGCATTGAGAGCATGGAGTCTTAGCCACTGGATCACCAGGGAAGTCCCTTCAAATTGCTTTAAACATTAAATAAAAAATGAGTCAACATTTATAAATCAAGTGAATTTAGATGAAAAATACAGATTTTTGGATTCTTCTCTTAAAAAAATCTAAAGATCAATAACTTCTGGGTCCATTTCTTGAGTTGCAGTAACAAAATTTGACAGAATAGAGGCAGCTGTAATTATAAATTCATATCTATTCCACCTGCTACAGTTCTTGCCTTTTCCATTGCCTTGCACTTGGCTGGCTTTCCTCATTTATAGTACCTGCTTGATTCCCATGGGCCCTGAATTTGTGATACCTGAGATGTATCATTAAACATTTAGGTTGTATTACTAAATGATAAAGCCTAAGTTGTGAATTTCTGGGTCAAAGGGTAGAATCATGCTAAATTTTTGATAGTACTGTCACATTATTTATCACATTTTATTAAATACCCAGAGTGCTTTTACTTCTAGGCTCTCAGCTAGACCTACTATTTATGCAACATAAATCAAGTAGGAAAAAAAAAGCAAAAATGTCTAAATTTCTTTGAATAGCAAAAATTCAATGTAAGGATTTATAGAGGAATATTTAGAGATTGTGTCAGCCTGAGCCCTGGCAAGAAACAGAATGCATACTCAGCCAAAATCTTGAGGAAAATGGGTTGAGGGACTATTCACAGAAGTGTGGGTGGCAATAGGGACTTCCCTGGTGACACAGCAGTAAAGAATTCACCTGTAATGCAGGAGATTTAGGTTCCATCCCTAGGTGAGGAATATACCTTGGAAGAGGAAATGGCAACCACTCCAGTATTCTTGCCAGAAAAAACATGGACAGGGAAGCCTGGAGGGCTACAGGCATAGTGTGGCAAAGAGCTGGACACAGCAGAGCACAGGTGGGATTAAGAGAACCAATCAAGGATGTGGAGTTCGATAAAGAAGATGTATGTAACCTCAATCTGATGGGAAAGGAAGAGGACATGATATTTCAGGAGGATATGGTATTTCAGGAGCCCCTGGGAACTGGACTTCCTCATAGGAGTTGTCACGGGACACAGCCACTGCTAAAATTTGCTACTGAGATAAAGTGGGAGTTCGGCTCAGCATTTTCTGGCCACTGTCTTCTTCAATCTTGCTGTCATCTGATGTGTCTGCTATTGGTTAAGCCCCTCCAAAGCCATACAGACTGGCTGAAGCAGTTCTTAGGAATCAGAACAGGAAGTATGGAGAATACACAGGGGAGGAATATACGAAAATAGAACTGCTACCACAGGGCTGTCTGGTCTCAAAGGTCCTAGAACACTTTCACTCTTATCATTTCCATGATCACTACATTAAAAAAAATGGCATTACATCACCCAACCATAAAAAATCTGTAGTTTATACATATTTATTGCATTGATGAGTTTAAATTATTAAAGTGCTTGTGGGGAAATCCCCCACAGTAGTAATAGAATGCATATAAAGTCTTTATCAATTTAAACAATGTTTATATTTTTTAAAGTTCATGTAGAATGACTTCAACCTTTTTAGCTTTACCAACAAGATAAAAATTTAATGAAAGCTCCCATAGGCTGAAATAAAGAAAAACCAGAAATGTATTTTTCAAAGGGGAAAAAAATCAGATACCTAAGTAATTATGTATTTTGGGTAGAGAGTGATGAGAATTTCAGATAAAGGACTTTGGAAGTTTAGAAAAAGGAAAGATCACAGTGGTTTAACTCCCTTGACACAGCTCCAGTAAGAGGACTTTCACAGTGCCTTCCCTCCCACTGTAAGGAAAACTGAAATCTACAGCAAGCTAACAGCTCTGCTCCTAACACTCTTCCCCTTCTGGTCCCTCCATCTGTGTTAAATTCCTATTAAGGGTTGATTGTAAACTGATTACGCTGTTAAGTAAACCAAATCTGATTAAGCTAATATGATGACTCAAAGCATTCAATATTAAGTAAATGAATGAATATGAATTTTAAATGAAATTTATTTTTACAAGGAATTCTAAGTGGAATGTGTTTTTAAAGAAATCATTGATATACGAGCTAAGAAAAGTTTGCTGTTGAATTAGAAGTAGAAATTTTGAAAGTTGGAGAAGTTCATAAAATGCAAGACTGATAAAAATTTTCCAGTGTAAACATTTTCACTGCATTTAGAGTGCTTTGCACATCTTAAACATCTTGCTGCATCTTGAAATAAAAAGTGGGCATCATATATTATGAATAATGGATGTGTTTTATGCAGAGTAGAAGGTAGAACTCTGAGGATCACTCATCAAAGAAGACTCTTGTTCTCATCACAAGTTTGCAGCTGAAGCAATGGTCTATGTTTCAAAATTCATTAACATTCAATATGTGTGTAGCATGTAAAAAGTATTTGTGGCTATCATATTTTTGGATTAACTAACTCATTGGAAGTCCTGAATGAGTCAGAAGAGGGCTTCCTCTAATTTCAGCTAAGAAGATAAGGCACATTTCCTAAAGAAAGAGTAATTTTTTGCTGGGCCCTTGCTAGATATCCCGTTACTAGCTTTATTTATATAAGGAAGCAAACTCTTCTTCAGTGAGTAAATCAATTACAATGAGCAAACATTTATTGAATTTCCATGGCCTTCACGATAAAAGGGAAGTTATTGATCATGGCATAAAGTATATTCATGATCTGGTTCATCTCCCATTGCTTCTCCCCTGACTTATCTTTTCAGAATAACAAGACGACGTACTTGTGAATTTTAAACTCCTACTATGTGTCAGTATTGTATGCTTTTGTATGTTCTCTTTCAGAGGCCTAAAATGCCTATCATGTCATCAGGCGTGTATTGAATGCTGAAAATTTGTTCATTTAAAAAAAAGTCAGATTCATTCCTCTGCTATTTTTATACCAAATTTTCATGTCCAAGGAGAAAGATTATAGATAACTACTTATTAGAATTGTGTTTCTAATAACTGTATTAAGGATACTCAAAACCATGCACACACACAATATCACACTACTAGAGGATGTTCTAGTGTATTAGAACAAATCATTTAAAATAATGCTTGTATAGAAGTCATATTTACAAAAAGACTTAAAATTAACTAAAAGTATTTAAAGCTCAGTACATTGTTAAATGCCTGGTACATGTGCTGTCAGAAAACACATCATAAGATATAGTCTTAACCCAATGATATAAACAAAAGTGGATAGAAAATAATGAAAAAAATGTCTAAAAATTTATTGTGTGTATCTCTAGGTGGTGGCATTAGATTACAGGGGTTATTTTGGGCTGTACAGTCCAATTTTTTAAAACAGTTAAAATGTGTTACTTTGATAACAAATAAAGTATTCAAACAAGTCTCAACCCTTTGTTCAAGGGTTATCACTTTTCTAATGAAGTGCTCCTGAATCATTCATCCTTACCATGCATTACCTTCTCTTGACTTATTATTTTTTACAAATAGTAGCAAGTATATTGAGTTTATTTCTCCACTTTGTGTCTCCCCAAAGAGACAGAAAACTTTTGAAAGAGATTGTTTCAAAAATTTCTCCCCAGTATTAACGCATATTATAGTATAATCTGAATATTGCATATGTTTGGGGTTCAAGCAATATAATATAACATGAGTTTCTTCAACAAAATTAGCAATATTCTCTAACTACTTGGCAGAGGGGAAGTAGGTACCTCTTCTCCTAGGTAGAGACAGTGCTAAATAACTTTTAAAACCATCAGGCCATGATTATTATATATTTCAAGACAAAGTTTTCCCTGAATTTTCTTGTGTTTCTTCAAATACTTCTCATTATTTGCTTTTGGAAAAAGCCTAAGGAAATTGGCATATTGTTTATTTAAAAAAATATTAACAATAATTATCAGAGTTTTATTTTTTCACACTAGTAAGCATGAGTCATTTTTTTAAAAAAAATCTATGTATTTTATAATTATTTATTTTTTATTGAACACCTTAGAGAAGAAAATAATTGCAATGATTTGAATTCATAATATAATTAATCCCTGGGTTAAATAAATATCCTTTATAATTATACCCAGTCAATATTAAAAATGTTTGTAGACACTAAGTCAGCTAACAAAATAAGTAAAATAACTATATGAAATATAAATCTCAGGAATGGGGAACATTCATGATCAGTTAAGTCACTTTGCCACTGTTTTTTTTTTTTAAACATGATTCACATTTACTTCAATCACAAACACATTCATTGCAAGTGTTAACTTACACCACTGATGCTAGCATCTTAAAACTAAGATCTTAAAAGAAACTTCAGTTTAATGCAAAGAAATTCAAGAAGAAAATTTTTGGACTCTTGATCAGAAGATTTTGGTGGCTGTCGAAATACTCATGTGTACACAAAGGTGCAAGAAAGCCTGAGAAAGAAGAGTTGTTTCCGTTTCCCATTGAACACAGGATCCAGGAAGCAAGTGAACCAAATATTCTATTGAAATTAGCCATCCAACCATACAGTGCCAATAAAGAACTTCTTACGTTAGTAATGGACCACATTTTAAAAGCCTTGGCAAATGTTACAAAAACAAAATATATAGAGTAATATTTACAAATACAAACAATTAGATTTTTGCTTTCTATAAGTAATAATCTTTGAAATCCTAAAAATGAAGTCCAACTGCGGTTCTTTTCTGGTATGGCAAGCTGTAGGTTCACATGGTCTACTGACTTACCTTCTCGAAGTTTTCTTGGAAGCAGTTGGGTGGGGCTTAACTGCAGGAGAAGCTGATGTGCTATTGGCTGGGCAGACTTCCGCATTGGTTTCCACAAACTGAAATGCCTTCACCAAGCAGAGGGTTTCTTCCATTCTTCAGCCCATTGAAGAATGGAAGAGAGATCATTGGAGATCATTGATACTCAAATGCTTGATGACTCCATTGGTGTCAATTATGAAAATAACTCATAGTGAAGGATCAGAACCTTTTCACTGCACACTGTAGTATCAGGGGACTGTTTGGTCAAATCTGACAAGAGCTTAATGTTCATGTGGCCCAAACCAGCGTTCTTCCTCTGTGTATTTATCTAGGCCGGGTGGCTGAAGTGGGAACCCATTGACACTGCAGCAAGTTCACAGTTCACATCATAAAATTCACTGGCTTTGTCACTGAAAGCAATTGTGAAATTCCTGTTCACAAAAGTGAAATCCAAAGGATAGAAGAAGAGCACCAAATACTTCACCTTAAAGTCATCAGTTTAGTTGCGCATTCGTGTCTTTGAACTCTCTATTGCCAATGGCTGTACCCTTAGTATAGGGCACTTGCTGGGTGATGGCAAGGATATGGTGTGAGGAACTGATCCTAGAGGCCAATTTTGCTTGCTGAGAACCAGACCACAATGCATTTGTCAAGCACGTTTTTCAGCAGACATAAGGGCTGCATAGGCAAAAATGCCTCAAGGAATGGCTTTCTCATGTCAGACATGCAATGTCCAGAGTAACCGTCTCATCGTGGAGGCCATGTGATAACTTGTGATGACCAGTGATGGTCTCTTACTGAGATTAAAAACTTTTTTCCTTAAAGTTTCTACCAACTTCATGAAAAAAAGACTAAACCCTGTATTTTTAACTTTTAGACAAATGACTAGTTTGCCTCATTTCCAGTTTTTCAGTTTAAATTAGTAAGTACATAAGCAAATTGAGAGCTTTTATATCTACCTCTGTTAGATGAAAGAAAAATTAATGATAATAAGTTGCCCTAGCATGAGCGAATGGAACCCAAGGCTGTATTTGAATTGTGGCTGGAAGTATGAAGGTATGGTTGGAACTTCGGGAGCAGCATAGAAGAGGTGAATGAATTGCTTGAGTGGCCTAGGTGTGAGAAGTGGCTTTTTGGAGGAGGTGACCTGGTTGCCAAGCAGCAGGTGGAGAGTGGACAAAAGTGAGAGCAAAATTGCAAGGCATTAATTGTGAAGACATATTTATTCACTACAACTGCACTATTAGTTGAAAACTGTGTCGCATCCTCTGTTTTGGGATAGGTAGTTCATACTCTGTATTATTATCAGCAGAAGGAAGTTCAGATGGGCTGAGCAGGCTTGTGAGACCAGCTATCTGTGAAACCCAAGTTGCTCAATGGGGAAGACAGATACTGTATACATTCTAGGATGAGTGTAAAACGTGATCAGAAGGAAATGGTGGTTTGGATTTATATGTAATAGAGTTGGAAATGTGAGAAATCGTGAATGGGACACTAGAGTGTAGGGGAAGGGAAGCAAGTTAATTATATCTTTGGATATGAGAAAGTCTACTCTTAGGAAATGATGTTTGAGCTGATAAATGATGAAGTTGAGATTATTGGATAATGGGTTGGATGTGTGAAATAAAAGGGTGGAAGTGTTACTTGCTCAATCTTTTCTCACTCTTTGCTATACTATGGACTGTAGCCCGCCAGGCTCCTCTGTCCATGGAACTCTCCAGGCAAGAATTCCCAACCCAGGGATAGAACCTGGGTCTCTGAGGTTCAGAGGCAGACTCTTGACCCTCTGAGCCATGAGAGTGGAGCTAAGGATTATTCTACAACTACTGGCTTGGACAGCTGAAAATGGAAATGCTATCACTAGTCTTGGAAAACTGATTTTGAGAGGCCTGGGAGGCATCTTGAGTAGATAAATGGACCACATATTTGGGTTTGAAAATTAGACAAGGTCAGTCTGGACTAGAGGTGGGATTTACTGAAGCCACAGACATATGGAGGATCACTTAGGAAGGTGCAGAAAGAGATGAGCACAGAGTCAAGGATAGTGCTGGTAAATTTCAACATTTAAAAAATGGGTAGCAAATGACAAATCACAAAGAGATCTGGACGAGACAGCTAAAAAAGTGGGTGGGAAAGCAGTAGTGTGTGGTGTTGACATTGAATTAAAAAGTATGCAAGTGTGTGTGGTTAAAGGAGGAAGTGGTTAACAGGTCAAATGTCATGGCTAGGTCGAGCAAAATAAAAATTAGAAGGAGTCTGTTGGATTTAGAGATATGGGTAGAGATCATTAGATATCTCAAAAGAAGAGCTTCTTCTTCTTGGAAGAAGAGAAAGCTGCTTTGAATGAGTTAATTTGAAAAAGAGAAGTGAAGAAATGGCAATGTCGATTGAAGATAACTGCTTTGAGAATTGTGGCTTTTGACAAGATGAGAAAGATAGGGTTGAAGCTAACTCAGTGTGAGGTAGCCTCTATTACTGTCCTGGTTTTAGACAAAAGAAAACTGAAGGCACGGAGAGGTTAAGCAGCTTGCCCAAGGTCACATGGTTAGAGTGAGAGTTAGAATTAAGCCCTAGGCAGTGGACTCTAAAGCTTGTCCTTTTACAGAAACAGCGTGTGTTGAATTGAGGAGTGTATGCCCTCTTGCCTTGTCACCTGGCATAACCTATTATTCCACTTTTACAGCTGAGGTCTGAAGTCCTGTTCGAGATTGACCAAGGTCATGCCGTAAGTGACAGAGATGGTATTTAACTTCAGCTATTTCTACTCCTTGTCTTGTGCCTTTCCCCTTGGCCATAATTGAATTGCCTCTGTGTCTAATTTCAGGCGCAGTGATTCCCTTTTGCCCTGAGTGTTGTTTGCACCTCCAGCCTGTGTACCGCCTGCTCAGTAATGATCTAATACTTACTGTGTGGGCTTCAGAATTTATTTGATTTGGAGCAACCGAAACGGCCTGTTGGCAAGGACTAAATATAAGATTGTGAATCCAGGGACAAGGATGCATATTTCTGGCCAAAGAGGATCTTGCTAGCTATGGTAAAACACTGCAAAGTATTGGCAACAGTTGCTATAACGAAAATGAATTCTCTAATTCTAAATGCTTGTGGTATGTAATGTAAATTCATATGAAAGGAAGGAATACAGAATGAAAGCAATGAAGTTTAATATTTCTAATGTATTGCACCCAGTTTAGAAAAGTGGAGTTTTTCAGTTTGCAAAGCAAAATAATTTTGGGAGTCTTGCCTTGACAGTCACACGCAAGAGTCATTATTTTGCACAACACATGCACCTTGCAGAGTTCGGAATAGATTACTCTTGTTGTTACTCCCTTGTTTCTTCGCAACATCCTATGTTGTGACTGGCCAATACATTTTGCTACACTGATTTGACTGAGGGAGAAACCACAGCACCGTGTGGTTGAAATGACTCATTCAGTCTCGTAAAAGTGGCCTGTGTGAGAGCCAGGGTTAGTATTTGGATCTTCCATCTTGAATGCCACGCTTTGTGTTAAACCACATGGTGTTCCAATATATCACTTGGCCCATTTAAACCACATGGATAATTCATTTTTCAACACCCTGGTTATATGTCATCTTAGCTGTCATTTCCATTAGCTGCTTCCACACCTGCATGTAGCTCACACCAGCCTCCTTTTCTGCCTGTTCTGACATCAGGAGCAGTGCTTATTAAGCAATAGAAAAAGACTGACATGCAGCAACAACAACAACACCCTTTTTTGTTCAGCCCTGGTGTATCTTACTTCCGGTTTCTGTTCATATGGAATTCAGTATCACTTTACTTCTATGATACTTGTCTAGGGGAACTCTCTCACTATTCCATTTTGTTGCTTGAAAACTTTCAGCGTCTTTCCTTATAGGAGAATAACATTTTTGCATTTATGTCTGATGGAGCTTTGGAAATATCAGAAAACTTTTTACCGCTATCTTGGTTAAGTAACACAAAAGGAGCCGGGGTTGAAACCCAGGGTACAAACTCCCATGACAGATGGTGTATTTTCAATTCAGGTTCACTACCAACACATTCTTAGGCAAAGAAGAAATAGAGAATCACATTCCCCAAGCCCCCCTTCTCCATATGGTTCCAGTTTAGTGTCTGCCAATGAAAGGCATTCACATGAGATTTGGAAGACAGAAGAGAAGGAAAGATTGAATAGAGGAGAGAATGACCCTGGTTCATGCATTTGTTCATCCAAAAAAATATTTATTAAGATCCTACATGCGGCAGACATTCTGAAAATACAGCCCCTAGTCTCACAGAATTCATCTTTTCTGAGTGAGTGAAGAGACCAAAATAGAAAAACAAAAACTCACAAAAACAAAACAAAAGTGAACTAACAAGAAAATATAAAGATATGTTTCAGTAGTATATTATACTACTATAATCAGTAGTATCATGAAAACAGAACAAATATGGTAGACAGGAAGTAGATATACTTGAATTTTTGTTTAGGAACATTCTTAAGTTCTAAAAGATGGTCTAAAGTTGATTTCTTGAGGGACATTTTATCTTTTGAAACCTTTCGGGAATTTCTTAACTGTTCAGTTTTGACTGAGTTGGATATCATGCGCTTGTGTAGCTAACAGTGATTTCTTTAAATACCCAGTGACACTAGCTGCTGTGATCAGAACGCTGTCTTGATCTGTGGTTAGAGATGCTGTTTGTCTGGCTTCTGAAAATCCCTCATACTGTCCCTTTTCACAAAACCTGTCAGATCAGGAACAAATGGAATTTCAAGGGAGTCACTCTAACTTACCAATGGTACCTGGGATTGTGTTCCACAGATTCCTGTAAATTTTATACTGATTTGCTCATATGCTATCAGTAGGTCACCCTGGTCCTGTACTTTACAGAATTCTACAGGAATGTGGCATAATAAGCAAATGTCTGAATAGATTTGGAGAACACTCTGGGTAGGCTCAAATAGGGCAGATTTAACCCAAGCTTCCCTGTCCCTGTCCTTAGGTAGTGATGAACAAGCAGGAGGCCTTCTTTCTATGGACAGAATTGAGTGTCTCTCCTTTGGAGATCGACGTTGATTTACGAGAAAGTGCGCAGAGTGTGTCTTAAGGGCATCGAGCTGTAATTGCTCTCCTTCAGAGTGGACTGTTGTGCCCTCATCCTTCAGCTAAAGGGGAACTGCATAACTCCATGTGTTTATTTGACTTATGATTTATTTCTTTTGAAGGGATTATGTCCTTTGTCAAAACAGTCTTTTCACTGGGGATGGGAGATTTAAGGAATAAAGAGACTTTAGTCTTAGCAGGCTACTTTTTCTGTTAATTTTGCTTACCTCTGGGATCCTTTTATTTAAAAAATTCCTTATGTTTTATATGCATGTATCTACTTTAGACTTATAATAAAAATTATCTTTCTTCATTCTCCTCCTTTCATCTTCATTACCCACTCCTGTACCTTCCCTACCTTTCACATCCATCAGGTTTAGGTCTTAAATTGTGCAGGGAAAATAGTCCTTTTCTTTCCAGTTCAACTTTTGGAAATAGGAGCAAAGAGGTTGGATTCTGGGGAAGGCTTTTTACTTGATTACTTTGGTAAACTGGAGCCAGACACTTTCCTTAGATATGGAGATCTGAGTTTCACTGCCTTATTTGTAGAAAGAAGGAATTTTACTGGAAAAGCAGTGTTAAACATTATAGACTCAGGACCCCTTTATATTCCAGAAGCATTTCAGGTCCTGGGCTTCCCAAGTGGTTCAGTGGTAAACAATCTGCCTGCCAAGCAGATGTGGGCTCAACCCCTGTGTTGGGAAGATTCCCCTGGAGAAGGAAATGGCAACCCACTCCAGTGTTTTTGCCTGGAAAATCCCATGGACAGAGGAGCCTGGTGGGCTACAGTCCATGGGGTCACAAAGAGTCAGACATGACTGAGTGACTAAACAACAACAAACAGCTTCAGGTCTTATAGAGTTTCTTTTCTCTGGGGAATGTTAATCCAAGGTCCATGCTGTGAGAGCCAATTGTTAACTAGTCAAGATTTCTACAATCTTGTGGTTAAATCATTAGCAGCTTGAAATCAACCATGGAGGGAATATTTACATCATGGAAATTGGCCAGTGCTATCAAATTGTTTTTTTTAAAATTAAGTGAACTGATTTGTCAGAATGTTGCTGACTTAGGGAAGAAATTAAAATTGAGAAATTAAAACATATTTGTTAAGAAATTAAAAATAAAAATAGGTGCAATATATGCTATTCTAAATCTTTTTATAAAAGTTAGTTACATTTTCAGAAAAAGAACATTGAGTGGCTTTTCCAAATACTTTTGATGTCTAACTTTATAAAAGACAACTGTATTATTACATGAGCTTCTATATTTAGTAGGCTGTGATATAGGTCATGAGCATTTGATAAGTCAGTGTTTCCTTATGAAAGAAAGAACTTAAAAGTCAAACACTATCTTCATATTATTATAAAAATAGTTTCAACCTCATTGAGCCACTGAGGAGGTACCTCATGTACCTCAGATCATACTTTGAAAACCACTGTGTCAGAGAATTTCTAGAGTCATTTCTATCCCAAAAATAAAATAAAATAAAAATTCACTAGTCTAAGTTCCTCTTTCATGTGTCTGTTCTGGAGTGGTGTGACTTAGTTAGGGAGGAGGCCCCTTGGCAGTTGAGGACAGGTTTGAATAGTGGAACTCACATTTAAAAGAGTGGGGACTCTCCCACTGCTCATCAGTGTGCCTGAACCCTATTGTCTTTCCTCCCTTCTTTTTTCACCTAATTTTTATTTGAATATAGTTGCCTTACAATGTTGTTTTCATTTCTACTGTACAGCAAAGTGAATCAGCTCTATGTGTATATATATCCCCTCTTTTTTAGATTTCCTTCCCATTTAGGTCACATCAGAATATTGAGTCAAATTCCCTGTGCTATAGAGTAGGTTCTCATTAGTTATCTATTTTATACATAGTGGTGTATATATGTCAATCCCGGTCTCCCAATTCATCCCACCCCCTTGTTCCTTGATGTCCATACATTTGATCTCTACATGTGTCTCTCTTGATTCTTCTTCTTTCCTTATCATTTTCCAGTCCACCAGGCACAGGGAGCAGGAGTCGAGGAATTCTAAGGCATTGACCATGTGCGCCCGCTGCAACAGAGTTTGAGCTCAAGGGAAAGTAGCAGCCAGCTTGAGAGGTGGACCATGATGGACAACTTCAGCCCTGAGAACAGAAAGGTGTTCTGAGTGTGTGTGAACTTGAGAGACAGCTACTCTCTCCAGGCACACCAGGGTCACAGCCATCTTTGTTGCCTTTGAATAGAAAGAACTATGAACAATGGCCTAGAGCAGAGTTGGCAAATGTTTTGTGTAAAGAGCTGGACAGTACTTTTTTTTTTTTTTTTTTTTTTTATTTTATTTTATTATTTTATTTATTTATTATATAAATATTATATTATTTAATATATTATTATATATAAATTATTTATTTATATTATTTTATTATATTTTATTATGACTGGTAAAATTGCTTTCTCACTTTGACATGTCTTGTTTGATAGAATCTCCAAAATGTCTGTGCAACTTAGACCTTTGTACTGAATGGCAAATACTGGATTGTCAAAGATATCTGACTAGCTGGGATAAATTTAATGAGGTGACTGGTTGAAATAATAACAAGGATACCACTTGCTATGTGCCAGATACTGTTCTAAGCACTTAACATGATTTAATCCTCACAGCAACCCCATAATTAAGCACAAGCATTATTATTCTCCTTTTATTTCCCAGGAAATGGATGCATGAGAAGATTAAGTAATTTGCCCAAGTTTATGCAGCTAGTAAATCATAGAGCAAGGATTTGGACCCAGGCAATGTATCTTATACCACTCTGCTGCCTGGTATCTAAAGGTCTTATGCACACGGGCACACATTTGGAGGTCAGCTGGATATGAAGACTAATCATGGTGGGGAGCAGCACCTGAGTTTAAATTTAAAGGTGGGCATAAGGCCTTCTTGGGCTTTCCTGGTAGCTTAGCTGGTAAAGAATCCTCATGCAATGCAGGAAACCTGGGTTTGATCCCTGGGTTGGGAAGATCCCCTGGAAAAGGGAATGGCAACCCCTTCTAGTATTCTGGCCTGGAGAATTCCATGGACTGTATGGTCCATGGGGTTGCAAAGAGTCAGACACGACTGAGTGAATTTCAGTTTCATAAGGCTTTCTCAAGAGCTAGATCATAAATTTATATAAGATGTTCAAAATTCTCTCAACGTCAGACACTCTAATCACACAAAGCTTATAAAGAAGACACACTAGGGAGAACAATATTCTGACAGCAGCATTCTCAGTATCACTAATGAAAGAAAAAGTGAGCATATTGAAGGACAGCAAATGGTATCATCTCATCAATGGAGAAAATTGAGCAAAGAAGGAAGGATAAATGGAAAAAGAGAGGTAAAGTGAATGCCCAGAGTATATTTAAACAAACCTTTAGACTATTAAGTAAATCATTTTTTTAAATAATAATTAAATGCGATTATTTCCAATGGAGCATTTTGGTAGAAGTTGTGTATGTTTTCTTAAATAACTGTGCAAAGCGAATTTGAACAAGCTAAATTGTCTGGAAATAACTTTCAAGGTTAAATTAACACAAAAAGCAAAAGGAGGAGTAGAACATAAGGAGAATAAGGAAGGAAGCCATTTTCATAGATTCCCCCTTTCCAAGAGCCCTCTGGACTGTTTTTTTTTTTTTTTTTTGCTCCTCTGAAGCAGTGTTCTGTAAAGTGCTTGCCTGCATGCATGCATGTTCAGTCTCTCAGTCGTGTCTGACTCTTTTTGATGCCATGAGCCAGCCAGACTCCTCTGTCCATGGAATTTTCCAAGCAAGAATACTGGAGTGGGTTGCCATTTCCTCCTCCAAGGGATCTTCTCGAACCAGGAAATGAACCCACGTCTCCTGCGTCTCCTGCATTGGCAGACTAATTCTTTCACAGAGTCACCTTGTCCCTCTCTTAAGTGCAGTGGCTCAAAACTATCCATTGTGGGACGGAAAGAATATGCTAGAACTTTCATTTCTGTTTTGTTCTCTTTCTCGTAGAATAATCTAAGTCATGCAATCCAGGGTTAAATTGGCAGCTTCATGATGATTGAAGACTTAGATTCATTCTGTCTTCTTATTCTGCCCCTCTAAGGCGTTTCTCATTTGCACAAAGACAATTCAGTGCCAGGGCCACCTTCAGTTAAGTTCAGATCAATCACTCAGTTGTGTCCGACTCTTTGCGACCTCATGGACTGGAACACGCCAGGCCTCCCTGTCCATCACCAACTCCCAGAGATTGCTTGAACTCATGTCCATTGAGAGCCATAAAAGGAGAAGGATTTGAGAAAGAGGAGAGGACAGTCAGGAAGTCCCATGTTTTCCTTTCCCCTTCCCTTGGCCAGAGGTTATTCCAGGGCCATGCACAGCTGCAAAGGGGAACTGAGAAATATAAACCCCAGCTCTACCTGCCTGTACCCATCTTTTACTAAAGAAGAGAGGAGGATATAATTGGTGACAACTAGCTGCCATCCCATAATATTTAAAGGGGGTTTTAGACTTAAAGATCCGTTATGCATTTTCTTTAACAAAATATGAGAATGACAGTAAGTTTGCTGTGATGACTAACAGCTTTAGGAAAGGAGCTGCACTAACAGTCACGAAAATCAATATGTATGCAATATTTCTCTTTAAGGTGATGATGAGAAAGAGTTTAAAAAAAAATACATATGCTATGGAAGGAATCGGAGAAGGAGATATTTTGTAAAAAGATACTTGAAATTGGATTAATTTTTTGGCTAAATAATGTGTGGAGAAGGCAGTGGCACCCCGCTCCAGTACCCTTGCCTGGAAAATCCCATGGACGGAGGAGCCTGGTAGGCTGCAGTCCATGAGGTCGCCAAGAGTCGACGACTGAGTGACTTCACTTTCACTTTTCACTTTCATACATTGGAGAAGGAAATGGCAACCCACTCAGGTGTTCTTGCCTGGAGAATCCCAGGGACAGGGGAGCCTGGTGGTCTGCTGTCTATGGGGTCACACAGAGTCGGACACAACTGAAGCGACTTAGCAGTATTCAAGTGAATCACCTATAAAATATTTTATACAGTATGCTTAAAATTTTGTAAATAGAATTTTTAAGTCTTCCAAAGTTGTTTCTGCATTTATAATCAGTTTATTAAAAGTGGAAAAATGTAATATATTTGCCTTAATATGTGTTTTAGATGTATTTAGATGAACTACTTTTTCATTACTATGTGAAAAGATGAAATTTGACTAGTCCTATTAAAACCTGAAACTTTGGTTACCTGTAGGTGAGAAGGAAAAACTGTCAACAAAGTACTTCTCCAAATGGTATGTACAAACTCTTATAAGATTTCCTTTTATGCTATAATGGACCTTAAATTAGTTATCAAAAACTATTATATTTATTAGGCTCTAATTTCACTATTAATTTTTAGCATTATTTGGAGCATTATTACCTGTAACATTGATAAATGAAGCAAAATGAAAATCTCTACAGATATTATTCACTTAATATTTACTTCATTTTTCTTTGATGTAAATATGTTTGTGAATACTTACTAATATAACCAACTTAATGGTCTGATTTTATATGCCATGTCTGCAAGCATAAATCAATAAACATATGAATGATGCTGGTATATTAATTTTAGTAATGTAGTGGGAAATCAAAAAGGTTTGGAGAGCAGTAGTTTTTCAAAAGACTGTTTTTGCTCCAGGGGGATGGAGCTTTTACTTTTTCAGTCAGAAATGAGAGAAATAGGCTGTACTAAAATTTAAAGTGTAGATTGACACTGATGGACTCACATCCTATATATGCAAAAGAGCCCAAGTTATCCTCTCTCATCTCTGGATTAGTTTAGAAACAAAAATCTAGATGCTTCGTGAGGGGTTGAGTCCTGAGCATTCCCAGGGACTAGTGGCGCCAGTGTCTTCCACCTGTGATTTTAAGACTCTAGGAAACTTGTGCATCCGTGGCCAGTGCTGCTTTCTGGGTGGGAACACCCTTCACTCTATTTTGCCCACATCCCTATTTATCTTCTTATCAGTTTGCCTAACTCTTGAAACTAAAATTCAGAGTTTCTGGCAGCTGAGTTAGCAAGGTCATGTGAAGAGTTATGCTTAATTTCAGTCCTACAAAGAACAAATATATTTTGATATCAACAATTTGCAGCCCTAGGAATCAGGAAAATTGGGCAATGAAAGAACTCTATGTGTTTAGAGCCTGGAAAAATTTGTGTGTGTTTATTTATTTATTTTTTATTGAGCATTAGTTCAATGGTATATTGCTACTTATGCAGTTACCATTTTCTTGGCCATAGGACAGATTACTTGTCAAACTCTTATAACTCTCTATACCACCTGAAGACATCATGGCTTCCTAAAGTTACTTTTCTACATTAACTTTTAGTTTAAACTCTCATGGCCTATTTTATTCTGTGACAGTTCTTCATTTTTCAGCCTTAGCTGAGTTTAACTGAAAAATCACACACAGTGGAAATTGGAATTTTTCTCATCTAGGTCCGTTGTTTTCTTTCATCTTTTAGGGGAACTTGGTGCTTAGTTTCAGGTTGCTTAAAACCCATGAAAATCTCAAACTATTTGAGATGTTACTAATAAATACTCAGTAACTTAATCTCATTAAAAGTTTCTAACCTGTATCATTTGTACCTGTTATTCCTGGCCCATTCCTCTAGTATTTCATTCCTCCTAATATGATTTAATCATCTTTTTTTAGTCTACATTCTTTTAGGGTGAATGATATTTGGTTGGTAGCCAGTTGTCCATTGGCTGATAGTTGCCACCTGTGATGTCATAGTACTTAGGTTCTTATCCTCAAATTGCCCTTGGCTCTATCTGGAGATCCTCAAAGGAATTTTCAAGCTTTTCTGCCATGTTGCCATGTGCCTCAGCTCTGCTTTGGCTCTCGCTTGTCCATATCTACATTTGCTGCCTGCAGTGAAAATCCCAAGATTTCCAAACCTTAAAAACAGTGCTGGGGACCATGCCAACAAGAGGGAAGGGGCATCTCCCTCCTCTTTGTGTCTTAAATTATCTTCAGATGCCAGAATCAGCTTTTCACTCTGTCATTAACTCCTCTCAGAAGTTCTATTAGCTTCTTCCCATTTCTCTATAGTTGATTTACACCTAACTCAAAGGACTGGTGGGATAAAGATCCTACCCTTCTCCATTCTTCAGTTAACTCTGCCTCTCACACACTTGCTCCCACCCTATCCTTCTGCATTCTCACTTACCAATAAATAAATAAAGCATCCACACACAGAAATGAAGATACTTTATAATTGGACTTGGGAGAAAGTATATAGGGGATGGGTTTGACATCAAGGGTTAGAGGTGATCTCCTGACTACATTAGTAGAAATTAGTTAAATATGCTCCCTCATAATTATTAAAGAGTTTTCAGCTCATTTGCCATCTCAGTAGCCTCTCTGCATAGCTTCTATTTGTTAATATTTATTTTTTATCTTAAAATGGGACACATAATTGAACTAATGTTCCAGATGTGACCTGATTAGGTCAGTGCACAATAGTATAGTTAATGCCATTCTTCAAAATCAAATCTAATCAAAGTGGCTTCCTGCTTACAGACCTCAGCTGATTCCCTTTCTTGGTATTTGCCAATCATACTCAATTTATATTGGTGGCCTTGCCCTCACTCATCCCAGTTTCCTTCCAAGCAACTGATGTACAAACTTCTCAGAATTTATCATTTTTTAGTCTTTTCTGTGAATGTTCTTCTCCTCATTGTCACCAGAAGAAAATTTTTATTCTTCAAACAGTTTTTTCTCTTATCAGGATTAGATGGCCTCTCCAACATCATAGCTTTTATGGCAATTATCTCTTAAGTCTATATCTCCCACCATTTTCCAAATATTGAGGGCATAAAATACATACTATTCACTTCTGTTTCGCCACCTTTGACCCTCTGCTCCACACATGGAGATGTTCAAAAATTTTTTCAGCCAGTTAATGAATTATTGTGGCCCTAAACTATATTAACTATTTAATTTTAACAGTTGCTTTATATTTATTAAACTATGAAATATGAAATGGCTTGTTGAGCTTATTTTTAAAATATTGAATTACTCAGCTTTATTACTAAATTAGTTAACAAATGCCCATATTAATGTTCCCAAATCAATCCTGGCAGAAACGGCTGATGATTTGTATTTTCCTACTTTTTAAGTTTTTTTCTTTTGGTCTTGTCATCTGTCATTTGTACTATAATCATTATTATCATTAAAAAAAAAAGAAAATTGAAACTCAAAGCATGTGATTGCTGAATTTTTCATAACTGGTTGGTGACCAGTTATCAAGACCCACGTCATGGAACTCCCCTAGTGGTCCAGGGGTTAAGAATCCATCTGCCAATGCAGGGAACACGGGTTTGATCCCTGGTCGAAGAACTAAGATCCCACATGCTCTAGAGCAACGAAGCCACACACTGCAGCTAGAGAAGCGCATGTGCAGCAACTAAGAGCTTTGCTTCCCAATAAAGACTCAGTACAAGAAAAAAGCACTCACACACAAAACAGATTCAAGTTTTTGCTTTTTAAAAAAATATGTGTAATTCTACTTTCTACTATTATTTTTAATTCATCTTTCATAAAAAGAACCTTCAGCTGGATACTTTTTGCTACTTATTTCCTTAGTTCCTAGATGGTTCATGGTAACAGCACAGGATTGAAAATCAAACCTCCAGTGTTCACTACACTGGGTTTGAGTCATCGTAGTTTGTTGACCTTGGCAAAGTAATTCAAGCTTTCTGGGCCTCGGTTTTCTTATCTATGAAATGGGTATAATAATTGTAACTACTTCATAAGTGATTGTGAGGAGTAAGAGATTTAACATAGGTAAAGCACTTTGATCACTATATATGCAAGCACTGCGTGTGTTTGTTATTATGATGAGAGTCATCCACTACTCTGTGCTTTTTTTACTTGTCACTAAACTTTATGGCTCTCTACTAGCTCTGACACCATATCTCAAACAATTGGTCAATATCTTGGATTCTCTCTATATTTTTAAGTAAAATTTTTATTTCAGAGTAGTTTTAAACTTGGAACTTTCCAGGTGGCTCAGTAGTAAAGAATCCACCTACCAAGGAGACTCAGATCGATCCTTGGGTTGGGAAGATCCTCTGGAGAAGGAAATGGAAACCCATTCCAGTATTCTTGCCTGGAGAATCCCATAGACAGAGGAGCCTGGCAGGCTACAGTCCATGGAGTTGCGAAGAGTTGGACACGACTCAGCGACTAACAACAATTTTCAGCTCACAGAAAAGTTGCACAGAGAGTTACTATATACCCTTCACTCAGCTTCCTCTAATGTTAGCCTCTTATATCATGGCTGTCCATTTGACAAAACTAGGAAATTAACATGGATACAATACCGTTGACTAAATTTCAGACGTCCATGGGATTTCACCAGATTTTCTGCTCAAGTCCCTTTTCTGTTCCAGGACCTAGTCCAGAATACTCATTGCACTTAGTACTCCATTTTTTTTTTTTTTTTAATGCTCCTTTTAAAACGGGCACCTATGATTGGACTTGAGAGTGCTAATACAGCAATTTTGTCTGGAGGATAGAGGCACCATTACCTCTTTCATGACCAGGATGCTGCACTTTAAAGACATCTAATCACCCTAATCTCCTGACAGAGACCAAAGTGAGCAGACAGGGAGATAATTGGTTGCCCTACTTAAAGGTTGCACTTTCAGCAGTTAGGGAGCACATGGGAATAAATAGAGGGTAGGAAATGGAGCTGCTGATCAGAAAGCTTTGTCAGGCTCCTAGGATTTGGTCCAGGTTGATGGCTGAAAAGTAAAGACAGTAAAGGCAAAAATCTTCTAGTCTCTTCTGATAAGAAAGAAAGTATTTCGAGACACTTACTCATCTATTCAAATATTTATTGAGCAGTTAATATGGGTAGACATTTTTCTTGGTGATAGATGTTTAGAATCTATGAAAATGGTATAATCTTTCTCAAATTAATTCCTTCTTGCAATATAAACAGTAAAGAAATATTAATTTTTAAAAATTGTAGTGAATAGGAGCAGACTTCAGTTCGGTTCAGTTCAGTCACTCAGTCGTGTCCGACTATTTGTGATCCCATGAATCGCAGCACGCCAGGCCTCCCTGTCTATCACCATCTCCCGGAGTTCACCCAGACCCACGCCTATGGAGTCAGTGATGCCATCCAGCCATCTCATCCTCGGTCGTCTCCTTCTCCTCCTGCCCCCAATCCCTCCCAGCATCAGAGTCTTTTCCAATGAGTCAACTCTTCACATGAGGTGACCAAAGTACTGGAGCTTCAGCTTCAGCATCATTCCTTCCAAAAAATCGCAGGGCCAGTCTCCTTCAGAATGGACTGGTTGGATGTCCTTGCAGTCCAAGGGACTCTCTAGAGTCTTCTCCAACACCATAGTTCAAAAGCATCAATTCTTCAGCGCTCAGCCTTCTTTACAGTCCAACTCTCACATCCATACATGACCACAGGAAAACCATAGCCTTGACTAGACGGACCTTAGTCGGCAAAGTAATATCTCTGCTTTTGAATATGCTGTCTAGGTTGGTCATAACTTTTCTTCCAAGGAGTAAGTGTCTTTTAATTTCATGACTGCAGTCACCATCTGCAGTGATTTTGGAGCCCAGAAAAATAAAGTCTGACACTGTTTCCACTGTTTCCCCATTTCCCATGAAGTGATGGGACTGGATGCCATGATCTTCGTTTTCTGAATGTTGAGCTTTAAGCCAACTTTTTCTACTCCCCTCTTTCACTTTCATCAAGAGGCTCTTTAGTTCTTCTTCACTTTCTGCCATAACGGTGGTGTCATCTGCATATCTGAGGTTATTGATATTTCTCCCAGCAATCTTGATTCCAGCTTGTGTTTCTTCCAGTCCAGCGTTTCTCATGATGTATTTATTCTGCATATAAGTTAAATAGGCAGGGTGACAATATACAGACTTAGCTCCTAGAATATGTCTTTTTGGTACAAGGATTATTTTAGGCTGATTATTTTAAAGAAATTCTTGTAGCAGCAGCAGCAAGAATTGGAAAAGCTATGAAAACCAAGAAGTTGTCTTCTTGTAAGAAATATTTCCTTTAATAAAAGGAAAATCTCCATTTGTAAGTGTGTCTTCCTCTCTGTACCAGAAAGAGAAGGATGACTAAATCTCTAGAAACTCTTATCAATGGAGAAAGCAACTGACTTAAATCCACATAAAAAATTTATAATAGTTTACTGTGTTTTGTTTTATATCTTTCCACAACTGGATCCTCCCTCCCAACATTTTTTTTTTTTTCTTTTTTCTGTCTTTACCTGGAGATGGTATTTCAGGTGGTGACTTGGGCCATTTAGGGGAAGCACTGAGTTTTCATGGGTATCTTCCATGCATACAGGAGATATACATGATATTAAACTTCGGTTTGTTTTTCTTCTGTTATTTCCTCTTTTGTTATCAAAAGGTCTCAGGAAGAACCTAGAAGGGTGGAGAGTGCCAACTAACACTGTCACTTATCACTGGTTCTAGGAGGATTGAGCCATTAGCCCTGTACTTGCTGACCTTCAACATACCCTGAAAGGAACTCAGGGTGGAGATCAGGAATGAAGCGTTCTGTGCTGTGGGAAAAGTAGCAAAGCAGGTTTTCAAGTAACTCTTTTCTGGAGAAAATTTTATGAACTTCAATTCTTGCATCGTCCCATACTTTGAAACACACTAAAACTGTTGAGATGTCTGTTCCTCATGACTAGCAACAACATTTTACTGAGTGGTGTGCTTGATTGCATATACCCTTTCTCCAAGTGTGTTAGGCACTCAGACATGTCTGACTCTGTAATACCATGAACTGTAACCTGCCATGCTCATCTGTCCATGGAATTCTGGAGAATACTGAGAATACTGGAGTGCGTTGTGATTTCCTAGTCCAGGAGAATTGTCCCTACCCAGGGATCAAGTCTGGGGCTCCCACATTACAGGTAGATTCTTTACCTTCTTAGTCACCAGGGAAGCCCCCTTTCTCCAAAATCACATAGATACTGATCTCTCCTTTTACTTCTTCAGAGAGGTTCCTCAGAGATAACTGAAATGCTGTCTCCTGGACTGTAGTCCTCAGCCAGTTCAGTTCAGTCGCTCAGTCATGTCCAACTCTTTGTGACCCCAAGGACTCCAGTGCATCAGGCCTCCTGTTCCATCACCAACTCCCGCAGTTTACTCAAACACATGTTCGTTGCGTCAGTGATGAGATCCAACCACCTCGGCCACTGTTGTCCCCTTCTCCTCTCACCTTCAAACTTTCCCAGCAACCGGGCCTTTTCAAATGAGTCAGTTCTTTGTATCAGGTGGCCAAAGTATTGGAATTTCAGCTTCAGCAGCAGTCCTTCCAATGAAAACTCAGGACTGATCTCCTTTAGGATGGACTGGTTGCATCTCCTTGCAGTCCAAGGGATGCTCAAGAGTCTTCTCCAACACCACAGTTCAAAAGCATCAATTCTATAAAATCAGCTTTCTTTATAGTCCAACTCTCACATCTATACATGACTACTGAAAAAACTATAGCTTTGACAAGACAGACCTTTGTTGGCAAAGTAACGTCTTTGCTTTTCAATATGCTGTCTGTGTTGGTCATAACTTTTCTTCCAAGAGCAAGCGTCTTTCAATTTCATGGCTGCAATCACCATCTGCAGTGATTTTAGAGCCCCCAGAAATAAAGTCTGTCACTGTTTCCAATGTTTCCCCATCTATTTGTCATGAAGTGATGGGACCAGATGCTATGATCTTTGTTTTCTGAATGTTGAGCTTTAAGCCAACTTTTTCACTCTCCTCTTTCACATTCATCAAGAGGTTCTTTAGTTCTTCTCCACTTTCTGCCATAAGGGTGGTGTCATCTGCATATCTGAGGTTATTGATATTTGTCCTGGCAATCTTGATTCCAGCTTGTGCTTCTTCCAGCCCAACGTTTCTCATGATATACTCTGCATGTAAGTTAAATAAACAGGGTGAAAATATACAGCCCTGACATACTCCTTTCCCGATTTGAACCAGTCTGTTTTTCCATGTCCTATTCTAACTGTTGCTTCTTGACTTGCATACAGATTTCTCAGGAGGCAGGTCAAGTGGTCTGGTATTCCCATTTCTTAAAGAATTTTCCAGTTTGTTGTGAACCACACAGTCAAAGGCTTTGGCACAGTCAATAAAGCAGAAGTAGATGTTTTTCTGGAACTCTCTTACTTTTTTGATGATCCAGTGGATGTTGGCAATTTGATCTCTGGTTCCTCTGCCTTTTCTAAATCCAGCTTGAACATTTGAAAGTTCATGGCTCATGTACTGTTGAAGCCTGGCTTGGAGAATTTTGAGGATTACTTTGCTAGCGTGTGAGATGAGTGCCATAGTCCCCAGATAAAACTAAATTTCACAACTCTCATGTTGTGTTTTTATTTCAGATGACAAGCAAAAAGTACTTTTCCTTTCTTATATTATCATAACCTGATTGTATCAGAGGAGTTTGCAATTTCCTTGGTTCTGTCTTGCTACAGCAAAAATTTGAAGCGAGGGATGGACCAGTGTTACAGCTGTTTTATTTGGCAAGCAAAGGAAAACACATCCATGTGGTATGAGGTGGGCCGACCTATAAGACTCGAAGAGAGGAGAATCCAGAGGTCCAATTATAGCTCCTCTTTATATGTGATTTTTCTCCTCTCCCTGAGACTGCTATGTAAACTGGGCTAGCCAGGAGGGCTGTTTGTTCACCTGAGGTTCTCACTTAGGTCCTCAGACCTTCCTTTGTTCTATTTTATCAGGCTTTTACCTTTCTTTGTCTTTAAGCCACCACCGTTCTGGGCTTCTTTTTACTATTATAACTACCTAACAATTGCAAATTCTTTGAGGACAATGACTATCAGTTCAGTTCAGTCACTCAGTCGTGTCCAACTCTTTGCGACCCCATGAATTGAAGCACGTCAGGCCTCCCTGTCCGTCACCATCTCCCGGAGTTCACTCAGACTCACACCCATAGAGTCCGTGATGCT
>SJXQ01012020.1:0-19359 GCA_006408695.1 Aepyceros melampus | reverse complement strand
CTGAATGACATATATGAAGTTCCTCTTTATTATACTCAGCTAATAGTCATCCAGGCTCTATTTGAGAGTCTCCAGTGATTCAGAACTGCAACCTGCAATTCTGAGGGGAGGATGCCATCAGCAGGGCCATCCACAACATCAAAAACACAAGTACTACTGACAGTTCTCTTTGGTTGTCCTGAATCCACTAATTCTTTGAGTTTCGTTGTTGGACTACTTATAAGCTCATCTAACATTGCCAACTCCTGCTACTCCTTCTTATTGTCAATTTATCATCTACTCATTTGGTCTTTTAGCAAACATACATTATAAGCATTAAGAGAAACACTGGGAATCAACAGGAGCTAAAAATTTGGTCTATGCTTTCCTCCAATTTACAGTCTAGAAAGAAAGACAGATGTAAACCAATTAATATGCAAATGGACTGAAGAAGCAATATACTACTCCTCTCCCTCCTGGGATTACAGAATTCTTTCTAGAAGAGGATAAATTTGCATGTAGGTCTTAAAAGATAAATAAGAAGAAATTGAGGGCCTTCAAAACTTCATGAGGTCCATGTTAATATACAAATATGCTAAAACAATAGTTCCATATCTGAAAATCCAATAAACTTAATATGAAATTTTTTTGGCTTTAAATACCTATTGGTAAACACCAAGTGTTTCTCTTTGGAATACTCACAAACCATCCTTTGAGAGATTAATTTTAGGTGTTGATTCAAACTCATTAACGTATCATTTATGGAATCTATAATTTTCCATTACACAATTAATTTTTCAACTCCAGTGATTACTTGGTACTTTGAAATTTCTCATACATTTGCTGGCTGCTGTTCATTTTTGCCATATTATAGGACTTGATTTAAAAATTGATTGTTTACAGTGATTGTAGAAGTACATAGGTGTGTCTTTTCTCTCATCCATCATCTGTTGTTGGTTTTGATATTGACTTATTTGATACTAGATTCTTATTATGAAGCTTTTGTTCCAATTATAACATTATTCCTAAAGGAGAATGAATCTGCTTCATAATGATCCACATTAAGAAGCTGTTTTTAAGTTTTAATGCTAATTGCAATGCTCTTTCATGCAAATAACAGAATATTCCACTTAAACACATTGATTGACATAAGCAAAAAGTTGAGGCACTGGCTTTAGGTGTGCCTTGGTCCAGCAACTCAAAGACATTATTGGAGCCCATGCGTATGTCTTCCTTTCTTGGTTCTGCTTTCCTAGGTTTAGCTCCACGCTTAGTAGACTTTTCTCTTTTAACCCCCAGAGAGCTGCCACATTCTCATCCAAAAGCGACTAGCAAAGAGATAGTCTGCTTCAAAGAAAAGTATTAGAGTTTGTTTCAGTCTGAGTCCCTTTGCTGTCCACCTGAAACTATCACAACATCGTTAATCATCTGTAATCCAATACAAAATTCAGTTTTTTAAAAAAGAGACTATTGGCACCCAAATTCAGCTTTGGTGTTAGAGGCAATTAAATTTTGTTTGGTAATTGCTTTCCTGGGCATTTAATATGATTACCATTGTCAATGTGCCCAAGAGAGCAGTGCTTTCTATTAATCATAAAGTAACAAATATTACCAAAAAAAAAAAATTGTCTCAGCCCTATTTGATGTGAGTCCCAAACCCTGGCTACATGACTATGGTCAGAGGTTGGGGTACACTAACTGCCCGAAACCAATCAGGGCCCATGGCTGGAACTCAAGAGGGTTCACTTCTATGTAATCTCCATGACTGGAAACTTTGGAATATGGTTGGAGTGGGAAATATGGGAAAGATGGAAATGGATGCCTAGAAGGCAACCAATGCATGTCTGATTTAAAATCAGCTCTCTCAATATTTTATATAAAGTAGATTGCTCATTCATTCAACAAATGCATATTAAGTCTTTGCCTTAGACAAGACCGTGTGCTTTGATCTGTGGGGCCACAAGGATGAAAACTCCATCTTGACTCAAAGAACAATAATACTACATGCTTAAGTTCTTGCTTTTTATGTTCCCCCATTTTTCTTAGAAGCTAATGCTATTACTTCCATAAGAATAATCTTGCTTCAAAGTATCATCTATCTACATGTAGTCCTTCATACTCAATACCATACCCCAAAACATTGGCGAAGTCACTAAGAAATATTTGGTTTCAATTTAAAAAAAAGACTATTTTCAAGTTTAATTTAAAAATAAAATAAAGCCACATTCTAAATTTTCAGCCAGAACTGTATGAACTGCATGCCCTAAGCAGATGAGTTTAAAAGCCAACCACCATGGGTATATTCTGACAGATTTTGTTGTTTAAGAGGCCAAGTGCCAATTAGGCAGCAGAAGCCATGGCCAGCAGCTCTCTCTCCCCTGGGCAGCGGGTAAGGCAGTCACAGCTTGTGCGTGTTTTTCTAAAAAGTATAGAACCCCCAAATTCTGGTCCACAGACCCCTGCATGAGAATTACCTGAGGAGAATAGTTATAATAACTATTCCTCAGCCTGACCCCAGATTTCTGAATCAGAAAAGTGGAGGATCTGCAATTTGTCACACACCCACATGCACTTAGGCCTGAGACCCCCTGATTCAAGTCTCCACAGCCTCATCCTAGGATTTTTCAGTGTGCCATGGACAAGAGGAGAAAACTTCATCCCAAGCAAGGCTGAACATTCGTTAGCAAGACAAAGCCTGCACACAGAGTCTGGAGGTGAAGTTGAACTAAGAGGCCATCAAAGCCCCCGCTGTTGGTTACTCATACACGTGAGTTCTTTCCTACAAATACTGCAAAGTCATCAGTGAACAGGGTGGCACTGGCTCAGGGTCACAGCCAAGTGTCCAGGTTTGGCTCCTGGGTCCACATGCTTTCTTAAGGGTCTTGAGGCTGTTAGAGGACATTGCTGCAGGGTCTGTTAAGAGCTGATGGGTCTGGACTGGGCTTCGCATCACCCAGGCCACGGTTTTCACTTGGCATCCAGGGGAAGATTGTGTTACCAGAGGATGAGCCACGTTTTTTTTTAATTATTAATTTTTGGCTGCACTGGGTCTTCACTGCTTCACGAAGTTTTCTCTAGTTGTGGTAAGCCGGGGCTACTCTCTAGCTGCAGTGTGCAGGCTTGTCATTAAGGTGGCTTCTCTTGCTACAGATCACAACCTCTAGAGTTGTGGCACATGGGCTTAGTTGCCCCACGGCATGTGGAATTTTCCTGGACTGAGGATTGAACCTGAGTCCCTTGCATTGGCCAGGCAGATTCTTAACCACAGGACTACCCAGGGAGTCCATGCTTTCTTACTGAAGAGAAACGGTTCTCTAAGTGAACTCTTGATTTCTCAATCTGCTTCAGATTTCTCGGGGAGCAGGGATTCCTCTTCTCTACCCCCAGGTTTCCTAGTGACCATCCCCTCACCCCAGTCAAATAGCCTATTCCAATGCTCAGGATTCTCTTCTATGTGTAAGGCCCAGGGCGGGAAAGAGCCTGGGACTGATTTGAAACATTGCCGTAGAAGCAGATTCCATCTTCTTGCCCCTTAGTGCACAGAATCACCCAAGAAGTGACATTTATTACTGCATTCTGCTTGTGACGTGTGTTTATTCAACAACAAAAAAATTCAAGAAATTACATTTTCAAGATTATGTGACATGTTTCAGTTACATTAAATGGGCCTCACAGATGTTTGTTTTGTTGCAGCCAGTCTTGAGAAGGAGGGACAGGGACTGAAGCTAGATAGAATCTAAGGCCCTATTTTTTTTTCCCCCCTATGGCTGCCATTGCAATTGGTTGTCATCTAATTATCTTTATAGAGACATAGAATCCAGATGGCTAACAGGCTTTCTCAGTTTCTGTTGCTTAGAACAGCACCAAGTAGGTCTTGTAGCTCACTGAGAAATGGTGATTGATTTCTGATGTGTGCAGCCCAGGGACCAGCAAGGAGAGGTGGCATCTCTGGCTTGAGGAGTTTGCAGGGAAGCCCCTCAAAGTTATTCCTGGCTGGAGTAGAACAAATGGCTGTTTCCATTTGTGAGACGGTGAACAACCACACTTCTCTTTACTCAGAGAATCCCTAGAGTATACAGCTATAGGCTGTAGTTTGTTGACACAGAAGAGGAACTGTCTCTAACATTTCCTCTCCTGTAACCTCTATAACTATTAATAGCATCTCAATCTTTCCATCTTTCTCGGCCCTTTCCTCCATTCCATTTGCAATCAAGCCCTGCCAATCCTCCTCTGCAATCAACTCCCTTCTCATCTGCATTTCTACCAGTGTTGTCCTGACTTACACTTTCAAGATCTCCTTTACAGACAATGAAAATACTCTTATTTTTTGTTTCCCTGGGCTTCCCACATGGCATTGAGGTAAAGCATCCACCTGCCATTGCAAGACATGCAAGAGACGTGGGTTCGATCACTGGGTCGGGAAGATCCCCTGGAGTAGGAAATGGCAACCCACTCCATTATCCTAGCCTGGAGAGCCTGGTGGGCTACAGTCCATGGGGTCACAAAGAGTCAGACACGACTGAGCGACTAACACTTTCACTGTCACTTTACATGTGCCGAACACAGTTCAAAGCACTGAGCATCCTACTGTGGACAGAACCAAGTCCCTGCCCCCAAAGAGCTTATACTTTAGTTACGGGAGAGAGCACATGAAGTAAATAAATACAGTGTATTGATGGTGACGAGTACCGTGAAGAAACATGAAATGGTGTAAAAGGGAGCAGAGTGGGATGATGATGTGGAATTGTATCCAAGCTGAGGAAGTCAGGGAAGACCTGAATGAAGGAACGGGGAGGGAGCCATGTAAACATCTTGGGAAAAGGCAGTCCAGATGGATGGAGTAGCAAGTGCAAAGGTCCTGAGGCACAGAAAAATAAACCAGGGCTTTGGAGTCAAAAGGCTCCATTTTAGCTTGATGCCCTAGGGCAGATATTTCCCTTCTAGGCACTTATTTCTTCATATAAAATTGAGAATGATAATGATATGTTCTTTCTTCTGAGCTCTTGAGAGGATTCAATAAAACATTGTTCCTGGCATGTAACAGGCACTTGATATGCTGGTTCCCTTCTCGTCTCCCTTCCCCTCCTTTCATCCTCAAAGCCTCCAGGTAATGCTGACTGTGGTATCTGTTTTATAGCCGGTGTTCAAATGTTTGCTGATGTGAATTACAAAGGTACGCATAGCTAAAAGTGCTTCTCTCTTATAACAGCTGTACTTCCTTTTCTACCATCAAGGGAGGCATTAAAAATGGTGTTCACAAAACCGTTCCAGCCGTGCCCCCCACATATAACTGCTGGCTTCAAAGGGCGCTGGTGATAGGAAGATAAGAGGAGATAGGATTCTCTGGACATGGGTTCTATGATTGCTCGTGAGCTCTGTGATTCTAAGAGATGCCCCGTTTGGTTCCCTTTACACTCTTTAACAGCAAAACCCTGCTGAAAAGCAGCTAGTTGGTGTTGGGATTGGATCTGAAAGGAATAAAGGATTCCATGAAGGCTCTCTTATGACTTAAGGAGAGTGTGGACTCTACTGGGATTGTCAATGGAGTGTCCAAAACTGTTTCTCTATCTTTGGCCAATTCTTCCTCGTGTTTCCTCCTGTACAAGAAGCCTTCTCTGACCTGTCCCTTACACATGGCTACAATTATTCTTAAGTGTCACAGGCACCATCATTAGTATGGGCAACCTAAGCTTAGAAATGGGATGAGTTAAAAATACCTATATGAGAGTTGGATGATTTCTTCTCTGTGAGGAAGCTGAGTGGTCTACCCTAATTAGGTAAGAAAATAACCATTTTGAGCTGAATGCTTTGGGGAGCCATCGATACAAAATAAGTTCCATCATTTCTACCTCTGTTTCCATATGACTATCCCTTTCAATTAATATTTCTTTTTTCATTTTTAGACCTAAGAGTAAGCCAGAAATTTTCACTTCTCTTATTACATTTTCTAGAAGGACTTTATACAATTGAATTTTTAACCTTTTGTAGATGTATTTATGATATGATTCATAGATTTACTTAACATTAATTATTCCCTCTTCACTACTCTGAAGATAACATCAAGTAGGTTTGTTTTCAGCTCCCATTTCCATGAAAGTAAAATTTAAAGGTACATGCACAGGGTAGCTTTTCCTCTTAAGAAAAATAACCAAACTAGCTAAGCAGCAGAAAGCCACTCATCATAGTCTAATAAATCACAAATAATAGTCTGATAAATTATATTTCTGTATACAATTACCTGCTTTCCTCCATGCCCAAGCTGGAAAGTCTGTCTTTTGTACAGGATATAAGAGAGTTATTATTATTTAAGATACTGAAGGGCCCAAGAAAAAGGAATGACAATGGTTGGAAAATAGTTAAGGAGCTAAGAATCCATGGTGATGGGCAGGGCAAAAATGGAACTCATGAAAAAAGAAATGACTTGGGCCTCATTCACTCACAGAATCAATTGTGTCTTTGTCTATAACCAACATTTCAGAGAATGCCACTTGTCTTCTAAGGCCATTCTTTCCCTGGTATTCTCATCAGCATTGAGATGGAGGGATCCTATTATGTGATCTTACTACTTAGGTACTCACAAGTAGAGTTTCATCTTTAAAATTGTCAAAAGAATTTTAGTCTTATCTAGTCTTCCAAGAAAGCTATAACATGAACAATGCCAGTAACAATTACGAAACTAAATTGCCCTTATGAGAATTTTAAAAAATCAATTTTGCCAGTTTATATTCATTGTAACTCGTTTCCATATAAATGATGTGACTTTATTCTGTCTAAAAATGGGTATCTCCTTTGTTTTTGGTTGAGAAATTTGCAGTTCTTGAAAGGTAGTTAGGTTGAGCTATTTGAAGCCGTGTTGGTATGTGCTGTTTTTTTTTTTTTTTTAATTATAATTCTCTCTTTTTCTGTTTGGCAGTGTATCAGTTACAGCAAGAGGCCCCTCGTCCCAAGAGGATCATTTGTCCTGGGGAGGTCAGTACTCAGCTATTTCCAATACACCTCATTAAATATGATGAATGGTCAGCACTGTGTTCATAGTGGAGAGCCGTCAGATTTACTGAGAGTTGATTTCTATTAATGTTTAAGTGTCATCAGATTTAACATCTAAATAATCTATATTTTGAAATCAAGTGTTATTTGAAAAATACTAACTTGTAATCAGAAGTCTTACATTTTTCACCACTGCCAAGGTAAATTAAGCATCTTTTTGTAAACTCCCCAAAATGTGTATTCTGTTTTTTCTTTGCTCCTGCAATTTGATACTTTCATCGCTTTTTTTTATTATGAAATGCCTCCAGCAGAGAAAATGCAGAGAATGATAAATATCTGGACACTCTCAACACCCATATTTAGCAAACCTCTATGCTTTGTCATATTAAAAAAAAAAAATCCCTGTGAGAAGAGTGACTGGGTTTTTATTCTTGGAGATAAGCTTAAAAATATATTGACTCATAAAAATGCTTCCTAGCCATAGCACTTTCCCTGGCCCGCCTTTACTTGTCAGTTCTCTTATCATGTGGGATGCCAGCCAGATTGGAAAGGCAAGATGAAGGCTCTGTTTTCTGGTTTTATGCTGACCAGTTGCTTTAATAGCCAGACTAAGATCCTTCAAACAAAGGTCTATGGGTCCTTGCTTGTTTCTGTTAGTATGATTTTGCTTAAATAGAGAGTAGCAAATTTCTTCTAAAGCATCACATCTGCCTGATCAGGGGAAAGACTCTTACTTCCAATAACCTTGAGAGTCATCCTTGACATCAGGACTTTCTGGCAGACTGACTAGATCTGGTTTTGAATCTGTATCAAAGACTTAGGTACATAGCACCCACAACCAGAGCCAAGTTACTACTGTTTCATAAACGCGTCTACGGGAAGTCTTACTTCTGTGGAAGGGCACTGAAGTTCATCAAGTAGTCTGAATTTTAACAGAGTGAATATTCTCATCCCAGGAGTATCGCTGGGGAGGAGAAAATATTTGATCTGAAAGGAAAAATTCAGAATGAGGTCAGATCTTTATTTGGTGGTATGGTCTTGTCTGTCACTTACCCTGATGACTGATGTCTCTTGGTTTTTCAATATCCAAATAAGAGAAGATTGGGATAAATAACAGAATTTTTTAATAAGAAGTTTTAATTAGGGTATTTTGGGTGGGCGTTAAGAAACAAGTTATTAAAAATTCCTTCAGTCCTACTTTATACTTCTACTTTGTAGTATACTTTATACTAAGTACTTTATAAAGTATACTTTATACTTAGTATTTTGCCATCAGAAAAAAATATAACCATGTATAGGGAGTTAGAGAACTTTAAATGTCTATGAAAAGAATGTTTGTGAAATTAGAATTCAACGGAAGTCTCTTCCTCACTCTCTCAGTTGCACTGACTCTTTGTGACCTTTTGAACTGTAGCCTACCAGGTTCCTCTGTCCATGGAATTCTCCAGGCAAGAATACTGGAATTGGTTGCTATGCCCTCCTCTAGGAGATCTTCCTGACCCAGGGATTGAACCCTAGTCTTCTGTGTCTTCTGCATTGTAGGCAGATTCTTTACCCACTGAGCCACTGGGGAAGCCCACAATCTCTTCCTAGAGTTATTAATACAAAATCTACTGGCAAAGTCTGGCACCAGAACTTGTAACCCAAGGAGACAGTAAATGTTCATTTGTTCATTTTATTTTATGTATGTGTATTGTATATAATACAGAGGGAGACTACTCTGTTCTGACTTTCATCTAGGTGTTGGGAATATAGCAAAGAACTTGGCTATTGATATCTTGAGTGTTTTATTAACTGCATGTAATTAAAGGTATATTTAAGGTATTATCTGTGTCAGTCAGTCAGTCAGTCAGTCGCTCAGTCTTGTCCAACTCTTTGCGACCCCATGAATCGCAGTACGCCAGGCCTCCCTGTCCATCCCCAACTCCTGGAGTTCACTCAGACTCACATCCATCAAGTCAGTGATGCCATCCAGCCATCTCATCCTCTGTCATCCCCTTCTCCTCCTGCCCCCAATCCCTCCCAGCATCAGAGTCTTTTCCAATGAGTCAACTCTTGGCATGAGGTGGCCAAAGTACTGGAGTTTCAGCTTTAGCATCATTCCTTCCAAAGAAATCCCAGGGCTAATCTCCTTCAGAATGGACTGGTTGGGTCTCCTTGCAGTCCAAGGGACTCTCAAGAGTCTTCTCCAACACCACAGTTCAAAAGCATCAATTCTTCGGCGCTCAGCCTTCTTCACAGTCCAACTCTCACATCCATACATGACCACTGGAAAAATTATCTGTGTAGGGGGCTATAAAACAGAGAAAGAAAGAGAGAATAGAAACAAAGAAAAAATCCAAGCGCTTCTTTGTTTCTCAAAATCTTGGACTCCTGTCCATCATCCTGTAAGCCAGGTAGAATGTTACCAGTGGAGATGGGTGGATTCAGATCAGCTTCATGAAGGCTCTTCACAGAGCTCCGCTGAAACTCTTCAGACATCCAGTGGGCCGAGGGTCCGCTGCCTGTTTCATTAATGTCACACTTGCATCAGAAGGGAGTGCCCCAGAGGCCTTAGCAGAGCAGAACTGTGTGCCACAAGCCACCGCCATCTGCTATGACTGAAGGATATGGCTTACGTGCAGCTGTTTTCTTCCTTCTCTCTTGCCTTCTAAACCAAGCTTTTCACCTTTTGACATTTATCAATCTATCTGATTCATTAATAAGTTATGTCCGGTGGATCCTGGATTCCTAGGTAACTTTGCCCCTAGGAATTCCGTATCTGGTTTCTGCCAGGAAACCTAATGCGAAATGGATGATCATCAGCTCTATTTCCTCAGCAGGTGGCACAGGGCCCATCCAGTCAGGCAGGTGTCGAGCAATAAAGGGCCAATGTGCTGGAGCGACAGGTGCTGCTGAGATGAGCGCCAGGGTAGCTTCAGGGCCCTTTGTCCTTCCGTGCAAATAATTCCTGCACACATTGCTCAGTCTCCCAGGACTTGGCCTCCTCCTAGTGAAGGCCCCTCTTGGATGCTGGTAAAGCCATTGCTTCTGCTGCAGAGAATGTTTGAGCAGACAGCTCTGTGCCTTGTAGTACACCTGTGTGCTCAGGGGACGTGCCTAATGAAGACAGAAAGCCTTTCAGCTTGAGTGTGTGGCCAGAGAGACTGAAGCTTTATTAACATATTTACATAAAGCCACAAAAGCTGTTTCTTTTGAAAACCCTTCTCCTGTCAGCCACCTTGTCCCTGGCATGTCACCCTGGCTGTGTTGCTCCAACACACTCCATCTCTTTTGTTTCTCTGATGACTAATAACCTCCCAGGCTGTGGGCCCCTCTCAGGTCTGGGTCCTCCCACTGAATGTGATAAATTCCACATTAGAGCACCAAGTGAGTCTGCAGTTACCCAGTCATGGAACACTGTTGCTCAAGGGTACAGACACAGGCCAACCTGACTTGCATGCTTGGTGGCTCTCGATGAATACTGACCACCTAGTGGACTTTGTTGGAGAAGTAGCAGATCAAGGGTACAGACTGATTTGAACAGGCAAAATCCAATGAGCTTTGCAAACCCAGGAAGAGGAGCCTGGCTGCACAGTCACTTGAACTTGTCTGCAATCCTTGTTCTACCACTTTCTAGATACTTGAGTTAGAGCCAAGCACCTACTCTCTCTGAGGGAATAAGGTCTACCCCCAGGGCAAACAGCTACTTTGCAGGGTGTTATAAGTGAGATCTATGCGTCAAGCATCTAGAATGGTGCCTGGCACACTGTGAATACTCAGTGTTGACTCATGGCAGATTCAGAAATCTGTGAAGAGCAAGTTCTGAGAGAGTCATTAGGGACATAGAGCAAGGACAGTATTTGCTGGATGTGAAGGCAAGAAAGGCAGTGATCAAGAACAAAGCAAGGTGCCGGGTCAGGGATTAAGCCTCAAGGTAAAAAGATACTGAGGATGAGGGACAGAGTGCAAGCTCAACAACAGCTGTGGCACCGATTGAGTCGGGCAAGGTTAGTTACTGAAATAACAGTCCATTGCTTTCTTGAGATTTATTGCAGTAAATTAATATTCATTGAGCAGCCCAGCACCTGGCCTTCTCTACCAGCATTTTCTGAGTGTTCCATGCCAAGAGATGCAAAACATCTTCCAGGATGCAAAATTTCACTTCCCCTTTCTGTCAATTGTCAACCAGTCATCTCCTAAGCATTTATTAATTACCAAACGGGTACCTGGGTGGTCTGCCAGAAATTGTGCAGAATATTGACTCTCAA
This sequence comes from Aepyceros melampus, assembly GCA_006408695.1. Classification (NCBI taxonomy): domain Eukaryota; kingdom Metazoa; phylum Chordata; class Mammalia; order Artiodactyla; family Bovidae; genus Aepyceros; species Aepyceros melampus. The sequence continues at coordinate 8,143 of SJXQ01012020.1, read as the reverse complement.
ATGTGTGGCTCTAGCTGAGACCTCTCCCGTGGGCTCCAAACACCTCGCTCCATCTGCCTACTTGATCTTTTCAGGTAAATGTCCTACAGGTCATCTCTAGTCTAGTATTCAAAGGAGAACTTTGAACAAGGACAAAGAATAACTTTGAACAAGAACAACTTTGTCCTTGGACCCCACTCCATTAAACGACACCTAACTTCAGAGACCTGGGTGCCTGTTTTAACCGCATTCACCCTTTTTTCGTAGCAAGCTTTGATTTTGCCTCCAAATATATTTGGCATTTGTCACTGTTCTCTGTCGCCAGGACTACCCTGTGGTTTGGCTCATCATCATTTCTTACCTGGATTATTTTTTAAATCTATTCATTTGGCTGCACTGGGTCTAAGCTGCAGCTTGCAGACACTTCGTTGTGGCATGTGGGATCTAGTTCCCTGACCAGGAATCAGACCCCAGCCCACTGCATTGGGAGCAGAGGGTCTAAGCCACTGGACCACCAGAGAAATCCCTCTTACCTGGATTATTGCCACTCAGCAGCCTCCAGTTTCATATCCCTGCTTCCACTGTTGGCACTCTTCCTGATAACACACACACACACACACACACACACACACACACACACACACACCATTCTTCAAACAGGAGCCCAAACCATCACTGTTAGCTATAATCCAATAGCTTCCCTTCACTCTCAAAAGGAAGACCTCACCTTGCCTATGAGCCCTGGTGTGGCTCCTGCCTTCCTCACAGTCCTGTCTGTACCACGATTCTCTGAGTGCACTGCCTTGCAGCCCCATTAGTTCTTGCTCCTATCCATCAAACAGACCACAGTGCCCTTACCAGAGGGCCTTTGCATTTGCCCTTTGCCTGAAATTCTTGTTCTTGAGTTTTCTACATGCCCAGATTTCAGATCAAACTTTACCTAATAACTGAAGCCCTTCTTGAATCCCCGAAAAATTAGTACTTACAGATCTCTCTCATATCACCCTGTTTGTTTTATTTATATAGTTAATACAATCTCTAATACACTTTTGATCATATTTAACTATTTCCTTGTTGTCTGTACATCTTTCTCAGGAGAATACAAACACCAGGGACATCACTAGTCTTAATCATGGGTACTTCCCTAGTATTGAGCCCAGAGCCAAGCAGCAGTGAGCAGTCAGTAAATATATGGTAAAATGATGAAAAAAAGAGACTGCTATCTTAAGGAATTTAGAAGTCTCAGACTCTTACTAATAGCATATCAGATTTACTCAATGCTGTTATTAGGGGAGTCAGTTGGACTTTTGGCTGTTGTTAAGGTTCTTATGTAAGCACAGACTAATATTTTTTCCTGGAACATTTTAAATTTCTTTTTGACCTTTCCAAAAGGCCAAAATGTTAAGATTTACTTGTATGGCTAAAGTCAAGTTCCTCAGAATTACATGAAGAATACAAAATATGCAGAAATTCTTTTGTGACTGTAAATGACTTGGTGTCTTGTGTCATTCTTTTTTTTGAAATTGCTGTAGTGAATATGGGATTCTAAAAGGCAATTTCAAAAAAGGGAAATAAATTACATACTATCATTTTAAATTGTTCTCCATTTTATGCAGCTTTACTCCCCGTCTCCCTTACCATAGAATAATCTATTTTGGAAAAAATATTTTAATGCAACAGTGAATTCTAGAACTGAGGTTTCTAGCATTATGATCAGAACCAGTTTTTTCTTTTTTTTCTTGACTATCAGAAGTTAAGCCAAATACTGAGGATAGTGATCTATCTTAAATTTTTTAGCAATAATCCCTTATTTTACCTCCTAGTGATTTGTACTCACTTTTTAAATATTACTTTTTGTGCCCCTTCTCCATTTCTGTGTCTTGATTCAAGACATCAAGATAAGCTATGTCTTTAATGTAATGAGCTTGATTCTATAGTCACAAACAAAAACCAATCCCATTACCTTTTAATTGGCTTTATGTGTAGTAATCAGAAGGCTATTCCTTCCCTGATCAGAAATATATCTCTTTTTTTCACCCTAGACTTTCTCCACCAGTCTGTTTTTTCCTCTTTAATATTGACACAACCTAGAATAAAGGGTTCCTGCCATCATTATTCCTTTCAGACTTTCATCTCACTCCCTAATGCAGTAAGGCTTTTTGCTTGATGTGATTTTATCCTGAACTAGACTTGCTTGGCTTACAGACCCACTGTTGTAAAGGGGGAAAACCTTCTCATAAAACTAATGTTTAAAAATTTTTTAGACTTATGAGTTTTATTGTTTTCTAAAGTTAGAACCAAGAGTTTTGCACTTCTTTAAATAAAAAGCTTCTTTTTTATTAGCAAGTAATGCTGTTTACCAAAATACATGACCTTCCCTCCAAATTTACTCTCTTTGGAATATTTTGAATTTCTTCTAATAGGGCATAGACTTTGCACATTTGCACCTAGAAAATATTTATTCATTCCCAAGGTGATGGCGTGAGCAGAGGATAAGGGCTCTTGAGGACAAGCTGCTATAGAATTTAGAGGCTCAGGAGCTCTGAGTCGAGGGGACAGATGACTAAACTTGAGAGGGCTGCCAAGGAACATCCATGTAAAGTGGGTATGAACTGAGGCAAAAGTGGAAGGTTTTTTCCCTTAAAACAGAATAAAGAAAATGAAGGAGAGTTAACAGTGATTGATAATTGTAACATTTCTTAACACATTATTTGTTTTAGTCCTTCAGTCAGTCCAACTCTTTTGCGACCCCATGGACTGTAGGGCTAGGCTTCCCTGTCCATGGGATTTCCCAGGCCAGAACACTGGAGTGGATTGCCATTTCCTTCTCCAGGGGATCTTCCCAACCGAGGGATCAAACCTGCATCTGCGTTGCAGGCAGATTCTTCACTGCTGAGCCATCAGGCTGACCCCGAGGAGCTACTGCCAGAGATGAATTACTACACTGTGTGCATGCCTGCTGAGTCACTTCATTTGTATCTGACTCTTTACCACCCCATGAACTGCAGCCCACAGGCTCCTCTGTCCATGGGATTCTCCAGGCAAGGATACTGGAGTGGGTTGCCACGTCCTCCTCCAGGGAATTTTCCCGACCCAGGGATTAAACGCGCATCTCTTCTATCTCCTTCATTGGCAGGCAGATTCGTTTACCACCAGCACCACCTAGGAAGCCCACATTGTGTAGTTGGTGTTTTGTTTTGGTTTTTATAAAGGAATAACTGACAGCATCATGGATTCTGTCATCTTCACTTCGTCTGTGATAGCTATAACCCAAGATATCATCACTCACAGATAGGGGCAGGAGACGGGTGGTCCAGACTGAGGGCATGGTGGTTATAAGGTAATGCCCCCATACCAATAGCTATCTGGATGGTCTGTCTGCTGTGTGACTCAGAGGTGAGGCCCATCAAAATTTCAGGTGTGGCCAGGACCGTCTGGGATAGGTACATAACACTGGATGCGCAAGTGAGATTTTAAAGGCATGCTTCACATTTGACTCATCTGGCTAAACATTAACTGAGAAATAATGCTTATAAAGGCAGTTGCACTTTGCCCTGAGCAAGCCATGTTTCCTAGAGTAGTGTGGTCTGGCTAACCAAGCAGTGAGATGTTTAGGGGAAAAAAAAAAAGAAAAACACATGGATTGCACCGTCTCAGACGGTGCAGATTTGACTGTGGCGACTAAAGGATATTGCCTAATTATTCACTGCTGTCCATCTTTCCATAGTAATGAGTGCTCACACATATGAGTGATTACTGTACACCGAGCGCTGGGTTAAAGAGTTCCACATACGTAATTTCTCATAACAGTGCCATGCGATTGTTATCTGTCTCATTTTACAAGAGGAAATGAGACAAAGAGCACAGGAAGGGCAGAGCCAGTCAGTCTCTGATGGTCCAAATCCAGGACTTGGCTTCTAACCCAGTGATTCTGAAAGTGTGGTCCCAAGACCAGGAGCAGCAGCAGCAGCACCAGGGAACCTGTCAGAAATGCAGATTCTTCTGGCCCACCCCAGACCAATGATCTGGGTCTTAACAAACCCTGCTGGTCATCCTGATGTTCGCTCAAGTGTGAGGACCGCTGCTGGAGCCATTGTTCTCACTTCCTCTACTTTCTTTTTTGTTTTTAATTGAAGTATAGTTGATTTATAATGTTGTGTTAGTTTCTGGTATATAGCAAAGTTATTCCATTTTACAAATATATAATATATATATATATTCTTTTTCAGAGTCTTTTCCATTATAGGTCATTAAAAGATATTGAATATAGTTCTTGTACTATACAGTAAATCCTTGTTGTTTATCTATTTTATATATAGTAGTGTGCCTCTGTTAATCCCAAGCTTCTAATTTATTCCTCCCTTGCCTTCCCCTTAGGTAACTATAGTTTTATTTCTATATCTGTGAGTCAGTTTCTGTTTTGTAAATAAGTTCATTTTTATCATTATTTTAGGTTCCATATATAAGTAATACCATACAGTATTTGTCTTTATTTTTTTTACTTACTTCACTTAGTATTTAATATGATAATCTCCAGGTCCATCCACGTTGCTGCAGTGGCATCATTTCATTCTTTTTATGGTTGCTGCTGCTGCTAAGTCGCTTCAGTCGTGTCCGACTCTGTGAGACCCCATAGACAGCAGCCCACCAGGCTCCCCCATCCCTGGGATTCTCCAGGCAAGAACACTGGAGTGGGTTGCCATTTCCTTCTTCAATGCATGAGAGTGAAAAGTGAAAGTGAAGTCACTCAGTCGTTTCTGAGTCTTAGCGACCTCTAAACTGTAGCCCACCAGGCTCCTCCATCCATGGGATTCTCCAAGCAAGAGTACTGCAGTGGGGTGCCATTGCCTTCTCTGTTTTTGTGGCTAAATACCTTCCATTTATGTATGTACTATATCTTCTTTATCCATTCATCTGTCAATAGACATTTAGGTTGTTCCCATGGGTTGGCTATTGTAAATAGTACTGCCAGAAATATTGGGGTGTGTGCAATTTTTCAAATGAGTCTCTCTCTACTTTCTGTTTCATGCTGCTTTCCCTGTACCCTGGAGTGGATAGAAGAATCAAGATGCTTTCTCTCCTGGTGATGTTTACTGTTTGCCGCAGCACTGGACTAGACTTTTCATGAATTTCAAAGTCAGTGCCAAGTCATCCCATGGCTGCCTGTCTTTTCTAGATGTACTTCCTCCTTGATGTTATTTTCCATTCGTTAAAAATATTTTGCCTTTGCCTCTCTTCTTTGCTATGTCTAGCTTTCCCATGCCCTTATATGTTGCAGGGGCCAAGTATGAATCTTTGTTAGGGGAGTGGTCAGTGCTTAATTTAACCTGGTTTTCTACATCCACCACTCCTTTCCCAAAATGCTATTCTCCTCAGTCTTATGTTTGTATGACCAGTTAACAAAAACGTTCAAATTCAGTTCTAGTCAGGTGATTTGTATGACTACAAATCATATTCATGTTCATCCATATGCAGTATACATTCTTATGAACTCCAGCTCTTCTTTGATGTTTTCATTACCTTGTTCAGTTCAGTTCAGTTGCTCAGTTGTTTCTGACTCTTTGCAACTCCGTGACTACTGGAAGAACCATAGCTTTGACTAGACGAACCTTTGTTGACAAAGTAATGTCTCTGCTTTTTAATAGGCTGCTATAGCTTTTCTTCCAAGGAGCAAGCGTCTTTAATTTCATGGCTGCAGTCACCATCTGCAGTGATTTTGGAGCCCCCAAAAATAAAGTCTCTCACTGTTTCCATTGTTTCCTCATCTATTTGCCATGAAGTGATGGGACCAGATGCCTGATTTTTGTTTTCTAAATGTTGAGCTTTCAGCTAACTTTTTCACTCTCCTCTTTCACTTTCATCAAGAGGCTTTTTAGTTCTTCTTCACTTTCTGCCATAAGGGTGGTGTCATCTGCATATCTGAGGTTATTGATATTTCTCCCGGCAATCTTGATTCCAGCTTGTGCTTCCTCCAGCCCAGTGTTTCTCATGATGTTCCCTTCATATAAGTTAAATAAGCAGGGTGACAATATACAACCTTGACATACTCTTTTCCTGATTTGGAACCAGTCTGTTGTTCCATGTCCAATTCTAACTGTTGTTTCTTGACCTGCATACAGATTTCTCAAGAGGCAGGTCAGGTGGTCTAGTATTCCCATCTCTTTAAGAATTTTCCACAGTTTGTTGTGATCCACACAATCAAAGGCTTTGTTGAAGGCTTACCTAATATATGTGTACACATCCCAGCTAAATTTACTCTTCCTTTCAATGAACCTTTGAATTAATAAAAGTAATAAATCTATTATCATTATGTCAGAAGTACTTTGAAATATATTTCTGTTTTCCAAATGTTAGTCACTTCACTCAGTGAATCAGCTGTGTTCTCACTGAGTAGCTCTCAATTCAGAATTGTAGGCAACTCATTTATCACCAAAAGCCAGTCCACTGCTGATGCTGTCTGAGCTGTGCCTCCTTGCCTCAGTCTACCACTCCTTTTGTTGTTCCCAGCTTGATTGGCGCCACTGAAAATCAATCATCTTTGGCTGTGTCCTCTGACAAGTCACAGTCTTGGAATTAGCTCTCAGTATGCCACATTTCCCTGTCTTGTTGGCAAGAATAGCAGGCTTTGCTTTCGTGATAGTATCTCTTTCTTCTTCCTGTTTACAGGGCCAGTGTCATCTCCCCATCTACTGTGGGAGGAAATTAAATATCCTTGGCACAGCCCCACAAAGGCATGTTGGTTACCATCCAGCACCTTGTGTCCTCCTAGGTATTACATATCAATCGTTTGATGACTTGCTCTTGTATCTCCCAGGGTATTCTACTGCGTCTATAATTACACTTTCCTGGTTGTCCCTTTGCTCTGCTGTGATCCTCCAAGTTCCATGACTTCTCAAAGACAGTGTTTAATGGTGGTGCAGCAGCACCTTTCAATTCAAGGATGCAGATCAGGTCCCTTAGGGTTTCCGTATTCTTTGATTGTTTAACAGTATAATCCAACTGTTTGCTGTCTTCCTTCGCTTTGACTTTTCAAGCTGGCATCAGTAAACCATAGATTAAAACTTAATGATTCTTTCCTCCCTGTGCAGTAAGAGACAGCACGACGTGAACACAAATAGATGATTTGACCACCATTAAATAAAAAGGCCGTTTGAGGCATTGGCAAATGCCTTGAGTTTTGAGCTAACTATAAGATGTCCTGAAAATGACTTTTGAGAACTCCAATGTGTGTTAGTCTAGAATAGCCATTGGCAAACAATTGTTTGCCAGCTATTTTTGTAAATAAAGTTTTATTAGAACACAGCAATGCTCACTCCTTTATGTATTAACTATGACTGTTTTTATGCTTCCATGTTGTGTCCTGGAGACAGATTGTATGGTCCTCAAAGCCTAAAGTAGTTACCATCTTATTCTTGCCAGAAAAAGTTTCCTGACCCTTAGTCTTGTATTTGAAGTAACTTTGAAGAGTTAGTACATGCAAAGCACTCAGAACAGTGACATTTATCTGTGGGAAGTATTGGTCTTTAATTTCTACCCTTTCCCAAGCACTTGTATAAATGTTAGCCAGAAGAAGAACTTTAGCTCTGTAGTTTAGGATGGATTTGACCCCAAGCCATTATGAGAAACGTTTTGACCTTCATGTATAACACTTGTATATTGGTAAAAGAAGCCCAGGCAGTTACAATAAGAAGTTGTTCTTTAACCTGCTTCCTCACGGCCACTTATTCCCTGTTAAGAAATGGTAGCCTGTTTAAAAAGGTGGCCCAGTTCCATTCTTCTTTCTCAAGATGGCTTTGGCTATTCGAGGTTTTTTGTGTTTCCATACAAATTGTGAAATTATTTGTTCTAGCTCTGTGAAAAACACCGCTGGTATCTTGATAGGAATTGCATTGAATCTGTAGATTGCTTTGGGTAGTATACTCATTTTCACTATATTGATTCTTCCGATCCATGAACATGGTATATTTCTCCATCTATTAGTGTCCTCTTTGATTTCTTTCATCAGTGTTTTATAATTTTCTATATATAGGTCTTTAGTTTCTTTAGGTAGGTATATTCCTAAGTATTTTATTCTTTTCGTTGCAATGGTGAATGGAATTGATTCCTTAATTTCTTTTTCTACTTTCTCATTATTAGTGTATAGGAATGCAAGGGATTTCTGTGT